>CM040923.1:24526053-25016053 GCA_023029165.1 Gobiocypris rarus | reverse complement strand
TGGTCTCTCCCACTGAGGCAAACATTAGAAACCAACCTTTCATTCCCATTACATTATAATTAAATCAATGATGGCAAAAACACACAGCTGTGACGTGTTTATTGACTATTTTACAGCTTCTCTTAAGCAAGGTAATCATCCAGTCAAGCACTTTTGAGCAATCCATGGAAATTGTCTTAAATTGTGTCTTAACCGGATCGTGTGCAAGGACACTTGAAATATTGCAGCGCAAGAGAGCGAGTCCTGCTGAGACAGGAGCAGACTTTAAAGCTCCTGCATGTGTTTAGTATGCACGGCTGGTTGGACCCTGTTTTTTGGATTCAGCCTCTTGCACGGTGGTGTCTCCTGGCTGTGACAAAGACAAAGTCTCTGCTTTCAGAAACATTCTTTATCATTGTCCACACGGCCAATACACGCACACCAGGTATCCAACTTTGACCGTGTATTTGAAGATTCAGAAACTATAAGCACAACTGTCATGTCGTTCTTTGGGGCACATTTATAATTTATACAACATGTAGTTTCGGTCCTTGCATTTGATTGGCTTGTTTTGTCTAACACACACAAACTCTTTTTCCTTACTCTCATCCTATTTTCTTTTCTTGTTTCCTTTTTTTGTGTCTCATATCAATGGTTTAACCAGCACTTCTGATGTTGTCATGCTTTTGCCCTTTCGATGTGGAATTATGTTATTAAACATGTGACTGGGATTGTGTTTGTTTACAGTGAGCTGGATTTAAGGAGGCATTGACAAAGAACATACAGCGGTAAAAACGCTGTCACTGACTGACCATCCATGACCTTTTCATCCTTCCATCTTTCCATAACAGCTGTTATGTTGTGCACGGTGTACATGCTGAGCTGTTATCAAAGTAGGATACAATTCTTTTTCCAAGCAAGACTGAATTTCACTCTCGAAATGTATGTGTCTGCCCTTTCTGAAAAGATCGGTTGACTCATTTCTAGAGGCTCTAGATTTTTCATACAGGAAATGGGTTGAAATATTGGATTAGTGCAGATTATTACATTGGAAATTCAGATAAAATCTAAATCAGACTCCGTGCTCACTTACCAGAAGCTTTCAGCCCTCGCTCTTTCTATCTCATGACACAGACACAGTAAGTGAAAGGTTATAGATGAATATGCGCCTGTATTATACGTGAGATTACAGCTCTCTTTTTGATGGAGATATACAAGACATTATACATTTTATTTAGCATTTTTTTCTTGCTGAGCCTTTGAAGGGATTTATGTATTATGCCATATTTTTGCAGGTGCTTGATGTCTTTGAATGTGTAAGGGGTGGTAAGAATATCTGGTAAACCTGTTTGAAAAATATAGATTTTTTTTTTTACAGAAAATAGGCCTACACATGTCAACTTTAAATATATGAATGATGTAAAAAACGTTCAAAACAAAACCCATACGATTTTAAACGATACAACCCAGGCTATTTCATAAATTAAATAAAAAAATAATAATATTCTGTCTGAAACTGTTTCTGTCTGATGGTGAAATTACATGGCTCTCATAAAATAATATATATATATATATATATATATATATATATATATATATATATATATATATATATATATATATATATATATATATATATATATATATATATATATATATATATATGTATATATATAGACATTTATATATATTTTTATATATATATATATATATATATATATATATATATATATATATATATATATATATATATATATATATATATATATATATATATATATAAACTTTAATCTTTTACGTAAAAATATATATATATTTTTCACATAAAAGATTAAATCAATATTATAAATATGTAAAATTATATATACACAAAAATAAATAATAAATAAATAAATAAATAAATAAATAAATAAATAAATAAATAAATAAATAAACATGTATTTATTTTTGTATTATTTTATAAGAGCCATATAATTTCACCATCACTCAGTTTCAGACAGAATTTAAGACATTTTTTTAAAAAGATTTGTATTTAATTTATGAAATAGCCTGTGTTGTATTATTTATTTTGTATTGTATAATAAAAACTTAAAGTTTTGTTTTGAACGTTCTGAGTATTTAAAAAAAAAAATCTAAAATACTTTTTTTCATAAAATAATAAAATCTTTAACTCAGTCTAAAGCCTCTGACCATTTCATCGTCTGATCGCCACAGTTGTTCTGTTCCGCGTACGTCACGAAACTACATTTCCCATCATGCTACCCCGTGTCACTGTGGCCGCGCACTGGTCTATCTAAAAAGCGCGCCGCCGCGTTCTCATCTCGTGCAGCGCAGTTCGCTCGAGCGGTCTGAACAATGACTGCGCGAGAGGATGATGCGAATCCGGAGAAATTCGTGATATAACACCAGTACTGCACATTGCGCTGTTTTATAGGCTTTTTTCAAAACAAACAGCATTAATATGTGGATTCCTACAGAACACGAGAAATACGGAGTCGGTAAGTTTGCCGTTTAAATCTTCACGCGACTCTGAGCGTCTGTTACTATTGAATCAGTGTAACGCATAACGGTATTGCCTTCACACGCTGTTTGTTTGTTTGTTTTTATTTCTTATGCGGAAAATGCCTGCTTTGGTGGCTGCTTTTCTTCATACATGTTTGGGAAAGAAACAAGTGTTTCTCTACTTTCTTTGAGTAACGTAGCTGAGTTGGTGTTATGTTGTTGAATGGAAATGAGCACATTTGATCATATTCATGTCCTGTATAACGTTAGTGCATTTCCTCTGCTAGACCCTTTAGTCCTCCAGTCAGGCTGTGAGTGCAGTACAACTGTGAGAATCAGAGCTAAATGTGTGGTCTGTGTTGTCATTGAAATCAGAACATATGTGAAATGAATTATGTGCTATCCGTGGACACTGTCATTCATGCCAGCATGATTTGAGTTTCATGAAGTATTGCTGTGCTGAGATTTCTGCGTTTCATCGAGTGTATTTCAGGTGAAAGTAATGCATGCTCACTGTATTGTTGACATGTGATGAGATTGGGTTAAGTATGATCTGGCAATGGTGCTATCTTGATGAAGATAGTTATATATGAGGGAAGTATAGATTCTGTTATTCTCACAATGGGAGATCATTGATTGATTCTCTCTACTACTACTACTACTTTTATATTTTAAATTGTCATAAAAAAAGATTAATAAAAAAGCCTTTGCTTATATAAACTCAGAAGGTCTTCCAGGTTTGTGGAATTGAATACACAGACCAGCCACTGAAAAATGAGACCCACGCAGTTTTTAAATCACTGGATTTACAGAAATCATTTCACTTTTAGTGTTTTCTCAGCATTTCATCTAACCTGCTCCAGCACATTCATTATTATGTGAATTATTACTCTATGAGTCATTTAACCATGTGTTACTGTTTTTGAAAGGCTTTTGTCTTTCAAAAACATTATGTACAAATTCAATCATATTTACGTATTTTTGTCAGCTGAGCCTTTTTTGGCGTACTGTATTTACTCGAAGTACGCCCTGAGATTTTAAGTCAAGTTAGG
The DNA here is from genome assembly GCA_023029165.1 of Gobiocypris rarus. Classification (NCBI taxonomy): domain Eukaryota; kingdom Metazoa; phylum Chordata; class Actinopteri; order Cypriniformes; family Gobionidae; genus Gobiocypris; species Gobiocypris rarus. The sequence continues at coordinate 25,012,520 of CM040923.1, read as the reverse complement.
TCAATAATGAAATAAAGTCAATAATAATAAAATAATGGTTCTCTGATGTTCGGTTAACGGTCACGTGACATACAAAAATTAAACATTTGTTTTTATTTTACCCATGAATATTTAATGCACTTCATGTTGTTGACGATAAAGGATGTAATATAAATATTTGCTTTGTCTTTGTAAGCTAAGCTCAAGCATTGAAAACCAAGTGTCTGGTTTCTTTACCTGATTGAGTCAAATATTGGTAAAAAATAATGCTCATACCAATTATCAGTCCATCTGTACTTTTGAATTGTGAAGGAGACAACTCCAGCGAAGCTGTACAATGATTTGAGTCTCTCTGTCATTTAATGCTATCTGATGCTCTTGAGTGATGATGACCATGTTCATTTGATTTTAATCTGATAGGTCAGATTGTGTTCTGGTTATCAGGTGTATTATAGTCTCCAGGCTGTCTAGGTGAGCTCAGTGTTTCCTGTTGCTTGTTTGCCAGCTGGTTGAAGGAATTCATCAGTGTGATAAATATATTCAAAGCTCAGAGATTGTAAGCAATGAGAGCCAAATATGTAGGCAAAAAAAAAAAGAAGAAAAAAAGATGCTTGTTAGAGTGTTTTCTCTTCGGGGATCTTGTCTTGGGTTATGGTGATTTCTCTGAGGATTTTGTCGCCACGTCCGTTACTTTAAAGTGGGACTCTCACCCCAACAGGGATTTTGGATTTTATATCCAGTGGCTTCATATTTTTTGCTTTTGATCTTTTTCCAGTAACAAAATCCATGTTTTAGTGTTTAATTGGAGGCTGGCGAGTGGTGCTTTTATGTAGAGTAATGAAGAATGACTCTTAGCCACTGATGAAATATGAATGAACCCCCACAGTTACTGCAATGAGACGCCAATTAGCCCTCAATTGGATTAATTACAGCTAATTAAATCAAGGCAAAGTCGTGTAAGAGTCTCAATGGCCCTCCTTAAAGGTTTATTTTTTAATTTTGTACCTGCTAACTGGAACTAAGAGGTGATATTTTTTGCCCTAATGTTGTTTTTGACAGCCGTGGCATTTGAGGAAACAGACACAGACGCTGAATGGATGGAAATACCCACATTTTTGTCACAATCTTTTTTTGTGCATTTCTTCCTTTGCTGTCTTCATTTCGCAAGACAAATGTGATTAACTGCCAGCCTGAAATAGATTGAGGGTGGAATATGACTAACTTTTGCAACTATTTAAGTTTCTGTGGATATTTTCTATGAATCAGCCTGCCTAGTTTGATCAATTTTTAGAAATACTAAAAAAAAACCTGTGCCCTCTCATTTTTTTTTAATACATATCATTGCTTTCTGTCAGGCATGACGATTTTCTTCTAAGTTACTTTAAACTTGGATTCATATGTGAATATCTGTTTTTAATGCTCTAGTCATATTTCTATGAATTTCAAGAACATGTCTGTATCTTAATTCATCATATAATGAAAAATATGAGAATAAAATATAAGTATAAAATGTAGTGTTGTCAAATGATTAATCGTGATTAATCGCATCCAAAATAAAAGTTTGCTTATGTATACAAATCCACACTTATACATTTAAGATATATAAGATATTTTATTTTATATTTTATATTTATATATATATATATATATATATATATATATATATATATATATATATATATATATATATATATATATATATATATATATATATATATATATGTATGTATATATATATATATATATATATATATATATATATATATATATATATATATGCATAAATATGCAAACATTTCTAACATGTATGTGTGTGTGTATTCAAATATAATAATTATACACAGTACTAATCACACATAAACACAAACTTTTATTTTGGATGCGATTTAATCGTTTGACATCCCTAATAAAAATATAAAGATTTAAATTTGCATTCCTATGATTTTTTTATGACCATTAATAAAGGGTCTGATATTTGGCCTTACATTGCATTGACCATTAACTGTAAAACTGTAAGTTTGAGTAAATATTCTGTACAATTAGTGCATATTCTTTGTTTCATTTGTTGTAATTAAATTGTGATATAAATTTTATATTCAATTATATATATTTATTAATAATAACAAATAGCTACATTCCCCCTCTCTGAATTCTCATAGTGCAGTTTCTGTAAAACAAATGCTTTATTTAAATTGAAAATGTATATCTATTTTGAAATTTTGTTGCTGTACTGTTTTTTTTTTTTTTCTTAAAGTAATTACAGGAATCTTGGGGGTGAAACTGCAAACCATGCAAATCTTCTTTATGCAATGTTTAAAATCACTAGATATTATTTGGGTGAGACATTTCTTCTTTGAGATGGACCCAGTGAAAAGTGAATGATTTGGAACAGAGCCACCAGAGGGGTGCTGTCTAAAGTGCCCTTGAATGCTCAGTGAGCCTAGAAGAGCTTTGCCTGGGATGTTCTAGTGTGTTTTCATGGATGTGTATGTGTTAGGCCTGGGGCGAGCTATTGTTTTCTATAGTATTCAATCCCCCTGGGAGAGTGGAGCGGGTGAGGGGGGTTAGTGCTGTGTGGAAGTGGGACGCCCTGTGTAAATGGCCACCCTGTGTGATTCCCTATGGGATTTGCAGGTTGTTGTGGAAGTGCAGTGGGCCATTCCTTTATTATAGAAAATATTCTGTAATGACCCGAGTCAAGGGATCTGAGTGGGCGGGGCTTCTCAACACCTCAGCACATGTAATTGCCTTGGAGCCACGCCCCCAATAGAGCTGACACAGTGATTCAGAAGGACCCGCAGGGAGGCCAGGACACAATATCCCATTTCTATCATGACTCAGGCAGGCTCCAGATGGGGGAGCATGCTGGGTCTGGAATAACACGCATACATGCTACATATTAGCACACCAATAACACACACAGCTTCTGTGGGATTACAGAATAACACATAGTTTTATTCCAATTTGTGTCCTTCCAATGTTCTGCCATTTTTTTCATGAGGTTTTCTTGTGTCGCTTAAAGGGGAACTACAGAAGCTTGTTTCCACCACAGAATAATACAATTTTAAAGATAATTGCGACTTTTTAGTTCACAATTGCGAGTTTACATCTAGCAATTTTGACTTGACTTTTTCTCATTGCGAGATATAAACTCGCAATTATATAAATTATATTAAAATATAATAAATAATATATAATTATATATATTTCATAAAGTCCAATGATATAACTTTGTCACGCAATTCTGATATAAAAATTCTGAATTACGAGATGTAAAAAGTCGCAATTACCTTATTTCTTTTTTATTCTGTGGCGGAAAACAAGCTTCCATAGGGATCTATTAATCCCTTTTCCAAAATCGTGATTATTTTTTTATTTTTGAAAGAACATATATTTTTTAACATATTTTATATTGTTGCAGCCTTATATTGCATTGGCCATTAACTGTAAAACTGTAAGTTCAAGTAAATATTCTATACAATTAGTACATATTCTTTATTTCTCATTTGTTGTAATTCAATTGCGATATAAATGATATATTCAAATATATGTATTTATTAATAATAACAAATAGCTACATTCCCCCTCTCTGAATTCTCATAGTGCAGTTTCTGTAAAACAAATGCTTTATTTAAATTGAAAATGTCTATTTTGTAATTTTGTTGCTTTACTGTTTTTTTAATTTTTTACATATTTTATATTGTTGCAGCACCTCTCTTCCCAGTCTGTCAGTAATGCTCTCTTTAATTCATGTTTTTATGAAGGCGCTCCTTGCCTCCTTCTGAAAAGGGCAGTGTTCTCTCATTGGTCGGCTGGATCCTTGTGTTGTGATTGGTCAAGCGCTTCCAGACCCCGCCCCTTTTTAACGTATACCTCAGGAGGGAATTATTTAAATGAGGAATATTGTGACATGTATGTCCTGGAAGAAAACTCAAGACTATAATCAAGGCATATCAGCGAGTTCAAAAACAGTACGCACTACGGACTGATTCAGAGAATAACTCCCTTTGGAGTGACTTTTTTGCTCTGTGAGTTTGCAGACCTTTTTCATTCTCAAAAATCCTTATAGGACCCCTTTAAGAAGCAGTGCAAGCCATATCTAGAGAGCAGAATATCATAAACTGTAGTCTGTAGACTTTAGCTTGTAAGTAACATGCCTCACAGCCTTGTTTTTATTTCCGCCAATTGAAAGTATGCCGTTAACCTGACTAAGTTCTATTAGGCTTTATAAAATGGAAGCTAATGAGAAGTAATTAAAACACTTTTTACATCTTTTCACACCTTTCATTGCTGCGGTTATGGATACATTTGCAATAATCAGACAACCAGACTCGCTTGCAAAATCCCCAATCCTTTGAAACCGAAGCCTGGCTCTTTTCACAAATCCTGTTATTGATCCTAAACTAGGCACAATCCCCCGACCTCATAATCCCTCTGACCTTTGACCTCCTGTTCAGGGTGCACGCAAACAGGGAGATTATTAATACGCATTTGGTATAGCTGGAACGTGGATGTAATTAAGTGTGCTGCTGAATGCCTCATTAATGCAGAGTTCTGTGTGAATAGGGATCATGCATGAGGATGAGATGGATGTAAAGAGAAGGACGTTCATTATCTGTCCTCTTGGCAGGAAGAAGTGCTGCTGGTGTCTGGCTCAGACGACGCTATAGATATGGCTTTCACAGACGTCTGTTAAAGGACTGGTTCACCAAAAATGAAAGTTGTGCCATCATGTACTCGCGCTCATGTCGTTCCAAATTAAATCATAGATTTTTCGATTAATCGGAAAAATCAATAGATTAATCAACTGAAAAAATATTTAGTTCCAGATTTGTGTAAATAATATGGTGATTAATGATTATATTTTGGTCTGTTCCGTACACAAAGCAATCATATGGATTTAAATCACTTTTATGATTCTTTTATTTTCATTGTGAAGCATGACAGTACTTCATATACTTCATTATATTGATAGAAATTGAACAGTTCATTTCCAAACCATCTTTCTGCTTCTTTTGCTCCCCCATTTGTCATTGTTTGGCCAAACAGGTAGTCCTGCCCCAAATTCACACTATCGGTTCATCCAGAAGTCGACATGCTGTGTTCTTCTGTTGTCTGCACTCAGTTTGAAAGCGTGTTTGAGGATAATAAATCCAGTTGTATACCCAGAGCTGCCTTTAAACCTGCAGTGGCGGCATCCTAACAAGCCAAACATATGTTTAGATGCGGGATGTCGAGCTTTCGCCAGCTCTTCTGTGTTCTTCATACCCACTGACTTGCTCCTCATTAAGCCGCTTTCCTCACGGCTGACGCCTGGAGATTCCTGTATCCCACTGGTTGTTCTTCCTCCGTTCAGATGGTTCTGTGATCTCTGCTCACCCTGACCTTGTTGTTAAACTGCTTATGAGAGACGACGTGCTGTAAACATGGCCTATAGAGGTGTTGGGGTGTCATTATGTTGTAATTTTGGTTTATGTCAAATGATATGTTTGCATGCTGTGTTTTTACCATGGATGTGTACATAGGTAATGTACAATAATATACAGTATGCGCTTACGGTAACACTTTATTTTAGGGTTCAATTCTTGCTATATACTAGTTGATTATTAGCATGCATATTACAAGGATATTGTCTGTTTATTAGTACTTATAAAGCACATATTAATGCCTTATTCTGCATGACCATATTCTACATCCCTTAATCCTACCCAATACCTAAACTTAAACGCTACAAAAACTACCATACTAACTATTAATAAGATATTAATAAGCGGTAAATTAGGAGTTTGTTGAGGCAAAAGTTGTAGTTATGTTCCTCATACTAAAGTGTATACCGCGCTTACAAACTGTCTGATGTTAATGGGATAGCTCACCCAAAAATGAAAATTTGCATTAATTACTTACTCAACATGATGTTGTTCCAAACACACGATTTGTGAAAGGCAAAAGTAGAACATTTTCTAACCAATCTTTCCATACAGCACGTTTGCCAATGTCTGACGAGCTCCAAAAAGGGCAAAAAGCATCATAAAAATTGTCCCTATGACTTGTGTTCTATATTTCTAGTCTTCTAAAGTCATGCAATGCCGTTATTGTGAGGAACAGGGAGACATTTATGATGTATTTCCCTGAGAATCGTCGATCTAGACAAGCCCATGTCCAAAATTCAATGTTAGTAACTTCTGAAGCCTTGATGTGTGGGCTGCTTTTATGGTGCTTTTTAAACATCTCAAATGGGGTCGTTTAAGGGTTATTAAAAAAAATATTGTTTTACTGAAAAAAATAGCAACCTAAAAAAAGGCAAGCGTAAGCGAAGACAAACTCTTATTTTTTTAAATGTGAAATATCTGTGTAAATGTGCACATAGATAAACTATGGTGGCCGACACAGGACAAAGATGCATACCTGTCAAGTATCCCGTTTGGCCGGGAAACTCCCGTATTTTACCCTACTTTCCCGCCGTCCTCCTGTATTAGTATTTTCCTGTAAATCTCCCGTAATTTAACCTGCGTTATTAAAAAATAAAAATACCGGAGTAAAAAAACAAAAACATTTCCAATCTGAGCTCTCTAGCCTTGCGATAAGGCCGGTGACACACTGCAAGCGTGGCGTGTGGATCTCAGCTGCGTGGCGTGTCCGTTTTTCCGGCTCCCATAACAGGTTAGAGCGTGCACAATGCTAGAAATAGAACCGACGCCTATTTTTCACGCGACACGCAAGCGTGTTGGAAGCGTTTCCAGGCAAAATAGAATGGGAAAATATGTTTATATGTAATTTTGACACAAATGCATATTAATAAATGACATTTTGATGTTTGAAAGTCTCTAGGATTTGACATAAATGCAGATATAACTGTAGCCTAATTTAAATAAATAATAATTTATCGATTTTCAATACATGTCAATAAAGAACGAAAATTCTGCAGCCTATTTTTTGCTGTCAATACCATAGATATGTATGGTCAATACTGCTGACGTTGTCTTTGCTGTATCAGTAGGCTATATATTTAGGTTTAACATGAAGTATACATGAAGTATAGGCCTTCCCTGGACGTCACCTAGCAGCAGCAGCGCCGCGTCAGACACGCTTCTGGTGTGCAAAGACAGAAAACGCATCGTAGCCGCCACGCAGCAGAAACGCAGCGCTTGCAGTGTGTCGCCGGCATAACTGCCATCTGCGAGTTCAGAAAGGGTTTTTAGCATGGTAAGAAAGATTGTTACAGAGAATAGGATGACATTAGACAACAGAACTGTTTGCGCTCCACTCTCATGTAAAATGAACCACTCTGGCCCAGCCCACAAATAGCCTACACTCCTTCCAAAACAGTCTTAAAGAATGCAAAGTCTGCAACAAATTTGTACAATAACTCACTAAAAGAGTAAAGAAAAGTTATGTGAAATGAAAAGAAAAACCGTAAAAGATAAGCAATATGAAATTAAAAGAATGTGTGGAATGAAAATAAAATGTAAAGGCAAGCAATGTTAAATCAACAGAAAATATGCAAATAAGCCTTTAAATAAATGCTCTTCATACATACCCTTTTGTGTTTTCATTTGGGCTATAACACCTGTCTTAAAATGTAAGGGATAGCCTACTGGAGCTTGGTTGGGGTGGTGGGACTGCTTGCGGTGGGCGCCGAAAAATTTCCCTTATTTTCAAATCCAAAACTTGACAGGTATGCAAAGATGTCGTCTGAGACAGCAGAGAGTAGCTAACGCTCTGTAGAGCAGTGTGTCCGTTTAGGGCTACTGTAGAAACATGGCGGCGCAAAATGGTGACTTTACTGTAAGTGGGACGCAGCCAATGTAGATAGAAAAGGCTAATTCTAAGATAATAAAAACATAACACTTTATTATGTAAGGTCATTTTACACCACAGAAAACAGTTATCTAAATTGTATTGCATTTGTGTCAATAGATCCTCATAAATATTACACACTGCACCTTTAACAGGCGGTTAGTCTTTCCTTCTATTTCAGTTGGAACAGATTGGACAAGTTCTTTTTTTTTATATCTTTCGTTCCAGACACTTGCACACATGTACGTGTTTCAACAGATTTTCTCCACTCTGTCCGTGGGGAAAACTAACTGAAAGTGGACCTGAGAGGCCATTAGCTGTTATCTAAGCTGTCAGGGGGTGCGATACAGCATTCAAATCCTCGCCTGACTGCTGCTGTCAAGGCAACCGCACCAAATTCACTGCTTTTACATATCTCGCTAAGACTAGCTGCCACACTTTCTCATGGACTTGATGATGTGCTATATCCAAAACACTTTACCCCCCTAGTAAGGCCAGGACTGGGGCAATACTTTCTCTCAGGGATGCTGTGAACGCAAAGCCCTTTTTTCCCAACCTATACTTAATGCACATCTTCTTACAAGTAGACAGCAGGGTTAATTAACACCCCGCTGATTGCTAATGCATCTCTCTTCCTTGCCGTGTGGACCCATATTGACCTTATTGATTTGAGACTTAGTCACCTGGGTAGGGTTGCACCAGCCGTTTGTAAGTTCTTTCTTAAATTGGAATGTAAAGTCCACAATAGAGGCTTACTCTCTGTACTTTTTCAGTTGCACCATTTGTTATTAAGGGAGAACGTAGCTAGTAGGTCGTAAGCTATCCGTAAAGTAATGCATAGTCACATAATAATTTTGAAACAGTAATCCAATAAGGATTAATAAAAAAAACTGAAACCAAAAAAAAAAAAAAACACTTAAGAAATGACATTTATTGATTGACTGATTTTATTTGACATGCACAACATGCACCGATGGGACAGATGAACACAGCGGAATGCTGTTTAGGACGGGTTCATGTTGAAGAGCCGCTAACAAATGATCTATTCACATAATGTTTTCTCTCTGAAAATGTATTTGAGTGTAAATGTCAGCATTATCATAAACGTGTAAAGAATTGAAGTCTGTCATGTAAAACAAGAGCTTATTGATGCAGTTCAGTCTGTCTGAAGTCCTGATCGGAGGTATCCGTAAATTTTATTCAATTTATTCGTAGAGTTATGCTTCAACTAAGTTTAATGGTGCAACGCAAAGATATTTAGTAGTGCACAAGTTGTAAATTAGTGCCCATTTACGTCAAAACTAGGCTAAGTTGTAACTTACAAGTTAGCCTAGTTGGTGCAACCGGCCCTTGCTCAATTGCATTGGTTAATGGGTGTTACTGAGTGAAGATATCACAGAGCCCTGTTTTGCATGAATAAATGTGCTTCAAGTTTTTGAGATTTCATTTATTTAGTGGTTTAGGAGAGAGTAAATTTCTCAAACCTCTTATATTCATGTTTTAACCCCATTTTATAAAATGAATGGTTTTAACTTAGAATTTTGATTGGCTTCAAATGTGGTTCATCTATTTTGCAAAGCTAATAACCACATGTAGCACATTAAAAATAGTTATTAAAGAAAAACGCCCCTGTATGATGAACACCGTTTACCATACCATGGTAAAATTGCAAAGTATTTTTTTTGTGGCTTATTACTGTAGTATATCTTTTTATAATTGATTGATTGATCAAACGTACTTTTTCACTGACAGCAAAGTGTGTCGATTCTCTAACTTGTGTTTCCGTATGGGATTCATTGCTTTTTAAATAATTTGCTGTGTTGAAGCCCTTTGCTTATATGCCAAGAGATTCTGTTGGATTTTAAGTAATCCAATAAATCACTTCCATTCCCTTCTCATTATTTGAAGTTAGATCGTCCAGAGAGGCAAGTTCTGCTTTCTCCTTCTCATCATTGATTGAATGGGGTCTGCTTAGCATTCAGATGGCAGCATCCGACACAGTTTACGAGCATTCAGGGATTTCCTCCTTTGCTTCAAGCCCTTTTTTATGTTCACACACTTTCTTTTGCCCTTTAAAGACTGTAATTTCTCAAACAAAGCCTTTCTTTGTAATTATAAAGAGAAATATTGTCAAAAAATGTTAGGATGACACGATTTGTCCCATTTCAATGCTAGATTGCATAAGAATCTGTGTTGGGCCCGTCCTTTTGGCTGTTACGGAAAGCAGCCCGGATCAGCTGTAGACCCAGATATTTGGGGCAGCTCTTCGCCCCCTGGTAATTCTCCACCTGGTGTCCTTATTTGACTTCCCTCAGGGTGTGAATTAAGTCTTAAATGAAGTGCCACTCAGCAACGGCTACTGTAATGAATCTCCTTTGTGTGGCCAAGTGGCTGAATTGGGTTCGTCCGATCCATTGGGAAACGAGCGTACAGTGAATAAATGCAGACGGCTCTCTTATAATGATGATGGAACCCTCAGAGGTAATGGTGTGTCTTCTGCTGTGTCACGGTTTTGTCGCACATACAGGAGAGATTAGAGCCAGAATGAATCAAAACAAAAGTCAATGGGCTTTTCACAGTTGGAATAGTTATCCATGGGTCATTCTAAACCCGGGTTATCTTGCTTCATGTTTAACACTGCTCATAATTTACCCGGTTAAAGGGTTAATTCACCCTAAAATGATCACCATGATTTACTCACCCTCAAGTCATCTTAGGTGTATATGACATTCTTCTTTCAGACAGATACAATCGGAGCTAATACAAACGTTATAATGGCAGTGAACTGTTGCCTCGTTTATGAAGTCCATAAAAGTGCATCTGTCCATCACTGCTCCAGGGGGTTAATAAAGGCCTCTGGAAATTGGCACGTTTGTGTAAGAAAAATATCCAAATTTAAAACTTTATGGATTTAAATGTATTCACTCAAATAGTCGTGTTTTCTGTCAGCATTTAAAATGTTTCCTCTCAAACACCGAACTTACTGTTTGTATACAATGCTCAGTGTTTCTGTGACTGTCCAAAGCACGCAAATATGAGTAAGCAATTGGTTGTCCATTGCTAAGCGTCTAGCTGTAATATTCTGACTCAGCATTGTTTCCACGTGCATCATTCAGAGGTCAGCTTTAACATGCACAGATTTCCGTAGCTTGTTTTTTATCAGCTTGCACCTTTTTTCCTGCCATTTTCAGGAAAGATTTGAAAAACAAACAGTGTGGGTTTCGTGTATGCATAATCCCAAATCAGATAGTTAGTGACCAGACAAGCCACTGACAATTTCCTGGTTACATTAATCCCGCACCCCAGAGAGCTTTGGAATATTAGGATGGATAGGAGTCTGGAAGGGGCAGTCAATGATTCTCTCAAGCTAAAGCAGATGTCCCGGCCATTACTGGAGTGCCAGTGGCTTAGGACTCGATTTGGGATGAACAATTCTGACACAGCACACTGTACAAGTTTGGCACTGCAAAACACCTGCTCTGGAGCATGGTCATAACCCAGAGTAAAAAGCAGTACTAACCCCGCTTCTAATTTACAAGTGTGAAATGTTCCTTTACCTGGGGTTTTAGGGTAGACGTGAATAAATTAAATAAATATAGCGTATAACATTTCAGAAGACACTCATCCATCCTTACAGTACACGATCTTGCTTCAGAAAACTAGCTTAGTTCTTTCATAAAGTTGATGAAGGGGTATTTTTCCAGGTGATGGTTCACAATGACACTGTCTATAGAAAGAAAGATTGAAAGCTCACTAACATGTTTTTCCCTCGTGGCCTTCCGGTCTGGGCTCTAGGGTAGAGTTTTGTGGCTGCTAGCGCTAAGGTAGGTTAGCATAATGAGCGAAGATGCTATAAATACTTATGCATGTCACAGGCTTGACATCTCTAATAACTGTTGGTGCTAAACCACACTGCATTTTGTTTTCTGTAAATCAACTGTTAAAAGTAGACCACCTCTAGCGAAAGCAATGCCTTAATTCTGCTGCAGTCATATCTGCTGCAAAATTGCTGCATCATATTCAGAGTTTTGTATTAAACTTGCATGTCAAATTAATTAGAAGATATAGATTAGTAAAATAAATAAATTTTTTAATTTTTTATTATTATTAAATATTATGCTTTTGTATGCCTTTTTGCAATAAATGAATTACTTTTTTGTCAATTTCATAATTAGTATTTGATACATTTATTTTTATGACAAAAATGTAATAGTATAATATTTTTTTTATGATTAATTGTACTAAAAAACATTACAGACATTTACATTTATTTACAGAGACCCTAATATGTGTATACCACTGTTAGGGCTGCATGATGATGGTAAAACAACGGATGATCATGATTATTTTGCTCAAATTATAATCATGATTAATATCCAGATGTTATAGAAAGAGAAAGATTAGGAAGACACATCATGGCCATATTTCAGGATGACAATGCCAAGATTCATCAGCTCAAACTGTGAACAAATGGTTGGGAGGGAGCATGAAGAATAATGTTCACACATGTATTGGCACCTCTGTGCTGAGGGAGGCTTTACAGAGTGCTGGACTCTTGCATTGTCAATACAAGATGTATGCAGCTCTTCATGGAAAAACATCACAACATGTATTTCCATAACACGGGAAATCAATAAAAAAACAGTGGTTCCTAATGTTGTTGTTTTTTAATAATTCCACATTTTGATTTTCTACTGTAGCACAGAGGTTGCATCATTTATTCACCAACCTTGATTGCAAACAATATGGTTGAGAATCATGTTTGGATTTTTTAAATAGTTGTCACTTAGGTTCGCTCGCAAATTTAGTTGCAGCAAACCACAGCCGTGGCCTCATGAAGGAACACTGTATGACACTTTAATTCAATAAGAATTTCACAATTGACATCGCTAAACTTCAACATGTTTGTTGGTGTTGTCAGATCATCAGAGCTTTTTTGCAGCCAAGAAAGATTAAGTAAAGGGAAGATTAAGTAAATCTCTAGACTAGAAAATGTATCCTTTTTAAGAAAAGCTGCTTTTGGGGGTTTTTGCTCTTGACATCTGGCAACCCAAGCAGGAAAGCTAGTGGAGGCTCGTTACAATTGTAAGATAACGGAAATGTCAAATTGTCGAAACAACATTTTCAGGGCAAACATCCAACGATTTATACGATTAATCGTGCAGTCCTAACTGTTGTGAGCATTTCCCAACCTTTCAGTGTAGGATTGCTTCAGACACCTGATGTGAATTCGGCTCTAGGCCATATTCCAAACGACTATGAGGTTAAGGTTTGCTTCAAGGTTTGTTTCAAAGTTCACAGGTTCATAATCATCTTTGAACATTACCATTATGCTTCATGACTGCCCCATATCATCAAAGGGAAAGCTTTGTTTGGGATGGCCCCTTACCTTGCATTACCTGGGATAATCTTACTGGATTACAGAGGAGTCTCTCCACCAGCTTCCCATCTGGACGTGAGTGTTTGGTTTCAGCCGCCATCCTGATTGGAGTAGAGGTTAATTCTAGTCCATTGCCCTAGAGGAATTCTGGGACAGTTGGGCTTTCTGTCTTGCTGGGCAAAGGTCTGGCTATGCAAGACTAGCCAGCCACAGCTGTTAGTTATGCAAGTGTGTTTACTCCATTGTTTTTGGGGCGCTGACAGTACAGTAGCTCACTATAGCTTTAATTCCCATAATGCACCAGGCCTGGCAAGGGTGAAAATGTTTCCACAGATGAGGCTCTGCTGTTGGATTTGTGATAGGAAGGAGTAAAACAGACTAAACAGACCCCCCCTCCCCATCCCCCATATTCTTTCTTTCTTTTCCATTAATTGGCCAGCTTTTTTACCCTTCACACCTTGCCTGTCAGGCTCCACAGTGTTTTCTATCAGCTCTATTTAATTACAGATGTGTTTAGAGGGTGTAAATGGCTGCTGTTGACCCACTTCGGGCCAGAAACTGGGACAATTTTTTTTCAGCCTTCATTTGCATCACTCGATCAATTCAGCTCATACAGAGGCTAGGATGAATAAATTAGTCAAGCTAGTTGCATTTCAAGGCACTGTCAAAATTAGGCCTTTAGAAATGCAGTTTAAGGTGTGATCACAAATTCACACCGAATGACTGATTTCCCTTACAAAATTTCGCCAAGCAGTCAGCCTTTGTTTCTTTTTCATTGGAATTTGTAATTGTACAGTCTGGAAAACCCCGGGGCTAGTTGTCACACTTCCTACTATGCTGTTATTTATTTGAAAATGTGCAGATGGGAACTGACAATTGTGCTAAAGTCTCTCATTCCCTGATGGAATAAAGACATTTGGTAAAAAAAACAAGCATTATCAGTTTTTCGGCGTACTTAGAATGTGCGTTGATTTTCAATCTTGTGCATTAATCCCACATGATCCGTGAACGGCATGCAGTGCTTAGCAAAACAAGCAGGCATTCGAGTGGAATTTGAAACCACGTGCATCATTCAGAGGTCAGCTTTAACATGCGCAGATTTCCGTATTGTTTTAATCTGCTTGCACCTTGGACTCATTTTCCTGCCATTTTTGGGAACGGTTTGAAAAACCAACAGTGTGGTTTTCATGTATGCATAATCCTAAATCAGATAGATTTGTTTGGAATGACCAGACAAAGGTACCGACTGTATTTGCTGGTTATATTATTCCTGCACCCCAGAGAGCTTCGGAATATTAGGATGGATAGGAGTCTGGAAGGGGCAGTTATTGATTCTCCTAAGCTAAAGCAGATGACCCGGCCGTTCCTGGCGTGCCAGTGGCTTAGGACTCGATTTGGGATGAAAAATTCTCCACAAAAGGGAAAAAATGAGCGAGAGTGAAGTCCATTAGGCGTGCTTTTAGCACCACTTCACTTGGAAGCTCAACTTGGAAAAGAATGAGATGTTTTGGACATAAATCCACCTCAGAATGCCATGGTGGATGACTGTGGTGTTCCTCTTGGAATTTGTTGGAAACTTAAACCAAGTACATATTTAGCCCAGATCCACCAAAAGAGAGCCAGAGCAAGTTAGCAGCTGTCTATCAAGCGTGATAGTAGTGGTTTTCCATGTTTATTTCACACTTTTTTTTTTTTTTTAATTTGATAAAATCAACGATGACAAGAAAACAACAACAATTTTGAGCTGTCGAATTATGCAACACATTTAAAAAGAAGTTATCCAAACAATAATTTGAAGTATTTTTCTCTGTGAATAATTTTATTGGAAGCTTTTCAGACCCATGGATGTGCCTGAAGCCAAATTCCAATTTCGGAAAGAAGATAATGGATTTTACGGAGCCCCTAAAGGGACGTGTTGTAATGGTGTAGAGATGGGAAGACAAAACAAATATTTCAATGCTTTTGCATTCTCTTGCAATTTTACAGTTGTGCAATCATATTGTATACAATTTGCGGGCATCAGGGAGCCGCTGTCAATATGCGGGTATTGAAAACGCTTTTGAATGCATGCATACTTTTTACTTTGTGTATGTTCACGGTAAAATATTGAACCGTGTACTGTTCCACGGTTTAGCATTGTATTGGTCAGCGTAAAAAAAAAAAAAAAAAAAAAAAAAAAAATTATATGAAATGTTCACCTTTCATGTTCAAGTGCTTGTCTGTTCTGAAAATAAAGAGTATTTAAAACCAGAATTAACTCTGTAGTTTCTACAACTTTCACTGAAGAGCAAAATCTACCTTTAAACTTGAAAGAAATACAGATTTGACATTTCTATTTATTGTGATAATTATCAATATCCCCTGATATGAAAATGTTTTCTTTTTGGCTGTATTGCCCAGCCGTACAGTGAAGATTAAATGCATTATTTTACATTCGATTTAACTTTTTTACATTTCTGTTCCAAAAAACTACTGTTAGAAAGCTAAAAATAACGGTTTATTTGATTTTTTTTTAATCTTTGCTCTATTGTATTTATTTGTGCTATTGCTTGTACTTGTAGTGTGTTAATTTGCTCTCATTTTACATAAGATATTTGACCAAAATTCTCCGCCATTGTCCTGTCAATCTTCTCTCCTTACTCTCTTCACATGAAAGTAAATTCTGATGTACTGTACTTTAACCCACTACCTCAGCAAGTCTAACCATTTCCCTTTAGGGGCTCCACAGAATGCGTTATTCATTTTCTCTGCCTTTCCGAATTCGATATTCGCTTCGGGCACATCCCTGTGTGAAACACGTTATCAGTCCATTTCTACACCATTTGTGCTAATGAAATGACATTTAATGATCCTCAAATCATGCAGCTTAGTGTGCTATACGTTACCATCTGTTTTGTTCAGCAAATGTAAGTGTATTGTTTTTTATTTGAATGCAGGTCTGTCACACTGTTTGTATTGTTGGTTCTTGTTTAGACAGAGCGGAGTACTCTGATCCGTATTGATCTACAGAAACATTTTGAGCCGGCTGTTTTGCCTGTGCTTCGGACACTTGCATTTCTTCCTGACAGAACGAGCGTGTAATGCCAAAACAAACAAATGCTGATCTGGCGTTCAGTGGCGGGCGGATCACATTGTGATAATAGGACTAGCTGATGTGTGACTGATGATGCTTCATGTTTTCCCTCTCTCGCGCTTCTCCTCGCTGTTGCTCATGGATGGGTAAACAGAAAGGCCTTGAGTTAAAATATACAGAAAACACAGATTAGAGCTGCCAGCGAACCACAAAACACTCATTCTGCCTCCCTTCCTCCTTCACAGGAGTTTATGTATCACTGACCGCCATGATTGACTTCTTTAGGAAGTGTATTACTTAACTTGTTCTCTATCTACATGTCACTCTGTTTGTTTTTCAGTGTGGTTCATGTTGACGTTGAAAGTATATAGTTTGCTCTGACCCATAACTGGGGCAGCTGTCCTTCGAGTAATTGGCAGTGTTGCAGTCCAAACACATGCTGCCCGCCAGCCTCACAATGCCACACTGGCTCTGCGGTCTGTTGCTGGACATATGGACGGCCGAGTGCTTCACATGACTGATGAGTTCACCTGTTACAGCCGTGTTCCACACCAGCAGCCTCGAGTCTGAACTATACATACAGATAACTAGTGCTTTTTGACATTTTGGCTTGTTAAAGTGTCTCTTGTTTTGTTGTCCAACAGCACGGGTCAGACACTTGTTAATAATCACAGATTTGTTAATTTTGTAGGCTTATTGCGCTGATGATACACGCTCCAGTAGGTCTCAAGGCCTCCGCTGTGAGGACTTTGTGCTGTGGTCCACCATCTGGGGCACAGAGAGAGAGAGAGAGACATGTCATTCAGTGCATCTCACTCTACTCTGCTTTGTGAACCGAGTGTCTTGTGTTAGTCTGGATTCAGGTGTATGTTTCAGGTTTATCTCCATCTCTCATCAGATTCTTTTCTCTTTTTGTTCTCCTTTCAGTGACTCGAAAGCCGATTTGGTGTATATTATGTCATTTGTGCGATCAGTTTGATTGGCTGAATCAGTTCTGATTTTGAGGATTTCATTCATTGTGTGTGTGTGTGTGTATATCATTTTGATCAGATGCACCTTCAAATCTGTAGAGGGACAGATTATTACCACATTCAGTGTATGTGGTAAGCTAAAATGTATTATGTACATATAATAAGACTGCTCTGTTTTCGTCCGTCGGCAGGATTTAGTAATTTAGATGTCCATCCCATCACACTGGAGATGCATTGGGATGAATGGTGTAAATGCGATCCAGCTACTTTCTGTATATTATTTTTTGAAATATCATGCAGTTCTGTTTTGTTAATTTTGCTTTATATTACTTTAACCATAAAAAGTGTAATTTCTCCTGATGGACATTCATTTGTTATTCAGCCTTCTGGGTGTCGCTGATGTTTTGAGCCGATGTGATGATAAAGATGTGTTGATAATGACTGTGTATGACAACGATGATATATGGATTCCTTCCTCTGGTTAGTGTGTGTGTGTGTTAACAGCTCAAGGCAGTGTGGGGGATTTAATGAGAGACGAGAGAGATGAGGACGACTGATGCGGTCTGTACACTCTTTCACATCTCTGTTTGGGTGTGGCTGTCGCGCTGGTTTATAGATGAATGTGTGTCAAAAAAGGTCACCAAAGTGGTGGAAATGTTTCTGGTCATGGTATAACATTTATTATACCAGTAAGACTGGTTTGACCAGCACTGAAGGCCACATCAAAGCTTTAAACCTTTATTTTTTAGCCTTCCCTTGGTAAACAAGCCTCAAATGCTTTTGTCTGGTGCAGAAGGCCTGTAAACACTATAAAAGTCATGGGACTGTCAGTACTGACCTGACCATATGAAAGGAAGTTTGTGGCTTCTGGACTGTCCTGGTGCTGAGGCAAGGGACTCAACTGAATTAAAGTGTGTGATGCTGAAACCCTGAAGGAGATTTTTGCTTGAGGTTGAGGTTGATTAAATTACTTTGTTGGTTATGTCAGAAATGCTATTGTACTCAAATGTGACATGGACCACAAAACCAGCCATAAGCGACACGGGTATATTTGTGGCAATAGCCAACCATGCATCGTATGGGTCAAAATGATTGATTTTTCTTTTATGCCAAAAATCATTAGGATATTAAATAAAGATCATGTTCCATGAAGATATGTTGTACATTTCCTACCGTAATATATATAAAAATGTATTATTAGTAGTAATATGCATTTATAAGGACTTCATTTGGACAACTTTAAAGGCAATTCTCTCAATATTTACATATTTTGCACCCTCAGATTCCAGATTTTCAAATAGTGACTGGTTTTGTAGTCTGGGGTCTCACACAGGGTTTTATTTTTTTATTTTATTTTTTATTTTGATATTCCTTTTGAAAACTACCTGTAGAAAAAGTATACTGTTCAAATTAATACACATATAAAAAGTATATAAAGAAAAAAGTATATGAAAGTACCATAATAATAATAATAATAATAATAATAATAATAATAATAATAATAATAATAATAATAATATTAATAATAATAATATTAATAATAATAATAATAATAAAATGAATACTTTTCTATATTTTTTAAGAATAATCGGTTTACTGCAAGAAATGTGGCCCTTTTATTTTATCAGGCTATTGATGAAAGAAATGATTGATTATTTGTTATTTACTGTTCAGGGAATATTTAGAAAATAGTTTGAAGATGGAAGTGCTTATCTGTTTGACAGTACTTCATTTAGCATCTCTCGCAATCCCATATCTGTGAAGATCAAGATTGGTTTGCACATTTCTCCAGCTGTTGTGTACAGAGGAAGTGGTTAGTGTCTGGTCCTCTAGCTCTGATGCTGGAGTTGGTGATATTGCTTCGTATCAGGACATCAGGGTTTTGTATGGTTAGATCTCTCTAGCCATATGAAAGAGGACAAGTATCAGGAGGGTGATGAGGAAAGTAGAAGAATAGAGAAGTGAAACCGTTTGCTCCTCAATTAAAGGAACTATACAAAGAAAAACGACATGAGGGACTGGTTATTGGAGCTCTTTGTCAGAGCACAGTGACTAAACATCACGATAAAAGCTCACATAACAATGATAGAGGATTTGACTATAGACCTTATTCACAGCAGTGCCGTCTTTGATTTTTAACAGGGAATGAAAGTGAGGCTGTGAGGGATAGACATACATCACTACAGTTTTTGAGTTGACTTTTGAACTGACGAAACACTGCAAACATGTATTTTCAGTGTTGAAAACACGGCAAGTCTCACAGCCTCGCTTTCATACTGTCATGGCGCTGCTCTGAACAAGATATAGTGAGTTTAGATGTGAATCAAGGAGACCAGTGTGAAATCAGGAGGAATTATCCAGCAGTGCTTTTCCAGCTCTAAGTATTTAAAAGCTTTACTCTAACATTACGGCAGCGGATCGCATCTCAATCTCCACACACACACACACACACACACACACACACACACACACACACACACACACACACACACACACAAGGGGCGAAAGAATCCCGAGCCGATTACGGCACTGAATGAGGTGAAGTGGGCAGCTAAACATGTCTGACCTATATTCGCTTTTAATCAGAGTCATCTATGATTTACTCTGGCCTGTGGAGACACCGCTCGCTTGGCAAACACACGTTTTACAGCTTCTGCAAGGCGGGCGTCTCTCATGAATCTGGAATGAAAGATGTGAGGCTGAAAGGGAATTTGAAGCTTCAGTGTTTTAGTTCAATTGATTTTATATATATCTTGATTGACTGTCTTTTTTTTTTTTCTCTTCATGAAGTATTTCACTTTCATTCAGGGTAGAAAAATAATGTGATGCACTGTGTGGTCTTCAGATATCTCTGCTTTGAGTTACAAGGCATACTGCTCATCATGATGATCTCCACATCCGTCTGTTTTTGAAGGAAGAGGAGAACCTATGATAATTCTCTTTGTGAGGCACCAAATGATGTTTCGCTGACCTGAAACACGGATAACAGGCAATTCTTAGCCAACGGCCCTCACCAAATGGCTTCATTTATTTCTGATAAACCGCCAGAGCAAATCTATTCTTCCAGGTCTGTAAATGACACAAGCACAATGTGAGGGGAGCGTGTGCTGTCTTTTGAGTGAAGGCACAGCTTACAAAGGTGCCCAAATAGACCTAATGTCTGGAGTCCAGGACTGGGTCTCAGATTACTGCTAATACCAAAAATGTATCTGTGTCTGTCTGCATCTGTTGCCTGGATGCTGTGAAGCTGTACACGATCTTCTGACAGGCAGATAAACATTTATCCATCCATCCATCCATCCATTCATCCAAACTACTCTACCCCCATCTTCTCTGTTTTAGAGAATGACATTTTCATTTCTGCTTCTTGTAGTTTTCAATTAGCCTTGCACGTTCAGATCTGTAGAAGACCGAAGGGTTAAGTATGGCAGAGAAGTGCAAAACAAAATCAAGCTAAAATTGTCACTCACTTTGCAAAAACAAACAAAAACACTAGAAAGGTGTTATAATGCCCCTAACATTATAGATGTAGGGGCAAAATTGTCTTAGAAAAAAAACCCTGTACATTATTGTATATCTCACCAACTAAAATAGTTCCAGTCAAAGCCACAGCAAAACGACTGTGCTGTGCATCTCCGAGCAGCAGACATGCTTCCTGAAGGAATCAGCCATTTGAACACATTGTTTGAATGACTATGATTCATTAAAAGGCAGTGACTTGCCGCCACCCACTGGTGGTTATAGTTCAATATTTAAAGTATAATTTCACTTGAAATAATTGTATATATCAATACTCAATACATTTAAAAAAAAAAAACATTACTCTCGTAGCATGCAGTGTAAATGCCGGTCCAAGCTGATAAGTGATGGGTATAGGGAAAAGAAAGACATCGGGAAGAGGGAGACTCAAACTCCGACTCAACCAGACATTTTTAATATAGAAAAAAGTTTTTTTTTAGTTATTTTTTTCTCAATAATTAATTGCACTTAATGAACCTGTAAAATAGATGTTTATATTTACACATCAACTTTCTGCTACTGCAGCTTGATTTACGTTCTGCATGTCTTGATTGACAGATATCTCGTCCAATCAGAGGTCAGTGTTCCATTCGCCACATATACCTACCTTTTCCGTTTTGTCCGACTTATCGTTGTGTTTTCTGACTTGCTATTTTGTATCTGATTTGTCATTTGTGTTTTCTGATTTGTCATTGTGTTTTTATGAACTTGTTAATTTGTTTTTGGACTTGCCATTGCGTTTATAATTTATTTTGTTTTCGGAATTGTGATTTGTTTTGCGCTTCTTGGCCACCGTAGTTAAGTGTGTTCTGGTGTCAACGTCCAGACTGAGGAATGTCTAAATGAGCTCATTAATTAACAGGCCTGCTCTCTGTCAGCTCATGAGCCCATCACATGCATTCACATTACCATCAACAACAGCGTCTTCCTCTTCAGCAGCTGCGGTAATGAATGATTTCCACAGTGGCCGCTCCTTTGGCACAAGCGTACCAAGAGCCGTGCCAAAGAACCCAGAGCTCCTGTTATGAAGCACAGATGAATTGCTGGTCTGACAGACTGGTGATAGCTTCAGATTCTTACATCACACCGTGTGTATTACTGTGTGGTCGAGGCTGCAGCGTTGAGTTGACTGTGGTGAGATTCTCTTCATTGATAAGAAAGGAGAAGGTTTTTGATTTTGCATGTGGAAGGTCTATTTACGTCCGTATCATAAGTATTTTACTGTGGTTGAAAGGCATATTGGGTTGTTAAATTTTCTGGATTACAATTGCACATCCTTGGTCTCTCAAGTCTTTGAGTGTATCAGATTTGATTGTTTGCTTGTATCACAGGTGGTTACATGCCCTAAATGCTGTCTTGTACAGGAGGAGTAAAAACCTGTTTTACTTGTACTAAATGCTTTAGTACAATCTCTTGCCTAATTGTTTTGCAACTTTTTGATCCACCCCAACAAACAAAATATTCCCAGTTTCTGCATAATTTATTCGCTCTACGCTGCAAGATGCTCAATGCTTAGACCTAAATATTGTGTTAATAATTCAGTCTCATTTGGCAACATGGTCATGAACAACACAGAACCCAGTGTACATTTGCATATTAATGTATAATGAAAAATTAATGAATCGAGAGGTTGATTAGCTGTCAGGTTCATGGCTGGATTACAAATCAGTATGGGGTAAGGTTGGTTTAAGTGAGGTTAAGTGCACATTAGAGGATCCTTTTGAACCAATTTCCAGTTAACTGCATGCTGATACTTGGAATAGCATCGTTTTTTGGGTGCAGTATGGCTAATGGCTAATTCTGAAAATACAGAATTATGTTAGATGAATGTGCTTGTGCACTGTACTGATATTGAAAATAATGCAGGTCACTTTTTACTGGTAACAAAAGACATTTATCATTATCAGGACCCACAAATATTCCCCCATTGCATTATTACATTATATTCAGCATTATAGTAGTTTTATGTACTGACACTAAAACTCTGTAAAGTTGATTTTCTGCACACTGTTTTATTCACAACAAAAGAGAAAGTGAAAATGCTCAAAGTAGTTATTATCAGAGGCAATGCCAATACCTAGACAGTGTGGTGGCATATTGCAGAAATATTAAAAATATCAAATAACATATTATTATATCAAATATGGCTGCACAATATCGCGATGTACGCATCCGAGATGTCATGTATAGGGATCGTAGTTGATCTGTCATCCATACGGGCCAGCTGCTCCCTGGTTCGGAACCAATGTGATTCCCAGATTAAAATTATCATTTGCATGTTTTTTTCTTAAGTCGAGTCAGGCATCAAGAGCAAGAGGATTGTAATTTTTTTTTTTAAACTGTTGTTGAAAATGTAATATTACTTACAAAATGATCTGCTTTTAAAAGCATGTAAAATTTATGCTAGTTGTTTTTAAGAAAGGTTTCAGTCATGTTGTCTTATTATAATTGAAATGTTAGTGGTCATCTCACTGTAACGTTTAATTTTGTTCATTCACCAAACCATCTGATTCTTCCACACTCCACACAGTAAATCTTCTGAGCTCTGTTTCCTGGGTGGCTCAGGCACAAGCCTGGAAGCACTGAGGCAGATACACATGTCACTTGGCCAGAACTTGAGCGGCGAGGGTAAACCCATCATCCTGAGCTCTGTGTCGTGCTGTAAGGAGCTTAGACTACCCAACTGTAGCATCATACCCTCCGCCGACCTGAAACCAAGTAGCAGACCTAAACCAGATCTGCAGTTAATCCGCACAAACAGAGTCTTGTGTTGAGTTCTCTATTTCGATGTCTGAGCCCAGCCAAAGGGATGAGGCTCGCAGTCTTAGGTATGTGTCAGCCTAGCAGGATTATAGGATGCGAGAGCATGGCACGTGCTGAGGATTAGACCGTGTGTTTGTTTCTCTGACACTCTCCCACAATGCACATGGCATCAGTTAAAATCAAAGTTGCTTTGATTGATTTAGCTGTCAGTTTATAAAAGATTTGTAGCTGGGCTAGGCAAGCACTATCACATATTTCACGATTCAATTCTGATTTCGATTCCGATCAATTAAAAATGTATTCATTTGGATATATCAAGTACAGTACATTTCAATTCTTCATTTTTCTAGCTGACTATCAAGCTATGGGCATTGAATAGCTTTCTTGAGGTAAATCGTAACATTACATGATACACTGGTTGAGCGATTAAATGATGTGATACATTTCTGAACGGTGTACTGTATCTTTCAACATACCTTCTGATGTTCATCCATGTTTATTTAGTGCTATAACTGGTAGTAAAGAAAAAGAGATGATCGGTTCACAAAGCGGATACAGCAATCATGTCATGCCACATTAAATAGCTCCAAACCGGTATTTATTGTTTGAATTTCATAATAAAATTGACATAATTTGAAACCCTAGACTTTGTTTCATATCAAAAGCATCATGATTTATTGGATAAGAGGCGGTACAAATCATGTCAAGTGAAGTTTTGTTCACGCGTCAACAGAAAACAGCATAGACTAAAAGAAAGACTTTTGGGAGTTAGGAAAAGATATCAGTTAATCAAAATGAGAATATATCAAAATCAATATTTCCCAACCCAGTGTATATATATATATATATATATATATATATATATATATATATATATATATATATATATATATAGGTCCTTCTAAAAAAAATAGCATATTGTGATAAAAGTTCATTATTTTCCATAATGTAATGATAAAATAAAAATTTCATATATTTTAGATTCATTGCACACCAATTGAAATATTTCAGGTCTTTTATTGTTTTAATACTGATGATTCACACTACCCATATCTCTTGACTCCATCCACTATCTTGCATGGAGTCAAGAGAAATGTGAACTGAAGTATTGTACATAAAATTAAAAATATTAACTTTATACGTAACCTATTTTATATAATATATAAAATAACATTTATTTATTTGTTTTTGGTTTTCAAAACTTTTAGTCTCAAGATCGTTGTTTCATTCTGTTGTCTGTTCTGTGCTGTTGTACATCTAGCTATGAACACTCCCTTAAAAGGTAGCTGAACGTGTACTCAACGATTTACTTAAAAAAAGCAGTGTCAAGTGGGTTCCACGCAACAATATCGAGTAATTTGAGTAATTTGTTCAAATAACAATTAGTAAAGTAAAGCTTTACTAAAAGTAAAGCTGACAATTTCTTTGAGTATTTATAAATCATTAGAATTTGTCACTGTCACATAATATTTATATTTGCAGTTTACTTAATCAGTTTAAATAATAAATTTGTAAAAATATATTTTCTCTACAAAAAACAATTAAGTTAATGTAGTTGCATGAGTTGTTAAGTAATGTGAACAAGGATGGTACAGCTCTTAGAGTATCCATGAGCTTTGCTGAAGAACCTTAAGTATTAAAGAGAGGTTGAACATCAAGGTCTGTGTGATCTTCACTTTAGTATAACTGCTGTCAGATATAGTTCCTTGTGATTAGTAGTGTGCAAATGTATTCAGAAATGATTACAGATGATTTTTTTTGAGACTATGGGCTAGTGCCCCAAACACAGATTAGGGATAGTGAAGGATTTTCCGAGCAGAATTACTGATGAGATGGTAATTCCAAGGTTAATATGTGTCTGGGAATCTGCCACTCTACTATAAATATGGATTTAGTGATAAATGTTGTGAAATATTACAGTTGTTCATATTTTTAATGAATGCGTTGTGTCAACAACATACTGCGTTATAGTAAATAGCAATTTAAGGCTGATATAATCACTGGATTTTCTAGAGTTTGGCATCAAATCTTTAAAATATGTACTATTTTGTTTGAGGCACTTTGTTGCAAGTAAACTAGATATCCATGCATGAGCAGAACTGTATCACCTTGCTTTCTGATTTATAGGTGCGGCAATTATCAGTTTTAGACTAACAAGTCTTCATACATCCAATAAAAATCATCAAAAATGTGAAGTTCTTTCTGATAAAAGCTTAATTTGTTTGTCGAGACCTTTTTGATTGATGTTTTATTATTTTATGCAGAGACATTCAGACGTTAAGTGTGTCCAACTACTTTTTGGGGTCACTGTGGTTGAGCTTTTTAAAGCATTGCCATTTCATTTTTTTTATAGTGGTATTTCACTTTTTTTGGAGCGGTAAAGGTGTCTCTCTTCCTCACATTCTTGCTCTCTCTTTCTTCAGGTAATTAAAAACCACAGAAAGTATTTTTCGGTCACTGAACACGTTTGAGCCTCTTTGGCGACGCTCCAGCTCAGTTAACAGCTGCCGTACGGTTACCGGGGAAGGATTTGAGCTCTGTCAAGGACTCCACATCCAAGCTGAATAATTTAATGTGCTGCTGCTGAAAACCTGTATAATTAATTCAACGGACCTACTTTGTTATTTTGCCTTCCAAATTTTAAATTCAAATCGCACAGATAGGATGCAGCTGCTTTCAAAACTCAGGGACATGAAACTTTGGTTGTGAGGCTTTTTAGATTCACAGAAATTTTGGACATTGAGTTTGTGATTGGATGAGTGTTTCAAGGAGATGCACTGAACTCAAGGGCGGATTTAGTTTGTCATTCTGAGTAAAAATATTCAGTTAGATCCAGGTTTTTCAGTTTTGGTGGTTCATTTCACCATATTTACAATTGCATGATGAAACATTAATGTGGACTATAACTACATTTTCAGAGAAAAATATGAGTGTTGCTCGTCTATTTAAAACTTCTTCAGTGGTTGCCAAGGTGTTGCAATGTGGTTGCTAGGGTATACCGTGTGGTTGTGTGTAAAGATGGGAATTGTAATGAATTTTGGCCCATTAATTCCCTTTTTGATTACAAAAAAACTTCCTATATCTCATTCCTATCAATCATAAGATTGGATTACTTTGTTTGTGTTGTATGTTTGATTCACTCAAAAGAATCAACTCAGGAGTCATTGATTTGGGAATCAGTTGCACTGATATATTCACCGTAGGTCACACTCTGTTTTTGATTCACAAAAATAACTAAGTCAACCAATTTATAAGACTCATTTATTTGCAGATTAGTTCACATGATCATATTGAATGTTATTGATTCTCTAACAAGAACCGATTTGGACTTATTCTTTTGGGACCGCACCGATTGCTTTGTTTTTGATTCACTAGAATCAACACATTGGAGTCATTTTTTTGGGAATCATTTGGACTACATTGACTTTTGCTTTGTGTTTTGATTCTCTAAGAGCTGACTGCAAATAATCAATTGATCAGGAATTTGTGAGTGTTTCTGTGTGCTCTGTGCATCATAGGATGATTTTTTATCATCTGCAGTATACACAGAGAGGTTCTCAATTAGGTCAGAGCCTCTTTGTGGGTATCCCAGATTGGCCTATGTCCTATAAAACTATGAAATCCACTCCACAAATCATCTCAGGCAGGTGAAATAAAGTGATTTAACACACATATCCCATAATCCCCTCCGAGTGGAGTGGACAATGATGGCATCATTAGATTTGAGAGCTGTCATTGTGACGCTGATTACAAGACGTCCTTTTTTGTCATTTTCCAGTCTGTCACTTCTTCGTTTCTTCTTGCGTGTCTTGCCTCCATATTCTTCATTTCTGCTCTATTTCCTCACTTGTCTTGGCTCAGGGAGCCCTGACTTCAAAGGCTCTTAGCGTACGTGCTCATCAAAGTGAGTCTCCTCAGGTGAGTCTCTCTGTTGAGCTCTTAAGGAAGAGAGACACGTCACTTTCATTAAACCTTCCCATGGCACTGAACTTCAGAGAAAATCTGGCAACCCTGCCCTTATTAGCTTAAGCTGAGGTCATGCTAGGCTTTGAGCATCTGATATTACTTCAAACCCCACAACACCGCATAATAGACAGCTTTTAGGTGCGCTCTCTGAATTCAGCCAAAAAGGTCAATCTGTGACGTTTACGTCTTGAAATCAAATGTTTTTGCACCATGCACACTGCTCGCCGAATATCAATAGTGTATGAATGGATGGGAATGGAAGATTTTTTGTTTTTGTTTGTTTAATTTCTTCAGTGTTCTCTTGATTAAATTCATCATATAAATGTCACAACATGGCATGAAATGTCATGTCACCATAATTAAGTATATATAATTGAGATAAAGCGAAGCAAAAAATAAAGTGACGATGATGAACAAATGACAAGGAAGAACAAAAAAAGAATATTCAGTACACAAGAGCATAGCAATAGTTTGTTGTTAGCCAGCGGCACACCAGCTCTAGACAAACAATGATACTAAAAACTGTCCTGTTAGCTAACATTACAACAACAACAGCATATTTGGGTTCTGTGAAACAGAAAAAATTATGTTTCACACAGATGGAGCAGAAATAACACAACCCTCAGTGTCAGTTTTCAGGCCTTCCCGCTTCGGCCTCCTCAGTGCTGTAAATCTTTTCTAATATTAACACGGGTCCTAACGCTTTTGCCTGATCATAACCCCTCTTTTTCCAGTGATATTCCTCTAATCTTTTCTCTGTTGTAATGTCCCTCAATCCAGCTCTCTTTCTACAGTCTTTCTTCAAATCTCCCTCTTGCTCACTCTCTCTCCTCCATCATAAGTGGACATGCCCCTACTGCTGCTTGGCTACAGCGTTTCTCAGAAATTGCTTAGCCTTACTGCACCTTTAAACTAAATGAAAAAATAATTTAAAAGTAATGCATTACAATATTCTGTTGATAAAAGTAGCTTATATTCCCTTAAAAAAGTTACTTATGTTAATTAAGTTACTTGAAAAGTTGGTTGAAAGTAATGTTTTGTTACATTTTTGTCTGTTTCCTTGTATTCCTTGTCTAAATGACATTTTATTTCTGTAGATTCAAACATGTAATGTTCATTACTTTCCTTGCTCATAAAAAAGCAACTAAAATATGTGTAAATGTATAAAGAAAAGCGTTGCTTTACTCGTTACATCAAAAAATAATTTGATTACATAATGCATGATTCTTGTAATGCATTTCCCCAAAACTGACACTGGAAAACACTGATAAGTTATCGTTAACTGATTGTCCTTTTTTTTTTGGGTTGCAGTGCTGGCCAGTTTCCGAGGAACGGTGCAGCATGGCTTGCCTTTGGAGATCGGTGACACGGTGCAGATCCTGGAGAAATGTGAAGGTACATGAGTGCTGATGCCAGCCACTTTCCTCAAAACCGTCTTTTACATTTATTTCATTAGTATAAACCCCATCATAGTGTTTACACAAGATTGGACCAGCTTACATTGCAAAATGATTAAGACTGGTTAAGGGCTGCTTGAGGATAATGTTGCCAGGCTTGACCGGGAACTTCCCTACCAAAAAGATCAACCAGCATATGTTGTTTTGGATGATGGCATGTTCCTACCAGGTTTCTTAACCAGCTTAACCAGCAGGACTTCCTTGTCAGACTAGCTTTATCAGAGGAAGTCCATGCAGGTTGAACAGTTTCATAAGCTAAGTAGGGCTACAACTAACAATTATTTTGACAAATCTAAAATAAAAGCTAAAACTGAAATAAAATGAAACATTAATAGTTATAGTATTTTAGTAGTATACTATAGTATATGAAAATGACACTGCAATGAAACCTTTTTATAAAAATACTGTTTACTGACCTCCAATGAGCTTCAGGTAAATCTAGTTATGTGAAAGGGTTTTTGTATGCAAAGTTAAAAATAAAATAGAATTAGCTGGAAACAAGCTATAATCAGCATACTTTTTTTTTTAAACTAGCGTGATAAGTCATTCTAGTCTAAGATGGTCTTTTCCTCAGGGTTGCTTGATTTGATAAACTGCTGACACAGACACCTGTACCACCTCTCAAATGGGAGGATTTGAAACCAGTCTTTTTTGTGACCCGAAGGAGTTTTTCGACTCCTTCGTTTCCTGTTTCCACCCTTTGAAGACACACTCCTTTGTTCTCCGGCTGCATGCGTTTCCTGTTTTTTTGAGTAAGAGAGACGGTTTCGGTTGGCGAAAACTCAGTAATGTTGAGATGGAGAATCTTAAACGGTAGATATGAAACTACGTAATCATTAGTTCCTGACCTACTGGAGGTGCTACTTATGAGATGAGGGGCTATGTTTCTATATACAGCTGCTCTTCGCTGTGAGTGCAGAGGTGATACAGGCCCCCTGTTTTTCACACCTTCAAACTGTGCTTCTTGGCTTTTTGCCAGGAAGCACAGTAGTTTGGGGGTTGTTTTGCAGTGGGCAGAAGGTTCATCAGTGCTGGAGATAATCAGATGACAGTGCTAGTGATGGCCGTCAGTGAGTCAAAGTTAAGCTGAGGTTTAAAGTAACTTGTTGGTCAAATCATTGCTTAGTCTCAAAACACTCTTAAAATAAAAGGTTCTGTATAGAACCTTGAAGGTACGGTATGCGATTTTGAAGGTTTTCAAAAGCAAGCTAGCTTCGAAAGCATAAGGCCTCCTCCAAAACACATGAATGCGCACACAGTAGTTTGCAAAAGCGCCATGAGAGACGGTGTTAAATGCACTGCATCCTCAATTTTAAATACAATTTTGTCAATAAATTCAAGCAGTCAGATATATGAACTGAATCTTTAACTTGACCTGCTCAAAGAAAACACGCTTCTTGATTGTATCAAACAAAACTCAAGACAACAGAAGCATTTAGAACAAAGATAAATACTAAAAGCCACTTCAGGAAGTGGTCTGGACCACCTTCGAGATTAAACTAAACAAGTCTAAATGCATCTGGTAATTGAAACCACATATATAAATATTACTCCCAACGATGCTAAAAAAATATTGTGTGAGAGTGTGTCATGGGCTATGACATGTTATAGTCAGATATGATACATCGCCGCAGATGATCAGCCGAGTATCTCTTCATCAAGCCAACGCACAAACTACGGCAAATAAAACTGAAAGCAAATGCACATGCACATATGCTCGACACATAATCATCTTCATCAAAAGTAAAGAAACTGAATGATGTTACCAGCTGTTGTCGCGCTGTCTCCTATTGCGGTCTTTGATCTTGAAATTAGCTGATGATTAATAAAATGCAGCTCAAATCTGTTGTATTTGGTGACGGGATTTTCATTAAATCTGCATATAGCACGGGAATTGGAGATCTGATTTATATCCGTTTTGCGGAGATATACATGTATGTGACCAAGTGTAAATGAAATCATTTTGATAAATCAGACAGCTATCTGATCTGTAAAAATGCATGAGGTGACCAGGTGTAAACAGGCCCTATTAAGAGCACTAACATTGATATCATTTGATCTATTTTGGCTGAGCTGCACCTTGGCACTGACAGACATTAACAGCTCAGGGTGAAAACAGCTGATGTGGTTTCTTAAGTTTGTGGCATTACCCCATGCATATTTTATTTGTTTATTACATGATTTAGGCTACACACAGCATGTGTCTTCTCCAGGTTGTGCTTACCAGGTTGTTCATAAAAGCCGAAATGTGCCCAGATTTATAAAGTAGTTGGAGCATTTTTAATTACTCACACTCGCATCTCACCTCCATCTACCATTGTATGCTACCATGACAAAGCATACGCAACAAATGACAGCAGAAAGGCATCAGCACATTATAATTGGTTATGCTCTATTACTGAACCGATACCCAATCGTCCTTGTTTGTATCGCGATGCATCGTTGAAACAATTAATTTTGACACCCCTACTAAATATTCCTCAGTCAACTTCATGGAATGGGTTTCCATGGGTGAGCAGCTGCATCCAAGCCTTACATCACCAAGTGCAATGCAAAGCGTTGAATGCAGTGGTGTAAAGTACGCCTGAGTTTGTTTCGGAGGAACTTGACTGGGTCCTGACAAAGGACCCTTGACCTCACCTGATAGAACACCTTTGGGATGAATTAGAGCAGATACTGCGTGCCTGGCCTTCTCGTTTAACATCATTGCCGGTCAGTGCATGTAAAGGCATGCGTAAATAAAAAAAATTAAATGTGCCACCAAGTACAGTATGTGATAGTAAAATGTATTTAGAGTCTTGTGTATTGTACTTATTAAATCTTTGGCAAAACAAATGCTACAATTGCCATTTTGTTTCTTTTAGATGCCATATTCAGTCCTACAGATTATGGTTGGACTTTTGAGATATTAAATATCCATATCTGACTTTCAATGGAAATAAGAATTTGAAATATTTTTTCACTGCATATTGCACTCACACATCCAAATGCTTTCAAATGCACTACTTTTGTAAATCCGTGCATTTGCACACATGTCCTTTCTTTACTCATTTTAATAGAAATTTTTCAACATTACCTACTAGATCCTATGAAAAGGCTTTAGTTGAGAAATATTAGGCCAACTTTAAAGAGGAAAGTCACAGAAATGTTTTGTGTTTCAGGCTGGTACAGAGGATTCGTCCTCAAGAACCCGCATGCCAAGGTAAGTAACTGTGTCTTTGTCTTTTATCAAGTCTGTCAGTGTCGGATGCTATTTCCAGTTGCTGAAATATCACAGCAACACTGTCAGACGAAACGCACGGATCAAAGCCAGTTTCTCTCTTTATTTCTGTCTTTTTGTTCCCTTGTTTATTAGTAGACTTATTCACTTTTGGTTTGTTTACCTGTTATCTTGCATATTTTTTAGGGCATTTTCCCATGCAGCTACATCCATCTGAAGAATGCGCATATCAAGAATAAGGGGTGAGTTGTAGAAAAGAAAAATCCTTAAAGTTATTAGTAACATTTGCATACTTTCAGATATCCAACATGTCTGAATAAAGTGCAGACATTTATATTTACATCTGTTCGCTATGTTACTGCAATAAAGCCACCTTAACCTACAGTTTGCAGTCTGCAAAAAAGATCCATTCCAATGATGTTTGTGTTGCACCACTAAACCGTCTGTTTTCACATCATTTGATTTGTATCTTTCAATGAGAATACGCTCTGTTGATGTATTAGAACGACAGTATGTTAGCTTGATTACTGCATATGTTTGTGTGAGCATGTTAAATTCAGAGTGAATGCCAATCAAACCTATGAGAGCTCATGTAATTCATACATATCTTGTTTTATCTGCTTCTGTGTTCTGCATCCATGCAATATAAGCCAAGTTTGGCTTTCTTGAGTTTGACTTTTTTTTTTTTTATTGGTGTATGGATATCTGAGATTGCGCTGCCTGAACATAATGCTAAATGAATGTAGCGAGGGTGAACAGAAGGAAAACGCCAGCGCTCCACTATACATCTGCTATTTCCTTCGTACTGTATAACAAGCGCAGGACCAGATGAGGTGTATCTCATATCTGTTGTGCTGTGTGCCGCCCACATTTGACTCACAGGCAGTTTGAGACGGTGGTGCCGACTGAAGACTCTGTCATTACGGAGATGACGTCCACCCTGAGGGACTGGGGCGCCATGTGGAAGCAGCTCTTTGTGGTAAATACTGTTTGGGCAAACACAGCAGTCCGCCCACAGCCAGACACTGGTTACGTGAACTCTGGGTGCACAGATGCTGATGGGAGGAATATATTATTTGTATTTCAGCTGTTGATGCGGGAGAAACGTTTTTTGAATTATTTTTACACCAGATCATTAGTGGTACAGCAATATAGCCCGCTATTAAAGCTGCAACTTCAACATTTCAGTTGCTCTTTCCTTTCCTTTTGTTTACCACCATAGAAAAACGAAGGAGATCTGTTTTCCAGGCTGTGGCATGTGATGAATGAGATTTTGGACCTCAGGCGGCAGGTTTTGGTGGGTCACCTGACCCATGATCGCATGAGGGATGTCAAACAGCACATCACGGCACGCCTGGACTGGGGCAACGAGTGAGTACAGCATCATCTGTGTGATGTAATAAAGCAAAACACCCGCCATGAACATGACCATGTCATATTTCACACAAATATATAAAAAAAACATTTTATTCTACATGAAGAAAATTAACCATAATTGCATTAAAATTCTCTTTGCCATAATTCCCCCAAATTTGTTATTGTTACCATAATTTTAGAATCATAAAAAATGACATTTTTTTAATGAATACTTTTATTAAATATATTAATTTCCCTATTGTTCAAAAGTTGTGAGACTGTGAGAAGTTTCTTATACTCATCAAGGCATACAGTAAAAATACTAAAATACCGTAAAACAATACAGTTGACACAGCAATATTTTGAGATATTACATATTACAAGTAATGTAATTTAGTAATGTGTTGCAAAGCTGATTTTTCAGTGTCACATGATCCTTTAGAAATCATTTAAATATGCTGATTTGCTGAACATTTCTTCTCATTATCAATGTTGAAAATAGTTGTGCTGCTTAATATTTTCTGGAAACAGCCAGTTTTTTTAGGATTCTTTGAACAAAAAGTTCAGAAGAACAGCATTTACTTGAAATCAAAGTATTTTTAGTCTTTTAATGCTTTTATCAATTTAATACATCCTTGTTGAATAAAAGTGGGTATATATATAAAAACAAAAATTTAACTTTTTTTTAAATATAAGTAAATAAGTTGATTGCAGTAATGATAAAGAAAATCACCACAGAGAATTATGCAGAAGAGTAATTTTCTTTATGAAAAATATAATTTCTTATTTTATTAGTTAGATTCCAGGCATTTTTTGTTAGATTAATCCCTCCCAAGAATGATAACGATAAAGACAACGATAACCATATTAGTGTCCATCCACACCAAGGCACAATATTGTTCTGTTTATAAAAAGCACGTGCAGCAGTTTTGTCGTCTGCTTCTTTAAATGTTCAAGCATTTAACATAATGTTCTGAAAGTGATTCCAACTATATTGTGTCTCTGTGCCATAATTGTTATAGCTGTGGTATGGACTCTGCTATTCTTTTATATTTAGAATGATTTTTAGAACTATATCTTTGGCCCTGTTTACACTGGTATTAAGATGCATTTCGGTTGATTTGATCACAAGTCAATGACACATAATGAGGTCTAAAACGTTTTAAAGTTTGTCCGCTTTCCGCTTACAGACCTAATGCGTAAACATTATGGGACGCACACTAGCAAGACAGAATGGTTTAAAGATGAAAAATGTACCAAACACAATGTTCTCTCACCATTCCTGATTTCTAAAACACATTCACAGTGTTCGCCGTGGTCTTGCATTCAGAGCAGAAGCGAAAGCTGCTGCTCTTCATATGTTTTCTGCCGTCTCCAGTCATGTTTATATGTAAATTGCACAAGTTTATTTCATCCATTCGATCAAAAGATCTGAAAAGCCCATTCATTTACCTGCCCATAGAGCCTCTCTTTGAAGAAATCAAGGACAAAAGTGTCTGAAAGTGGACAAAAGAGACGAATTAAAACACCAGGTTTAATTAGGAATGTGTCTCCCTTGTACTTGTGATAAACGCATCTTAATACCAGTTGAAAACAGTGCCTTTATCATTATTGTTATAGTTATCATCCTTGGTGTGAACAGGCTTGAACATGGAAATATGTTGTACACAGTCTGGTAACGCTGTACGGTTTCTGTGCTTTCACAGGCAGCTAGGTTTGGACCTGGTACCCAGGAGTGAGTTCAGCATGGTGGACCCAGATGAAATCAGCATCACCGAGCTCTACCGACTGGTACGTCTGTTTTGCAGTGTTACCATGACGACCGTGCTCCTGACTCAGAGTCGATCATCTGGGAAAGATTCCAGATTTAGTAACTTAATCCCGTTCCGTTAAACGCAAGAGGCACGTGATGAAAGCCTCACCATCTTCAGCTCGAGTAACAGGCCCCATGGGAAAAATGACAGTAATTCCGAGACGCACTGACAAGATACGCTGCAGAAAATTACAGTCGTCATGGATTGCCGGCCGGAGGGGTTGTTGACAGCGGGGAGTCTCCGCTGTGATATAATTGAGTTATGCGAAGCACACTGGAGCATTACTTCGCCTAAACGTGACCTGAAGTGTCCCCATACTGTGTAATGTAATTTAATAACCCTCCGCTGCCCGACAGACTCCCATTACTGCACCCTGTCTATGATTTATGTGGCGGCCACGCACACTTTTGCCATCAGCTGAGTGTGAAATGAAACAAAAGATGTTTGCAACCTGCAAATTGCTGCGGCCCAACATTTTTAAATTTGAACACGGAACTCAAATTAAAAGATCTTTTAAGGCTGTATTCAAAATTAGATCTGGTGTTTATGACCATATCGAAGCTAAAAAAGGAAGTTCTTGGCAACAGTTATTGATTTATTTGGGTTATTTTGTGCTATGATGATCTAGTTTAGCTGTGATTGAATAGCAGGCTCAACTGGATGGCTTTTTGTGTGTGTTTAGACGGGGCTCATTACCTGTGACACATACCCAGTGTGCTGTGATGAATAGTGTGGGAGTGAATCAGGTCACCCAGTCTCATCACACACACTTTAATTATTGCTGAGGATTCAGACAGCACCACAAATATGTGTGTGTGAAAGAAACTGGGAGATTGGGAGTGAGAAAACTTATCCCAAAACTATTAATGCACAATACATTGGACAATGATAGTTGCTTTCACATTTTAATGCCAAATGGTTGATTGTTCATGAAAATTATTACCCCATACACACTTGATCAGGGCACAGGTGGTCTTTTTTTGGAATTCTTGATGTGAATGTAAGCGGTTTGAGGAGTCTAAAACCTTCTGGGATCTGACCCGGCCTGCCAAATGGGGAATAAAGTCTTTATTGAAATTCCTGTGCTTTATCTTTTTAGCCTATTCATTCCCATTAACACTCTGTAATTTGAGCTTAGGTTAATATAATTTCTCGTAAAGGAGAAACTGCTGCTTTCTTTCGTTCTCTTTCTTCATTTATTAAAGTTGGCATGAAAGGAAGTTGCGATAGTCTTTTATTTCCTATTGTGACGTATATCTGAATGAAACTGCTGTTAAAACTGTAGGGTGGGATTTGATTTTGACATCTGTAATTGATCTGACGATTGTGGTTTACTGCTGGTAATACTGCAGTATTCCTTATAAAAAAGGTCAATTTGTTTTCATGGTGACTTTAATGCACTTAAATGTGCACACATCATCTTTGTGATGTAATTTATGGATGCAATTATAGTATTTAACCTTTTTACATACTATACTATTTCATGTGCTTCTCACTTAATACATTGCCTTAAAATGCATGATTACTTTTATGTAAATACATGTAAAAACTACTAATGTAAAAATCATTGCGAGCTCCTCCTCTTCTTGTTTGCATCTCGATTCCTGACACCCTAGAGTTCTGCAGGGATGACTCAAAAACCCGGGAAACTAATTCGTTAGTGGTTTGCTTGATTTTCCTATGGGTTTTTATAATAGGAGTATTTCAATTTATGACTAGAAAAAGGTCTCTGGTAAACATGTGTTGACGATACTTGGACATTTTGTTTTACAACATTAATTGCACACATACACCTATTTAGAAAATGAACATTTTGAAGCTGTTATGTTTATAAAAAAAAATAAAAACCTATTGGCATTCTGTTTTCAACATGGTTTGGGGCAATTTACTTATTTACTTGCTTTTAAATCTTCCAAAGTAGAGTATATCTCTGTCCTCCTCATGCATGCACAGCATCACAGAGAGAGCATATGCGCTACACCGTTGACCATTATATTTCCCATCACGCCACTTCACACCTCTGTGTCCTCACACGGTGCGGTTCAATGACTACACAATCCAATAGATGATACTCCGAAGTGAAAAGTGTGTTTGTTACACAACAACAGCGGTGTGAATGTGCACTTAAAATGAGCATGTGTGCAGTGATGTCGACGTGTGTGCATTTGACATTGCACTCTGTGGTGTCACTGCAAAGAAAGGAGCATAATAACTGAATCAAATTAGATTTGGACGGCTGTAGAGGAGCCGTGCTGTGAACATGGAGCTGCTGGAATTCAATGGCATATTCAATGCATTTCTGCTAATGTTATGCTCAGCTTCTCCTACTTTTTGGGTATTAAAAAGACATAAGTTGGAGCTTTATTTGGTGCATTGTGAATCCTTTTTTGGTCTCATCACATATAATGATCTCTGTTTTTGAATGGATAGATGGAGCATCGGCACCGGAAGAAAGAAACTCCGACTCCTGTCAGCACACATCACCTGTTTGTCCATTTGAAGAGTCTGATGAGCTCAAACCTGGGCGAAGAACTGGAGGTCTTCTTCTTTATCTATGATAGTCGAGAGAACAAACCGCTCAGGTGAGAATCTAACGCATCATTTATATGCTTGTGTGGCTTGTCAGCTCATACACTACCGTTTAAAAGTTTGGGGTTGGTAAGATTGTTTAGTGTTTCCTAATATTCTGATTTGCTGCTCAAGAAACGTTTCTTATTACCAATGTTGGAAACTGTTGTGCTGCTTAATATTGCTGTGTTTTTGGAGCAATGTTGTAATGAAAAGTCTTCCTTTTGTATGAAAATGTCCTATTTGTGTCCTGAAACAGGATGTGCTCTTCAATCATAACCTCATTATGTGTGCTTCCTCCTGTGTTTGTCCCTGGCCACTGCCAGACAGATGAAAAACAAACAAAGAGTTTTCATCAGGGAAACACACCTGCAGTTGAGGCTGTGAGAGCCTTCGGATGTGTGTGTGTGTGTGTGTACCTGTTTATCTCATCTAATAGTTAATTACCGACTCTAACCGTCTTTGCAGCTGCTCAGTGGCGTTTGCTCACATTGTCTCAGTGTTTTCCCTCTGTTCATTGATTGGAGTTTTTCCATCAGTCTCTGTAGTCTTGAAGGAGAATATTAATGTGGCTCTGATCCAGCATCGATTTCCCTACCTGGTTAGATGGCTGTTTTCCAGTTAATTATTTGTCTTTTTTTGTTTCTGTATGGAATGGTAGCACTCACTTTTTTCAGGCAAGACTGTGGGTTCAAATCTGTTCAATATCAAGCCTTGACAGGTCCTGTGGATTTAATCACACTGCTAGCCAGATTCCCACAACTGCGGTGAATAGGGAATCACAAGGGCTGTATTCCGATTTGAATATTTGTCACATAACATAATGTGCTGTTGATGGAGAAAGTACATAATATTTGATAATATTTGGAGATATACCATGCTGTTGCGTCCTTTTTTTACATAACATTACATTTACATGTGTCTGTAATTTAGTATCTTGCTAAATTAATTATCTTAAATTATATTTAAGGTTAATATAGTTAACCTAATATTTTTTTACATTCTTTCAAATATCACTGTCAAATGTCAAAAGAAAAACTGTTGAATTTTTGACGTGCTATTTTTGATGTACTATGATTTGTGATGCATAATCCTTATCTTGCTAAAAAACTCAATGGTTTCATTACACATGTAAATGTATGCATATATATATTTTTTTTTTTTTTCTTAAATATATACATGGATGTGTGTGTATTTATATATACATAATAATTATACACAGTACACACAAATATTGTATAAACACAAACTTTTATTTTGGATTTGATTAATTTTGATTAATCGATTTGACAGCATTCAATAATAATTGTGATAATAACAACAACAATAATACTAATAATCATACAGTATATACATTTATACATACATATACTGTATAATTATAATAATTATTATTATTATTATTTAATTAGTTATTTCATTATACCTGTTTGTATATTTATGTGGTAAAAGTAGAATTATTTTCTTATTTATTTATCAATTATTTTGTACTGATCCCACAACATTTCTTTGAGTCGAGTGATTTAGCAGCAGTCCTGATGTTAGGCAGCTCATGTTACCAGTTATACCCATTTCGTCTAAAGGCATGCGGACATCGAGCGCTGTTACAAAAATATCAGGATGCTGTTTGTGTTCATTTTTCTTTAGACAGTTTGAACGCTGCTACAAAAAGCCCAGTGTGTGTGAAGCATGCAAGAGAGAAAGAGTCTATATTTGTTTCTTCTCATTTCTGCCACAGGATGTGTACAAAGTGCTGATTGACAGCCTTCTGGGTAACGGCTCCCCCTCTGTTCCCATGGGACCGTTTTGTGGCATGGTTAATTTATCCAGCCAGACATACAGGGATCACTTTTCCATCCGTGTCAATTTATCCAGGCTTGTCCGGAGGGAGGCGTGGGGGTCGTATCGGTGTCCCGTTTGAACTTGTTGTGGTACAATCCCTGGCATCAAGGGAGGAAATAACAAATTCTCTGTGATGTGCCGGGCGAGAGTGAAAGAAAGCCGTCCGACTGTGTGTCATTGAAATGCTGGCATGATGTCTGCCGTTAGGAATATCCCAGCGTCCGCAGACGGCTCTTCAGAAAGAGATCGCAGTCCTGCAGCTGTGTGTCAAAGGCCAAAACAGCCTTTGTGCTCCTGCCTCTGGTGATGGGATGCTGGGATCGCAACAATGCTGAGTTAATTAACACGGTGTTTGTGTGAAGGGCCGG
The DNA here is from genome assembly GCA_023029165.1 of Gobiocypris rarus. Taxonomy (NCBI): domain Eukaryota; kingdom Metazoa; phylum Chordata; class Actinopteri; order Cypriniformes; family Gobionidae; genus Gobiocypris; species Gobiocypris rarus. Next base: position 24,972,447 of record CM040923.1, on the reverse strand, counting down.
TTTAATTCAAGTCTGTGCATGAATGTGTGTATTTTCCTGAGCGGATTGTACGCCTAACTTTTGTTCGATCTTATTGGCAGTTATTGTTCCTGTTGGGGTACATTATAGGGCCGCTCTTCTTTTTATCATGAAGTTGTGAAAGTTATTTAACTGGATTACGAGGTCGGTCGGTCGGTGATGGACACATGGTGTCGGTCCTATTATTGCCTTGTATTGACAGCAGGCAGTGTCTCTCATGGTTTACATTATATTTATTTAATTTGCTGGATGCATATTTAAAAACCAGCAGAACTACAGTAAATGGTGGCACCTCAGGAGTCACAATTTTTACAATAAAGGACTTTGGCACAATAATTATATCAGATGTAAATTCCATGGTACAAGTTCATCTTAAAAATATTTTATACATGTTTGTTTTTGTATATGTTTAAAAACTATGGCAATACTCATGTCCAATAAAACATACTATTGCAGGTTTGTACATGTATAAAAATCATACTATTACTACTATTACTATAGGACATGCATAAAAAAAAAACATGTTATTACTGGGATGATGTCCCTAATTTAAAATAAATAATTGTCCATAAAAATAATAATAATGTTTTTGGACATTGCACATACCAAACACATATTACCATGTATAAAAACATGTATTACTGTAGGGCATATCAAAAAACATGGTATTGTGTGGTAATGTCGCAAGATATTAAATTAGCTTTTTGTTTTGTGATCTGTTATGTTTTATTAGCATGTTCTACTTCTCAGTTTATTGACAGTTCAGCATCTGTTATGCTGAACCATTTCAGAGATTTTGCTTGGTAAATATTTTATAAGGCAAAGTGAATTTAACAGTACTGTGCCTGCTGTGCCAAAAATGTTACACACTTCATTTTGTCCTTTAAAATCAAATTCTTTGTGTGCTTTTAAACTGCATTTGTACAGAATGAACTCAGTGTTTAAACTGAAAGTCTTTCTCTCGCTCTCTCTTTGTTTTGCAGTGAAAGGTTCTTTGTTAAACTCAATAAAAACGGTCTGCCCAAGTTTCCAGAGAAGACCGAGAGACAATGCACACTTTTTGTGGTGAGTGTTGAGATAAAATAACTCCCAGACTAATCATGCAGAGTAATCGGTGTTGATTAAGTTTTGTTTGTTTTACTCAGGATCTGGGGAGCGGCGACCTGAGAAAAGACGTGTATATTGTCGTACACATCATTAGGATTGGTAAAAGCCCATATTGTCTCCACAGAATAATTACTGATGCCAAAGACCCTGCAGGCGAGTGATGAGCGCTGATTGTTTTGTGTTTGTAGGGAGGATGGGTGCAGGAGAGAAGAAGAACACGTGTAATGTGCAATACAGGCGCCCGTTCGGCTGTGCTGTGGTCAGCATCGCTGATCTCCTCACTGCTGACTCCAAAGACGACCACCTGCTGAAGGTCTATGCGTAAGTGACCCTCAACACACACACAACTGCGTCGGGTTTACATTCTTTGTGGGGACTCTCCATAGTCGTAATGGTTTTTATACTGTACACACTGTATATTCTGTACCCTTACACTAACCCTACCCATAATCCTACCCATCACACAAAACTTTCTGCATTTTTACATTAAAAAAAAAAACTAATTCTATGTGATTTATAAACTTGTTTCCTCATGGTGACCTCAATTCAGGTCCTCACAGTGACATGACTCCCCATGAGTCTGTGTGCATTCAGATTGCATTCAGAAGTCTCCACTGGGATAGAAAAACATTTACACACACACACACACACACACACACACACACACACACACACACGTTTGTTTTTGTGAAATGTAGGGACATTCCATAGGCGTAATGCATTTTATACTGTACAAACTGTATTTTCTATCCCCCTACACTGCCCCTGCCCCTAAACCTACCCATCACAGGAGACTGCGCAGTTTACTTTCTTTGAAAAAAACCTCATCCTGTGTGATTTATAAGCATTTTGAAAAGTGAGGACATGGGGAACGTCCACATTTTTCACCCTCTTTTTGTAATACCTATGTCATACCCATGTCATTATACACATTTGTGTCCTGATATTTCACAAAAACACACACACACACACACACACACACACACACACACACACACATGTTTGTTTTTGTGAAATGTGGGGACATTCCATAGGCGTAATGGTTTTTATACCGTACAAACCATATTTTCTATCCCCTACACTGCCCCCTGCCACATAAACACACACCCATCACAGGAGACACACAGTTTACAGCTGTGAAAAACCTCATCCTGTGTGATTTATAAGCATTTTGACACACACACATGGGGAATGTCCTCATATTTCACCCTCTTTTTGTAATACCTATGTCATACCCATGTCATTATACACATTTGTGTCCTGATATTTCACAAAAACATGCCCACACACACACACACACACACACACACACACACACACCAACCACATAACACCGCAAGACTGTGAAAACAGCCAAGTCTGACTTCCTGGAATCAGACTAACTGTTTTCCTTGATTGGACAGATCCTTTTAATTTGCTCTACCAATGGATTTCTCCAATAATGAAACCCCTTTTTTTTTTTTTTTTTTGTTTTTTTTGTGATTTTCAACCTAAACATAATAGAATTTGGCATGAAACACCTAAATAAATAAATAGATAGAGATGTGTTATAATTTAATTTAATTTTTATATTTACTCGTTATTTTTATTAAATTTTTATATGTATATTGAATTAATTTTGTTTGTTTATACTTTACATATTTTTTTATTTATTAATCTTTTTTTTTTTTTACTTACTTTTTATTCTATTTATTGCTTTGCAAATGCCACTGTCTAATAACTTAGGAGAAACAAAGTTGTCTTCGTCCAAGGGGTAATAGCTGATTTCTCCATTCCCCATTCAAATTTGGGGACCTTTTCTGTGGTTTTGTAGACATTTGTATGCTATAAAGTATAAGGATTTTAATCTAAAGATTCTGTGCCTGGAATACAAATGGAAATCTGCAATAGTGTGGCCTACTTTATACTGGAGGGCAGACAGATGTGTTTGGCTCCAGATCTTTGATGGTTGACACTCACACATTATTAGCTGGCTCGTGGCCAGTCCTTTGGGCTGTTAATGTGATTGCTGTTCTTTATATCTGTGTGGTTGTGTGATTGAGTCTAGTACGCTGATTGCCCTTGTTTTGTTTTTTGCAGTTGCAACACAGAGAGTGATTGGAGTCAAACTCATGACAACATCATTAAAAAAGTCAACTCCAGATACAACCTTTCCAGCTCCAACACAGGTAATGATGAAGCTGCTACCACAACCTTGGGATTGAGTCAAGTCACTTATTGAAAACAATCTGCATAAACGGATCAGAAATCTCCATGGTTATGACATCACACCTATGGTTGCAAATCAACACCTATTTTAATGTCCAGCAACTTGGTTGGGACTTGTTGTACAGGTTAGCCAATTATAACATAGGTCATTTACATATAGTCTTAAAGGTACAGTAAAAAAAGCCTTCAAAGGTCAGAGAGAGGATGGAAAATGGTCATGAAAATCCCAATTAAGACTGTTTTTGGTGCATGAAACTTTGATAAACATTATAAATGGACTTCAGGGAAAATAAAATCTTCAGAAGTGTATTTCCCGTTTTCAGCATAATGTTGTGTACGCGATTTGCCAGCATATCTGGCGGTGGTTTAAAGCTGCTCGACTCTCCCAGAAACCTAATTTGCATGATGACTTCGAAGTTAATAATTTTAGATCTAAAGACGCATGAAAAGACCCTCAGGGTGGCTTATCCAAACATGGTAATACATTTCATTTCGGCAGGCGGAAAAAAAGATTTGCACATAAAGAAGCACAAGTATCCAGATGGTAGATTTGCAGCTTTTTTGCGATTTCTGCATTTTCTGTGAGGAGCTCATAATTGCACGTAGCACCTTCACATCCGTTAGAGTAATCACTGCAAAGCCAGGGAATAAAATATTTTATTTATTCGACACGTTCCTCAGCACACCAGACAATGAACAATTGTGCTCACAAAAGCAGAGTCTTGCTAAATTTTATCTGAATAAATGAAGATATGATTTCTGCTAATATATGAAATTATTCAATGCAGGTTTGTTAAACGCTTGCTCATGCACTGAGATACAAGATCAAATTCTTACTATTATACACACTCATCAGTCATGCTGTTTTTTTTTATTTATTTATTAATAATCTCTACCTCATCAGTTATGCTGAACAGGACAAAGAAACAGCTTTATCAGGACTATTAAACAGTGTGATTATGATAATTGACTGAAACTATAATTGGACTATTATTATGGAGCAATGTTAGATAGAGATTAGTGAATATACTGTGTAGTGCATAGTGCTTGTCAAAATAATATGGCACATTTGTTTTAATTTAATTTAATATTTCATATTTTTTATTTTATTTAAATGTTTTTTTTTATATTTTTATTTTATAAATAAAAATAAGTTTAGTATTTTTTTAATTTGCCATCTTTTTATGTTTAACCTTGATGTTTAATCTTGCTTATATTGTGACTCATTTGTGAATCATTTGCATTGTCTTCTAATTGCTGCAAAGTGTATGCTTGCTATTGACGTAACATTTCTATTTGGGTAGGTTTAGTTTGGCTCAGTTCCCATGTTCACGGTCTGAATCTGTCTGTGTGATTAATGGAGACTTTGTGCGAGCTCAGTAATTGAATAATTCTTCAACAGCACTTCTCTGACCCTGTGCCATCAAACAGCGATTATACAACATAAAGCCATTGCCATTGAGTATGTGCCAGACAGTTTATGATCATCCTCGGCACTGCTTCAGAACATCATTAAGAGCTGCAATAGCAGAGACCCCGATGCATGTCTGCTTAATCATTGCTCTGTCATGTACCGATGGCCTATTAGATTTGTTTTCAGTCCTAAACTGGCCAGTTCTTCAAAGCTCAGCAAAACTCTAAACTGGGCAGAGATTACAAGTAATCTTTTGTAAAATTAGGTTAAAGGTGGCTGGAAATTATGTGTGAGATGTTGGTGGTCAGATACAATGTTGGCGATATGGATCGCTTTCGGTTTCATTTGGTTAGAAGTGTCACTGAAAGCAGATTCTGGACTGATAGAGTGTGTTTTTACAGTAGATCTCATTACTTTCACCTTACAGTTGTCACAAAAACTCTGCCAAATCTCTTCTGCTTAACAGAATAAAATTACACAAAATTGACTTTTCTCAAAATTGACCTCTCAAACTAAGAGAGTAGAATGGGGGAGGATTATTATATTCAGAGCTTTCTAATAAATATTCATCATGTCCTCTTCAGTGAATACTTGTGAATATTCATTAAGTGCAGGAGTAAAGTTTTCTCAGTGTCAGTCTGTTGGGCAAAGGTTCATTCATTAAGTGATTTGAAAAAGCTGTGAATAATCATCTGTAATTAGCTCATAATATGCTGTCTTCGTTAAATAATTAATATGAATTTCATGTGTGTTTTCAATCCAGGCTTGGCGGTGGCGCTCCAATTGCTGCACGGCGACATTGAACAGCTACGGAGAGAATACATGGTCCTTTTTACCAGAGGAGTGTCCATAACCAAAAAACTGGGCTTCTCGGATGTCATCATGCCAGGTGAAAATAAAACAATAACTCATTTACTTAGTCATTATATTCTAGAAAAGCTCTATTGGCTTTGAGAGACTGTTTGTTTTTGCTTAAAGAGCTGCATTTATTATGAATATGTGACAAGGACCAAAAAAACAGTCATAAGTCACACGGGTAAATTTGTGGTAATAGCCAACAATACGTTGTATGGGTCAAAGTTATAGATTTTTCTTTTATGACAAAAAAGAAAATTCTGTCATTAATTCCTCACCCTCATGCATTCCAGACTCGTAAGACCTTTGTTCATCTTTGGAACACAAATGAAGATATTGGAACCGCTTATTCGATCCGAAGCTTCATGAAGCCGCGTTTTGAAGTTGGCCCATTACTATATAAGTCGCCATTTCGTTTTTTTTCCACACAAAAACTTTTCTTGTCACTTCATAAAATTACTGTAGAACCACTGGAGTGAGATGGACTTTTTAACGACGTCTTTAGGACCTTTTATGGGTCTTGAGAGAGGAAATGACATTACTGTCAATGGAAGCCTTTCTGAGCCATCGGATTTCAACAAAAATATCTTCAATTAAAGGTGAACAAAGGTCTTACGGGTCTGGAACGGCATGAGGGGGAGGAATTAATGACAGGAATTTTCATTTTTGGGTGAACTAAACCTTTAATTTGGACACCTCTAAAGGTTAATATTTAGATTTTTATATTAATATCTAGATTCCATATTTTCAAATAGTTGTATCTCTACCAAATATTGTCCTACCATAACAAACCATACATCAATGGAAAGTTTATTTATTCAACCTTATGACCCTTATGACTGGTTTTGTGTTCCAGGGTCACATATATATTTTGGACCTGTTTGTTTTTTTAGACAGGTCCAAAAATATGTATTAATATATATTTTTTATTTATAAATGTTATAGATTAATTTGAATGTGTGTATGTGTATATTTCTTTTTTTTTCTTGAATACAAAGGTTTGAGTTGGTACTTTTTTGAAAGAAGTCTCTTATGCTCACCTATGCTGCATTTATTTGATAAAAAAATTCAGTAAAACACTAATATTGTGAAATATTATTAACATTTTAATTAACTGTTTACTATTTGAATATAGTAATTGAATTTTAAAATGCAATTTATTCCTGTGATGGAAAAGATGAATTTCCAGCATCATTATTCCAATCCTCTACATCACATGATCAGTCAGAAATGATATGCTAATTTGCTTAAGAAAACATTTATCTGAAATGGATATTATGTAACATTATAAATGTCACATTTGATCAATGATCAATATAATCCATTCTTGCTGAAAAGCATAAAAAAATAGAAATAGTCTTTAGTCTCTATTTTAATGTGTACTTGCTGAGTAAAAGTTTTAATTTCTTAAAAAAACCTTTGACTTTTGAAATGGCAGTGTAACTCATGTCATTAAAGGTTAAATGACAGTCTCTGCAATATGACTTATTTATACGTTTGACTATCAGCGAAGACTGCACCACTAGTAACTTTGTTTGAGAAGTGACGTTTTTGTGCAGCATGCATCAGGCAGTCTGTGTGTGCCTGAGACTATTTTCACTCTCCGTCTTTCCATTACTGACCCAGATGTTTTGGCTGCACAAGCAGCCTGTCTGTTGCCTCCTGGATGAATGTGCCATCACTGGCAATAACTGTGCCTTATGGCTGCCGGATTTATTATTAGTCCTTTGCTGTAAGCTGATCTTTCCTATTTTTGTGTGTGTGTGTGTGTGTGTGTGTGTGTGTGTGTGTGTGTGTGTGTGTGTGTGTGTGTGTGTGTGTGTGTGTGTGTGTGTGTGTGTGTGTGTGTGTGTGTGTGTGTGTGTGTGTGTGTGTGTGTGTGTGTGTGTGTGTGTGTGTGTGTGTGTGTGTGTGTGTGTGTGTGTGTGTGTGTGTGTGTGTGTGTGTGTGTGTGTGTGTGTGTGTGTGTGTGTGTGTGTGTGCATATTCCAGGTCATTCTCATTCACCAGTTCTGCTTCTGATCTTCCAGGAAACTCACTTAGATTTTTATATATCTGATTGTTGCCACAGCAACTGTCATATGGACATTAGTTGGCATGACTACTGTTTTGAAGTTGTGTCTTGAAATAGGACTGCACACATTTAACTGCATTAAACACACACACACACAGGAACCCACACTTCCTCCGCTTGGTGGTTAAGGTGATGGAAGTTTTTTGTCCACTTTATTTGAAGACGCTGTAATGCTTTAAAAATGTTTCCCACGGTGCATTTTCAAATAAAATCATCCATAGTTGAGGTCCACAAAATAATCCAGCAGAGTGTCAGGAAATGTACTTGTTTCCTCCACATGCGTGAATGAGAACTGGTGCACCATGAAATGTGGTCATGCCCTACTGTTGGCCGTAACATTTCAATTTCTACTATGTAAAAATGAGCATGCAGCCTTGAAAATGTGCATGCAATCGTGGTTGACTCAACACTTGAACAATGACAAGGTGCAAATCTAGTTGCATTTCCTGCGTGATAGAGTGTGTGTGTGTGTGTGTTTGGCAATCACTTGTTGGCGGTCTTATCCACGAGTCGCAGGATGCACCTGCTGAGGACATTTGGGAGGGATGAACTTCATATGAGTGAAGTTGTGCCCCTGTGTCATAAAAATTCCATGTTTCATTATTAGTCTGTTGTGTATTATATTAAACCTTTACCAATTGTGCTACGGCGCGAATGATGCCTCAAATCATGTTGCTTGTTGAGGAGAGATGTGCTTTTGCATTTCTATTCAATTTATGTAAAAGAGCCTTTTCATTCCAGGAACATGAGAAGTCTGTGGGTTTTTCTGCTGAGCAAACAACATAAAATCAATGTACATGGTAAAAAGTCATTCGATCTCTGTGAAGGCATCCATGGGGACACTTTGGATTGTTTCACTTTAACACTGAAATCCATGCTGAAAATGCACTCTTGGCGCAAATCTTAATGTGGCATCTGGATTGCAAACAGTTACAGGTTTGATCCCAGTTTAAGGGAACCGGGGAGTCAAAGATCAAAGCTTTTAATCCAAAGTAACTAAAAAAAAAAGTCTCAACTTTTTATTAAAATTATATATGTCATCACTGTCGGTGTGGAATCCTCGAATGTCCAAAACCACTACTTTTCAGGATATGGAAAAAACAACAACAATGTATTTATGAATGTATTTATGAATGTATTTAAGAATGAAAAGCTGTGTTGTCAAAGTTGACATTGTGGGTTTATATATGGTCAGACACTTGCTTCTTGTGTGATTATATTTTTTTAAAATTCCCCAAAATCAAGCTCCAATGGATTAAATTTATGCTGTAGTTAGAATCCATTTATTCACCTTTTGACCATAGACCTGAAAATGAAATGTCCAACTTAAACTGTTGTAAATCTGGAATGCTTTTAGAGCACAGACTTCCGTTTGACCACTTTTCAAAGAAAACACTTGGCAGATTATTGTTGAAGTGAAAAAGAGAACTTAAAAAAGGGACAGATTTATTTTTATGAACAATGCTCAAAAATAATATTTAAAATTTTTATATGGAATATATATTTTCAAAAACACGATTACTATAACTGCAAGAAAATAAATGTAAACAAGTTGTGTTCCAAATCCAAATAGCTTTCAGTAAGATGTAGATTGTTTGGGCGCAGTACCAAACGTTTCCACTAGATGAATTTTGTCTCCCATTCATTGAGGAGTACAAGAGTGACTATTTTTTTTCAGGACCATTTAACCTTTTCGAATCATGTCTATGATTTTTATTTTGTGTGTTCACATAGCAAGTGCCAAAACCTTTACAAAGTTTTGTACCATTCCGGTGAAGTAAAAAACAAAACAAAACAAAAAATGTTGGTGTCAAAAATGAGCACCAGAGAGTTAAGACAGTATTGGCTATGACTCGATGACAAATGCTAGACTGACACACTTTTCCGTTCCTCGAATACATAAAACATTATCCTTTATAGTGTTTCTTGAGTAACAAAAAGGTGTACTTGTTCAAAGAAGCAGTATTTATTTACCCTTGCATTGCAAACAAGCAGAGATGTTCCAAACTGCGTGTGGCACTTTATTCACAGTTGAGGCAGGGTGGAGTTATGTGGTTTAACTGACAGTTTGAGGATCCAATGGAGATACAAGGTTTAGTCACAAGTAAAACTTTTCATTGGTTAAAAATGTGCAAATCTCAAGGACAGATGTAAAGACTGACCAATAGTAAAGATTTATGAGGGAAAAAGCCATCTGACATTATAATTTGTTTTTATTAGTGTATGGTGATATAAAAAGTTTTTCTTCTTTTCTTAAAGGTGAGATGCGAAATGATCTATACATCACACTGGAGAAGGGTGAGTTCGAGAAAGGAGGGAAGAGCGTGGCGAGAAACGTGGAGGTCACCGTCTATGCGCTGGACACTGATGGGCAGATTCTCAAGGTTTTTATTCTCATAAATGTGTCTTGTTCTACTTGATTACATATAAATAGACGTGATATTGAATACCAGGTAATATAGAATTACATTAAAGATCACTTCCTTAGTGTCAAGTGGATCAAAGTTTGTTTTCACGAACATGGCTGACAAACAGCCATCTAGGTGGAGCGTTGAGAGGTTTGTGGTTTTCTGTATCCTCTCATGCTGATTGTTGACTCTCTCTCTGCAGGGGTTTGTGGCCGTTGGCTCGGGTGAGCCGGGCGGAGACGAGTATCATACCTTCGTGCTTTACCACAACAACAGCCCGCGATGGTCAGAGCTAATCAAGCTGCCAATCCCTGTTGACATGTTCCGTGGCTCTCACGTCCGCTTCGAGTTCCGCCACTGTTCCAGTAAGTCCGGCACTGCTGAGAAAAGACTTTTTATTATTTTTGTTTCTCAGTTTATGATGCTTTTAATATTCACATAATACGACTGAGGCAAGACAGTATTTCCCTCACTCGGATGCAGAGCATGAGTTGAATTAGCAGAATTTCAAATGAATGATGAAAGTGCAGGGGAATATCAGTGAACTGTGCGAGTCAAGTGGACAAGTGTAATTTCCAAGGGGTATTTTTGAAAAATATGGGACATTTTTTGATGCAAATACATCTGAGTTAAGCATATAGAGATATGTGCTTGAATCAGTGATGTATTCATCAGATATAGACTGTATAGACTTCCTCTACACCAATACACCTCAAATCATCTGCAAGACATCTATTGATCATTCCTGCTGGAAGACTAGTATGACCAGTATGACTTTCCATGCTGGAATTGTTATATGAATGTGTTATATGTACACACACACACACATGTCGGATTCGGTATCTTCGTGGGGACTCTCCATAGACGTAAAGTACTCACGCTCGCCCGCACACACACACACAGAGCTCCAGTAAATAAGTACCCCTTATTCCACCTGACCTAAAATACCTTGGCAATAACAACATCGCAAACGTATACATTAGCTAACCAACTAACAGTTTAAGGCTTGTCACTTTGTCAATTGTGAATTGCACTTGTTCCTGTTGCCTGTCCTCAATCTGGCAACCCGCATGAGCGTCGAGTCTGAAGAGGAGGGGGCAGGAGAAACTACTCTCTCCAATATTTAGAATTTGGACTGCAGTGCCCAATCTGCCCATTTATTCGCTAGCTGTTAATATTTTATAGTGCTTTTTTAATGAGTAGTTTCAGAGTTAAAATGGTTAAATCGTATTTTACTGTCTTGGTTTGAGTGGAGCTTTAAAAGAATAAGATATGTATTATAAAATGTTTGTGTTCTCCAGCAAAAGACAAGGGGGAGAAGAAGCTCTTCGGATTCTCATTCATTCCTTTAATGCAGGAAGACGGGAGGACTCTGCCCGATGGCACTCACGAGCTCATCGTTCATAAGGTACAGCTGTCAAAATGTCTCGTTGACTTTTCTGCAACATATGTATGTCAAATTGTCCTGGCTGACATGCATTTTATTCTGCATGTTCCTTTGAGCCCTATAAAAATCCCTGAATTTAAAAAGTGCTTCCTTATTAAAAAGTGTAGGAGTTAAATAACCGTGTCGGAGAACACATCCTTGAGGCACACCCAATTTAAGAGCATGCTTCGGGCACAGCTCTGGTAATTGTAGACTGTGGAAGGGTTTCTGGATTTAACAGGCTTAAAAGAGGTCACAAACACACATGCTCACGCAAACAGCAGATGTTATTTGTGTCATGTTGAACTGTCATTCCTCACACTCCTTTAGTAGTTGTTATAAACATGAATTTGTTAAAGAAGCCTCTGAATGAATAAAAGATATGTTTTATAACAATAATATGATAATGATAATGTTTCTGTATAAAGCTCATTTTTGCAGTTTAGTAATGTCTATGTTGTCTTTTATTTCAAAATAGCAATTCAAATTTTCTATACCCCATTTAAATCTAACCATGTAGAACACATGTATTAACTTCTATTAGTGTATATGAATTAATATTTGTTGCAACAGAGAGGCTTAGTCCATATATACAGCCACAGTATGGCACTAAGAGCTACTCGTGGCCTATTTACACATGCTAAAATAGAGCCGTTTGCTTCAGCGTTTATGCAAAAGTCTCAGTGCAACACACTAGAGATCACTGGTCATGTACAGCATACGGCCCTTGTGCATTTGCTAACAGTCCTGCTGGCCACTTGCGTGTAGCACTTTGAGTAAGATAAATTATATAAAAAAAGAAATAATACTGTAAGTCAGCTGTTTGCATTTCTGCTGTAGGCAAAAGAACTGCTGACTGAATGTGGAGCGATTGCATGATGCTAATTTAACAAATAGTCCACCCAATTGTCATCATTTTATTTTATTTATAATCCCATATGACTTCATGCATTCTGTGGAACACTAAAGAAGATGCTTTGTAAAATGTTCAAGCCGCCCTTATGGGTGAACTAAGTAGTGTCTTTTTTCTTCTTCTCAGTGTGAGGAAAACGCTAACCTGCAAGACTGTGCTCGCTACCTCAAACTGCCCTTCTCGAAATCAAATCTGCCCGGCAACAACCAAACTGTGAAAGGCAATAAGGAATCCCTGTGGATCACTTCATTCCTTTGTTCTACCAAACTCACTCAGAACGGTAATGTACTTGTGTTTCTTTGTATGGGATTCTTTATTATTCCGTGTTTGGAATTTTTCTTGGCATAATAGTTAATATACTGCTGATGCATCACAGAACATGGGAATAGTTGGGTGGTTGGCATGAAGTTTGGCAAAGCGACCATAGAAATGTACACCGATTGCTTACTGGCTATTTCCTGACAAAAAGACATGTCATAACAATGATAATGTCTCCTACAGGTGACATGCTGGACTTACTGAAGTGGAGAGCCCACCCGGAGAGAATCAATGACAGCCTCTCTAAACTCAAAGAGATCGATGGCTCAGAAATTGTTAAGGTCAGCTGTGCATCAGATCCATGCTGTTGGTTAATGAACATGTCAATCATACTAACCTTTGCCCTAATTGGTGCACTTCCTAATACAGTCAAATGTCTTTCATCAGTTTTTACAGGATACACTGGACACACTTTTTGGCATTTTGGACGAGAGCTCACAGAGATATGCACTTAAGGTGTTTGATTGTCTGGTAGGTAAAGACCCTCATTTTTGGCACAATGCAGGACAATGAAATTACATTTTACTTATTGTCCATGTGCATTTTTTTGTCATTTAGGTACACATTATAAATTTGCTCCAGGATAGCAAGTTCCAGCATTTTAAACCAGTCATGGACACCTACATTGAAGGCCACTTTGCAGGAGCCCTGTCATACAGGTACATTAAACACTCAGTGTTTTTTACTCTGTTTAGAAATGTGAAGCGTTTATACTGTCAGAATCAGTGTTGGGGAAAGTAACTTCTAAAAGTGATGAGGTACAATATTGTGTTACTCCCTAAAAAAGTAACTATTTACATTACTTAGTTACTTTTTATGGAAAGTAATATGCTACGTTACGTTTTCTCACATGGCTAGATAGATAGAAATGGCTCATTCTAAGGTAATAAAAACATAATGGTTTATTATGTAAGTTTTTTTATACACCACTGAAAACATAGTTATGTATATTATATTGCATTTTTGTCAATAGATCATCATAAATACTACACACTGCACCTTTAAGCATATATAACAAAAAGCTGCGTAAATCAAACTTTTTTCAATGACTATAACATGCATAACCAATGGTTTATGGCTTGTTTCTCTTCCTTTTTTCCCTGTGTTTTAATCCGGATAATCTGTACTCTTTCAGAAGATGCATAATAGCGCCCCCCTACTGTATAACAGTGAAAACATGGATAGTCAGAAAATTCAGGCAATTGCAGGAAAGAGTTATTTTAACAGAAAAGTAACATGCATTTGTAACTCTAATATTAATGATTCATAAAGTAATGCTTTATTCATTACATCAAAAAAGTAATCTGATTACTCAATGCATGTTACTTGTAATGCACATTGGTCAGGATGCTTGAATAAGATCCATTGATGTGAAATTGAAACTTAAAATGTATAATAACACTTAAAATGTGAATTTCACACATCTATTTGTGAAATGCTTTTGAAGTGTGCTTGTGTTGTTTTTTTACATTTGAATAAATGCCACTTGGTTTGATATTTTGTTATGCAATGCAAGCTATTTGATGGATTAAATGTGGCTTAAGTACCCAAATACTTTTGAGGGCCACAGTATAGTTTGTTTTTGTCCACACACAGAAAACAGGGCTTTTGTTCACAGCTCTCTTGAAGCCTGACTCTCAGCCAGTACAGCTCTGATTCTATACTTGAAAAACACTTATTTTTTTACTGAATATTCATTCATCTGGGTTAGAGATCAGCCCACATTACAGCCTACACAGTTGTCCAATGTGCATATTACACAACTTCAGAACTGAACAGGATGAAAAAAACTGTACTTTTTAAAAATGTTTATGTGCAAAAAGTAAATTTTGTTAAATAGATAGACATGGACCACAAAACTGCAGTTTCATTTAAACGCATCATTCTTGCTCACTGGTGCAAATATATTGTGTCATGCTCTTTCATTTAAGCGTTCTTCCGTTCTGATATTCAGTTCTCCTTTTGTTGTGATTTTTAGTCTCTGAAAAAGCATGTAACCGCATGCTTGCAGAACATTTGAAGATCAGCACAAGAACTCATACTTAATTTGCTCCACTGCAGTGGACGTCACTTTCTTTCTACTTCTCACTGCATTGCTAGGAAATCGCAATAGAAATCACCAGGGACTCCACCATATGATGCTATTGCAGTAATTCTTTTTTATGTGTTGCAGCTATAATTTAAAAAGTCTCTTATTTTCCTGCAGTATCATGGCATCACTTAAAATAGAGTTTTATGTGTTCTTATACTTCATATTGAAGCCATGTGCTTGTCTAGAATGCTAATCTTTTGGAAAAAAGACAAAATACTTGACTGATGCTTATCAGACCCATGAGTTAGTGGTTGCACTGAGCTGTGGGGCTCATACAGAAAAAGTTTAAATCCTGATTGCAACATTTGCTCATTGCACCCCACTTCTGCTTGCAATCCATTTCTGCCACTACTTTCTCTTTTAAAAATCCCAGCTATAGACCTAGTACAGTAGTTAATTTGCCAATAATAAATGCAATTCAGAAACAGGTCAGATTGGTTCTTATTATGAATCTCTCCATAAATGCCTTTAAATTCTACCAAACAAACAGCTGTATACTGTAGATGGTTAGTTTTTGTGTTTTTGTGTCTTTGGCAGGGATCTGATCAAGGTGTTGAAGTGGTACGTGGACCGCATTATTGAAGCGGACCGCCAGGAACACATCCAACAGGTGCTAAAGGTGAGAGCCCTGTGGGAAATCACACTTCACACTTCAGACGATACGTCTTTTCATGCTCTCTGCTTTCCATAATGATATTTAGAGTCTGTCATTACTGTCCTCCACCTCCGAATTTTGTGCAACCACAAATACAATTTGTATTCATAATGTACTGAATATTCAATTTCTCAGGAATGGTTAGCTCCGAGCCATTACGACTTCCACGTCACATTAGTTCACACAGCCCATGCTTTCTTAATTAGACTGTTTTTATGTTGCATTTTGTGCTCATATCTGCTGTTCTCTTGGTTTCCTAGGCGACGGAGTATATTTTTAAATATATTATCCAGTCGCGACGGCTGTTTGCTCTCGCCACAGGCGGACAAAGCGAGGAGGAGTTCCGCTGCTGTATGCATGAGCTTTTCATGTCCATCCGCTTCTTTCTCTCGCAGGAGAACAAGGGCTCACGGCCCATCACACAGACACAGGTGAGAGAGAATGCAATCGGTTTATATTTATTATAGTTAGTATTTAGTATAGTTAATTATGGTTAAGCCATGGTTCGTAACACATGCTGTGGTGCTCATGTGGGTGACACAGGTTTGAGTCTAGCATGCAACATTCTTTTCTTCCACCGATAAATAAAAATTATTAAATAAAATAATAAAATTGTAATAATTTTTTTTAATGATCTATTTTTTGTTGTTGCTGCTATTTATGCTTTTTTAAAAAAAAATATGTACTCATTTTAGTATTCACTAAAAATATTTTGATGGGTCCTGGAATGGAAATTTCTGGAACCGTTGGTTATTATTATTTGTTAGAGAAATGCCCTTAATTTAATTTCGACAGACATTTTACCCTTGAAAGATCATTCATATTTCATGGAGAATGTTGTACAAAAGTGTTTTTGAATGCTTTCCCTTAAATTCAGATAAAGCATTTGAAGTCTCTTGCAAATATTTCCAACTTCCCTGAGCTGAATGCGAGAGCGTCTTCTGTTCTCCATCGTTCGAGTGCCCGTTACACTGGGTTTTGTTCGAGCCTTGGTGTTGAGTTTGTTTTGATGTTCTGCCTTGTTCTACAAAGAGACTCAGAGGGTGGACGGCAGCCCGGGTGCCCTGTGCATACCCTTTGAAAGAGAAAGACCAATACAGCCAAAGAAAGAACTGCTTTGGGATTTAATGAGAGAAAGAAACATTTTAAATGAATACGGAGGATACGGATGAAGAGAATGGTGTAAGATGGGGAAAAAAGTGAGATAATGAAGGTGCAACAAGATTACAGGAAACTCTAGGGAAGACTCTAGATAATGGGGAAGTGGGAAAAACAGACAGAACCTTATCTTTTTTCACAGCATTAGTGATTTGACACGTTTTGGTTTGCAAATACAGATATCAAAAAGCCTTATTTAGCATTTTTGTAATTTCACATAGCCTGCACACATTACCTTTCATGTATTATTTTATCTATTTGTGAATATAAAAGGTCTTTATTAAGTTTCAAAGATCAGAGTGCACGATAATGAAGTTATTTCCTAAGAAAGAACTGATTCTGGACTCGCCTGAAATTAGTTCATATGCAACAATATATAACATTTGAATAATGCCAGCCAATGGTCTTCTTTGGCTTCCCTCAAACAACGTCTACTTTGACCCGCCCTCAAACACTGTAGTTTAGCAGAGATGGAAAGAGTTTGGTTTGGGTTGTTGACATGTCCCGAAGACACTGTTTTCAGCTCTGCGATTCCACTTTGCATGCACTTTTAAAGGATGAGGACTGGGATTTATATGAAAAAGCCAACGCCATCGATATTGTTCGTATCACTGTGTATCAAGTGCTGAAATTCTGATATCGTAATGGGGATTTTGTTTTAGACTTGCACTGTAAACGGTAGACAAGTCAGATTGTGGCAACAGACTTAGCCATCTGACCAATCAGAGTAGAGTAGACTGCAACATGCTGGGCCTTCTGACCAATCAGAGTCGAGTTGACCAATTAAAACAGACTGTTCCATCTGACCAATCTGAGTAGAGTAGACCAATCACAACAGACTGGGCCATCTGACCAATCAGAGCAGAGTAGGCTCTAGAAAAGGAGTTTAGAGAGACTGAATTCTTTATCGAACTGTTCAGACAATGTGAGAAAAGAGAAAAGATCAGTTCAGTTCTTTAATTTATATCATGAGAAATTGTAAGAGATTGTAAGAGACATCCAAAACAAAATTAGAAACCTTTAAAGTAACATAATCAGGGCACTTTAACAAGTTCTAGTCCTTAGTGTGCAGTATGCATGAGGTGGGGAGTGGTGAGATGGTGAGTGATTCATAGGCTGAATCTGACACAGAGGCTAGTTTCATTTGAACACTTTGGATTGTCTCACGCATGAGTTATTATAGAGCCAAATCGAGAATTATTCTGCAGAATATATCTATAGATATATATCTCACACGATCCATTACCCCTGTGTTGGACTGACTGCCGTTTGGATGTTTTAATCTTCATAGAGAGCAGAACAAAGGCAGTGATAGAATGCAGGCCAGAGCCGTTCTAATCCCCCATAATCCTCCGCCTTCCCTTGCATCCCTCTTTAAAACTCCAGGCTGGCCCCTTACAGCAGGATTTTGTGTTGAGGTTTGGCCCTGTTAGTGGTTAGTGGTAAAAACGGTTACTGGCTGAGTAGATCACCAGTCTGTGCATGCAATGAAGATGAAACAGGCCGATATTTACAGTTTTTTTTTTTACATGCATTTTATAGTTAAACATTTGTGTTGTAGTCAGCATTATAGTTGCAGTCTAATTCTTGAACTCACATTTTTTTGCATTTTATTTCAATTTCATTTTTTTCAGTGTTTTTCATCATTGCATTGCACATTATATTTGCATATAGTCTGGTTGGTTTAGTTGTTGTTTATTTTTTTATTTTTTTCTCACTGGTAGTTTTCATATAGTGTGCACTAAAGTTGCGGTTTTGTGTTTCGCATATTCCATTTATTTTCCCATGTGATCAATAGGTGATTGTTTGCGCACTTGACTTTACAGGCAGTGTTTCTGCAGCAATTCCCGGCGGTGTATGGGGAGTTACTGAAGCTCTTTACAGTCAGGGAGGTGGCCACGTTTGTACGGGAGACACTGGGCAGCCTCCCCACCGCCTCCCAGGCAGACTGCCCCCTGGAGGCCGTCAAGCTGCACTGCATCACTAAAACTGTTGAGAGCCAAATCTATATCAATCCCGGTAAACACACACTCATTTGAGGATGATAATGAAGATTGTTATACCTAATTTTAGAGGCTGTTTGTTCAATGTTTGTGTGTTTTTTTATTTTCAATCAGAGTCTAGATGTATTCTGCTCCCGGTAGTATTGCGTTTGCTCCAGGCACACATGCAAGAGCAGCGAGATCTCGTCATGTGCGCTCACATACTCACCTGCATGCTGTCTCTCCTCAAGAAGGACGACACGGTAAGATAACACTCACTCAGCTTTTGGACAATGCTTAGAAAATGTGCCACCAACTTCATTAACCACTTCAGTTGTATCCGACTCTTGGTGGTTCTATGTGCAATCTCTTGCCATACGTGAGAGACTGTCCATGAATTTTCTTGGCAATTTTTTTTTTTCTGGGGTAGGTCACCAGGTGTTTCCCCAATCCTCCCCATTACATGGCTTGGTACTCATACACACGCACACACACACGCATTCACAACTACAGACAATTTAGCGCCTCCAATTCACTGATGATGCATGTTTTTGGATTGTGGGGGAAACCGGAGAACCCGGACAAAGCCTGACACAGCGCAGACACAGACACAGGGACAGTGAACAGTAAAATACAATTCACCTGTTGTCTATCAATAATTTATTTATATTATTTATTGGCCCAATGAGTTTTGAACAAATTTTAGCCATCTATCCTGACAAATCTGTATTATCTTCATTATCTTCATAGTCCAGGATAAGTCGTAGTGTCGCACATATTTTACGTGGCTGCTTGCAATGCTGACTGTAGATAATATTGCCTAAATTTGAGGATGACAATAGCTAGTAAAACTGTTGACCTGACATTTATAAACAGTAGACCTAAAATTATAAAATAATATCAATCCAATTAATTCACTCAGAAGAATCAGTAATGCATCATGCATGTTTTAATACGCCCAATTTATCTTTTTTTTTTTCTAATGAACTCATACTTTTAGAGGCAGTTTTAGCAGAGGAGAGGGTTTTAGCACACTGATAGCCTAATAAATGACTAAAACTCATTCCCACACGTTTGGTCTTTGTTCTATTGTATTGTGTTGAAGGAAGTGGATTTGGAGAAAAGCAGTGTTTTTAAGACTGTAACAAGTCTTAAAATTCCATTGTTTTAGAAATGTTATTATGAGTTATGCCTAATCCATGGGTCTCTGTTTGCTACGATAGTGTTGTGCAATAACAGATTATGGTCACACTTTTTTCCAATTCTCACTATTAAATAACTATTAACTACAACTATTGCCTCAAATTCCTAATTACTTCTTATTAATAGTTAGTAAGGTAGTTGTTAAGTTTAAGGGATGTAGAATATGGTCATGCAGAATAAGGCATTAATATGTGCTTAATAAGTATTAATAAACTGACAATGTCCTAGTAATATGCATTCTAATAAGCATCTAGTTAATAGTGAGTATTGGACTCTAACCTGTTAACAATATTATTTAGCTTATTTTTTTGTAGTTGAATATATCCCATTTTTTTTAGAACATGAACCTAAACATGCTTAACTATGCAAGGCTTCCTGAAGCCTTTGACTTGTCATTCAGGCAACTTAGAAGCTTTGCACATCCTCAATTTGAGTTGACTTCTGCTTTGAAGAAGACCACGGGAAGCTTGTCTTGTGAAAATGCTGATGCTGTTCAAAATTTAGACATCCTGTCTGACCTTGAAGAAGTCAAATGGCAGGTCTCATATGCAGAGAAAGACCAATGTGCCTCAGCCACACTGGTTTCTTCCTGCACTTGTATAAACTGAAATGACAGCTGAACCTTTCATGGCTGTCTCACCCTCTCTGCCATTAGCACCCTGTCAAACAGTGTATAAAATCACTGCTGACCTCTTGCAAGGGCATACCCTTACAGGTGTGTATGTGTGTGTGTGTGCGTGCAGGAGCCAACCGCATCCGAAGAGGTCGATCTGATTGTGGAGAGCATTTTGGGTGTGTTACTGCGGACCATACTGGAAGTTGCTAACCGGCCCCAACCAGCAGGACCTACACTACGACCCCAAGTTCAAGATGTTACAGTAAGAAAAGCAAATAAAAAGATGGGTTTACAAAGACTAGAAGCGAGAGTGAATTTTAAAAAGTGAAACATGCAGAAAAGCGTCAGAAAAAGACAGAAACAGGCCCTGAGGGCGAGGTAATTACAGCGCAGCAGTCAAAGCCTTTTGCACATCAAAGTCTCTCCACACAAGCATCAGGTGAATTCTGGCAGCATTCCTGCTAGAAGTGACATATTCCCCAGCGCCCAAAGGTTTTTGTGAATGCAAACCTTGCCGTACCTCATTTCAACTCTATTTTATTCATCCATTTTGTCACAGACTGAGATTTATTAACTCTTTCCCCACCATTGACAGAAATTTCAGTCATTTGTGAGAAAACGCTTCCTCGTCATTGACCGAAATTTTCAGCTTTCCATGTTTTCACTGTTATATGGTAGTGTGCGCTATTACACATCTTCTGAAAGAGCACTGATTAAAACACATGCGAAGAAGCAGAAACATTTGTTTTAATCATATATAAATATACACAAGTTGCATTAAAGTGCCCCTATTATGCTATTTTAAAGATTCCTATTTTGTTTTGGAGGTCTCCCACAATAGGTTTACATGCATCCATGTTCATAAATCACTTTAATTTGCAGACCAATTGCAGTGGTCCTCAACCTTTTTTACTCCAACTGTCTCAGACAATATTTGAAGGGTCCCTAGAGCAAGATAACTGGAGTAATGATGCTGAAAATTCAGCTTTGCTTCACAGGAAAAAAATATATTCAAATAGAAAACAGCTTTTTACTAATAATTCACAATATTATTGTCTTTACTGTATTTTTTGTCAGATAAACACAGTATTGGTGAGCATAATAGATTTCTTTCAAAAGCATGAAAAAAATCGTAATTATTCCAAACTTTTGACCAGTGTGTGTGTAATTTTAACAATAAAATATAGTGTCTTTGAGCTATGTAGAGTACGTTTATATGAAAGTGTTCAATTTAGTCAAAATTATTCTAATTTTACCTATTATTTGCATTTATTCAAATTCAACTACAGTCGTGCTCAAAATTGTTGGCACCCCTGATAAATATGATCAAATATGGCTGTAAGAAATAAATCTGCATTGTTTATCCATTTGATCTTTTATTAAAAAAAATCACAAAAATCTAACTTTTCATTGAAGTAAAAGATGGGGGGTAAATCACATTATGTAATAAATGCTTTTCTCCAAAACACGTTGGCCACAATTGTTGGCACCCCTTAAAAATGCTATGAGTAAAATATCTCTGAAGTATATTCCCATTAATATTTAAATTTTTTAGCACACCAGGGTGACGAGGAACATGAAATTGTCCAGCTATGATGTCTTGTTTCACAGAAGTATAAATATAAGGAAGCACAAAGGCCAAATTCCCTTAATCATTCATCACAATGAGTAAAACCACAGAAAATAGTTCTGATGTGCAGAAAAAGATTGTTGAGCTTCACAAAATAGAAAGTGGCTGTAGGAAAATAGCTAAAGCATTGAAAACCCCATTTCCACCATCAGGGAAATAATTAAGAAGATCCAATCAACTAAAGATGTGATGAATCTGACTGGAAGAGGACGCGTGTCTATATTGTCCTAATGCACAGCGAGGAGGAGAGTTTGAGTGGACAAAGACTCTCCAAGGATCACAGATGGATAATCACAGAGATTAGTTGAGTCTTGGGGTCAGAAAGCCTAAAAAAAAAAAAAAATCAAACAAACCCCTACATCACCACATGTTGTTTGGGAGGGATTCAAGAAAAATCCTCCTTGCTCATCCAGAAACAAACTCCAGCATATTCAGTGGTCAGAGACAACTGGAACTTTAGACGAGACCTGGTTCTGTGGTCAGATGAACTGTAAAAAGAGCTTTTTGGCAGCAAATCTACCAGAAAGGTTTTGTGCAAACAGGGATAAAAAGTACCCCATGCCCACGGCTAAAAATACAGCTGGAACTTTAACGTTGAGGGCCTATTTTTTTGCTGGAGGTCCTGGACATCTTGTTCAGACACATGGTATCATGGATTCTAGCAAATACCAACAGATAAAAAATCTAAACCTGACGGCCTCTGCTAGAAATCTTATAATGGGCCGTGGTTGGCTCTTCCATCAGGACAAAGATCCAAAACAAACATCAAAATCAACACACAAATGTGTCACTGAACACAAAATGAAGCTTCTGCCATCCCAGTCCCCTGACCTGAACCCTATAGAAAATGAGTGGGTTGAACTGAAGAGAAGAAGCACCAACATGGATCTGTGAATCTAAAGGTGTTTTGGAGAAAAGCATTTATTTCATAATGTGATTTGCCCCCCCATTTTCAATTCTTTTACTTCAATGAAAGGTTAGATTTTTGTGAATTTCTTTAATATAAGATCAAAAGGATAAACAATGCAGATTAATTTTTCTACAGCCATATCTGACCATATTTACCAGGGGTGCCAACAATTTTGAGCACGACTGTATATGACTTTTTGACTATATGAAGTTAGTAAAAAAAAAAAAAGCACATTTATGTCTGAAAAATCGAGGAAATGAGTGCACCAGTGGAAGGATTTATGTAGATTTTTCTGTACAAATGTAAAAAAAATGTGTTCTTATGTATAACTGTTGAATGTGTGTCTTTGTTTCAGGGGGAGTTTGTGTCATGTCTTCTGGCTCTGTTGAGGCATATGAAGGACAGACACTACCAGCAACTCCTGCAGAGGTTCACCAGTAAAGATGACCTGCGGGTCAGTTATCTACTTTGTTTTATTGGCATCAGTTCATTATACACACTAAGAAACATGTCAAACATCCTTCCTTTCTCTCTTTCTCTCAGGACTTTCTCCTGCATATCTTCACTGTGTTTCGGATCCTGATAAGACCAGAGATGTTCCCCAAAGACTGGGCGGTCATGCGGCTCGTCACCAACAAGTTAGATGTTCTTTCCTCTTCCAGTTTTACATGATGGTTTTTAGAGTTTTTGTGTTTTTTGAAATTGTGATCTGACATGTGATCATGTTTGATTTACAGCATCATCATCACCACTGTGCTCTACCTGTCAGATGCTTTAAGGAAAAACTTCCTCAGTGACAAGTTTGACTACAAGGTTTGTTCTCAGTCCGCTTGTGTTTGAATTCCTCAGTAAAACATCACAGTCGATCTGTTTGTTTTCTCTGTGGCGCAGACTCTAAACTCTCTGTTTCCATGAAGGTGTGGGATTCATACTTCTGCCTGTCTGTTATATTCATCAACCAGCCCTGCCTTCAGCTCGAGACCTTCTCTGCCTCAAAGAGGAAGAAAATACTGGAAAAGTAAGTGCCTGCAATACCTACAAATTTTCCTACTTCTCTATTATATATCGTATGCCATGACCAGGACATCAAATGAATAGTATGTCTGAATTTATAAGGCTATTATGGTTTTGAATTAGTTTTTTTCTTTTCTTTTTCATTTTCAATTTTCAATTGCATACTTGATTACCGGTCCAGAAGTGGGTTTTTCATCAAATGCAGTGCTTACTTGGACAGTATATTATTTCAGATGTGGCTACAGTGTTTTCATTCTTCAGGAAGTCGGCCTACAAATGTCTCAGTTGTATTTCAAACACTAAACTGAAATGACTTATTTGAACAGCATTTTGCGCTTTGTTTGTGTTCAGGTACGGAGACATGCGTGTCATGATGGGATGTGAGATTTTCAGCATGTGGCAAAATTTAGGTAGGACATTCCCAGTTATTCTAAAGCTTTACTCCTTCTCGTATGGGAGATGAAAGTTTCTTGTCCTGTAGGAGAGCACAAGCTGAACTTCATCCCTGCAATGATCGGCCCATTCCTGGAGGTGACGCTGGTGCCTCAGCCGGATCTGAGGAACGTCATGATCCCAATCTTTCACGACATGATGGACTGGGAGCAGCGCAGAAGCGGCAACTTCAAGCAGGTCACCTAGCGCCCCCTTCTGGTCACTTACAGGACATGCAAGGCATGTGAGATATATTTTACATCATTTTCATTATTTGTGATAGGTGGAGGCAAAACTTATCGACAAGCTGGACAGCCTTATGTCAGAGGGAAAAGGAGATGAAACATACAGAGAGCTCTTCAACAGCATGTGAGTGAGAGGACACATACACAAATGAACAGATAAGCAGGTACTGGTACACGTGAGTCTATTGTGGGCTGAAAATGTTAGTTTAGAGCTAAGCAATAAGACGGTAAGTATTATGCAGGTAAGATCTCACCCATCTGTATAATTGTGTTCATGTGTGGTTTTTGTGGCTTTGTGTGCATCAGTGAAAAAGTGTTTGCCTCTTCATCTGAATTTAAATAAGTCCACATTTTTAACATTGTATGATGTCAGATTTCATTGTGGATTGTGGTAGTGCTGATAAAATGGACATATAAGTTTGGTGTGTTTTTTATTGGTGTTCAAAGCTGCAATTCTGCAGTCTTGTATCCTAGAATAAATATATGAAAGATGTATCTCATGTTTTTTTTTATGCATTATTCACGAAGGGTCACTTTTATGCCTATCATGATAGTTCATGATGGAAAATCAAACACTTTTTCACAGCTCTGTATTTGACATTCTCTTTATGGTAGCTCATGTAAGCTTTTTCAGTTTGTTTGTTTATTTATTTATTTATTTTTAGGTTAAGGTTACGCGTTCATTACCAATAGTCATTTTTAAAAATAAAAATAAATCCATAATACATCAGAAGGCCTCAGGTGACTTTATTGCTTTTAAAGTATATTTAAAGACACCCGTGTACAATAAATACATTTATTAATAGTGTTAATAATAATAGAATATATTACAATAGAATACAAAAAAATAATATAATATAAGTACATTTTAATGATATAATAATGCTATTCTAAATACATATAATATATATATATATAATACATTAATAAATCTTATACTATTTATAATATAATAAATACATATTGTCTTTTTTACATTTGTATTTTTTATAATGTTAATTAATTTAGTAATGTTTTTTGTTATAAAGAAATAATTTTTTTAGGTTAAATTAAACAGTACATTCTACTTTGATCTTTAAGGATTAAATATTAATTTATATTGACGCTGATTTTATTGATAAACTTGTGCATCTCTTTTCCTTTTTCTGCTTTCTACTAACCATACTAACTGAGTGAGTGGCTGTTGTTGACATTAATCTATTAACATGATTTTGTTTTATTTATGCTGCTCTGGACTAGAATTCCTCTGTTTGGTCCATATCCTAGGTAAGGTGATCACTAATCACTGTTCTCCTGGACAGCTGTGTGTCTGTGAGAGTGTGCAGGGCATGATGGGTCATATGGTGGGCAGCAGTATGACTCGTTGTCTGCTGTGTTTGTTTTCTCTGTCAGTCTGTTGAAGAAGATCGAAAGGGAGACGTGGAGAGAGAGCGGGATATCCCTCATAGCCACAGTCACGCGGCTGATGGAGAGACTGCTAGACTACAGGTGACACGGAGCAGATGCACACAGAAACACAGCAGTTTGAGACCGTGGCCAGACAAAACACAAGATCCTCGTCATTTACAGAAGTAAAAGCTGGCCTTTTGAAAAACAATGTGTAGCTACACTACTGTTAAAAATATATTTTTTTAAGTGACCATAAAGACAGTTGTGATGCTTGCACCTTTAATGCGTCCTTACTGAATGACAGTATTTATTTCCTAAAAAAAAATCTTACTGACCCCAAACTTTTAAACGCTAGTTTTAATAGTTATTGTGCTTTCAAAAAACTAGACAAAAAATCCTGTGCATTGATATGTGGAAACACATCAGTGCTCGAAATATATTGGCTTCCCAATGCTGTATTTGTGGGGGAAAATTTTTTAAATGTGCATACAAAAAGCAAACTTGAGTTAATTTCGACCTAACCTGAAGTTCTTCCCACATTTATGATTCAATTCTTCATTGTCAGATCATGATGCATTTTTACCCAAGTCACTACCTTCGGCATATGGATGAACAATTGCACTCTTTCTGTTTTACAGAGACTGTATGAAGTTGGGAGAAGTGGATGGAAAAAAGATTGGCTGTACGGTCAGCCTGCTGGTATGTTTTTTATTTTATTAAAATTTTATCTTTATCTTTAGTGCCGTTCTGCCACTTTATGTCAGTGTTCTTCACCCTGTATCTGCCGGATTACACAAGCTGGTGGTCTGTTTTGTGTTTGTTTCTTAGTTAAGATGTTTTGTGAACGGTGTCAGTTTGGTGTTTAGTTGAAGACTGTGTGAGTGTTAGCAAGGAAAGTGATTTAGCACTTTAATTCACAGTGGAAACACTAAAGTCTTTTCACTGCTGAGGGCTGTATTGAAGACATCCTAGTGCTGGAGTGGTTTCCTGCATTCTGCTCTTCTTTTCCAAGTCTCCTTGGTTTAGCCATATGAATACATTCATAGCGACCAGAACGACACTTGAAAATAAGTGTTAAAAAGCACTACAAAGCACTTCATATCCACACTCCACCACTCTTTGTCTCTTTTCTGCAGAACTTCTACAAAACGGAGTTGAATAAAGAGGAAATGTACATCCGCTACATTCACAAGCTGTATGACCTGCATCTGAAAGCACAGAATTATACAGGTACTCGAGCATGACATGAACCAGAAGTAGTTCAGGGCTCCAGACTGCGACCATGAGGGTGCGACTAAACCACAGAGTGCAATTCCTATAAACGTAATATTATTAGTAACTGCACTTGTTAATGCAAAAAAGTAGTACTCTTATGATTAGATTGCCTTTATGATTAACAACACCCCCAGCGCTACGGTTATCGGATATTCTGTATTTTCATGACATGTTTATGTGTGTGCAGAGGCCTCGTATACGCTTCTGCTGTACGACGAGCTGCTGGAATGGTCCGACAGACCCCTGCGGGAGTTTTTGAGTTACCCCATGCAGAGCGAGTGGCAGAGGAAAGAGTACCTGCATCTCACCATAATCCAGAACTTCGACCGTGGAAAGGTCTGAATTTTCTAACGTCTCCCCCTGTTTTTGTGTAACATTTCCAGACCCCAGGTTTCTCCTCACATGGCTCCTCTTAGCCTGCTATCAAACTATCTATGGGTGATTGTATTCCGAGTAGTTATCCTTTACAACTAAATGGTACCTCAATAATATGAATAAAAATCAGTGTGTTTATTGTCTGCTCTCCTCATGGCTGGTGGATTTAGGAGGCAATTGGTCTGATACGATTCCACTTTATAAACGATATGCTTCAGAACAATACATGGATATTTGACTGAGGACATGGACAATTTTTTGATAATATTATATATTGCAGTTAAAAGCATAAATTAATACAATTGACACTGCATCATCACATTTATAAGTACAATGCAAATGACAAAACTTGTAGATTTTCAACATCAATATTTTATATATAGTATGTGTATATATGATGCACATGTTTTGTTTTGTTTTTTTACAAAAATTTACTTTGCATTTTATGCTTAATATGTATTTATATACTGTTTAATTTGATTTAACTGATGTGGTCCAGACATTGAAGTAAGAGCAGCTATCAAATTCCTGCATACCATCTTTTACATGTAATCCCTCCAAACCTTGAATATACAACTATGTCCTTGGTCCTCAAAATGTTGATGATGCTCTAGTGGCTCCTACTGGTCAATGGTCAAACTGCATGTGAATTAAAGTACACCTCTCTACCTCCTCAGTGTTGGGAGAATGGCATTATCCTTTGCAGAGAGTTAGCAGACCAGTACGAATCCTACTACGATTACAGAAACCTCAGCAAAATGAGGGTGAGTTACAACTCTTTGTGATATGACAGTTCATTCCATTTTGCTAGTTCTCAAAGGGTTCATATCATTGGAAAGCAGTGTTCATAACATAAGACCACCCACATTACATATCAATTAGCAACTTTTGGTGATTTATTAATGATTAAATGCTACAAATGTGTAGAATATGGCTCTTTTAACCCAAAAAATGTAGATATTTACATAGTGTAATTTTTGCTAATAAAATGATTGCAAATCACAGATGATGGAAGCTTCATTTTACGATAAGATAATGGACCAACAGCGTCTGGAGCCAGAGTTCTTTAGAGTGGGCTTCTATGGCAAGAAGTTCCCCTTCTTTCTACGGGTATGTGTCATCCTGGAGTATATTAGACGTCACTGTCAATATCTCTGAAGTCCACTTGGTGTCAGTATTAACCAGAATGTACGTATGTGTGTATATATATGTGTGTGTGTGTGTGTGTGTGTGTGTGTGTGTGTGTGTGTGTGTGTGTGTGTGTGTGTGTGTGTTGTACAGAATAAGGAGTTTGTGTGCCGTGGTCATGACTACGAGCGTCTGGAGGCGTTCCAGCAGCGCATGCTCAATGAGTTCCCTCATGCCATCGCAATGCAACATGCCAACCAGCCTGACCAGACCATCTACCAGGCTGAAGCCCAGTGTATCCTCCAGACATCTCTTGTCTTTCCCAATCCCTCACACACTTGCATGCCAAAGAGTCTTATACTTGCAGGGGTCTTATACTTGAGTTGTTCTCTTGTATTGTCTTTATTGTCCTAATTCCTCTGTCATCACATCACTATACTAATTTTACTATTATTTGTATATGCATTTGTCACCATTACTATTGCTCATACAATCCCCTAACAAAAAGTATTACATTTGGGGGTTTTAATTCCATTGGGTGTGAATTAAATTAGCATTTGGATGTAAATGTGACACCCTAACTCATGTAGATTTCATGATGAGGAAGTTATAAATATTTCTTTATAGCACACTCCGATAACTATTTAAAAATTATAATAATGCAGTGTAGTAACCCAGAAACCTGTCAATATGCTATTTTCTATATTAAGGGTGCCTTAACAGTGTCAGGGTGAAAGCAAAATGGAAGGTACAACCACGTGGCTGAAAATCGATCCCCTCCCTCTCAGAACACACATCAGGCGTGGAGACGGCGGGTCACTGGAGAGCGTTTGTTCAATTGATGAGACATGTACCTGTAGGCCAGGCGCTCAGTGAATATGTGACGTCCTCTTCAGCACAATTAGAGCAGACAGGGCCGGTCAAACTACATGAGCACAGCGTTTTGTTATCCAAGCTGGTGATTAATCATTGGCCTTCCTGGACGTCTGCCCTGTTTGATTCATATTTATCTGCTGATGCAACCTCATATCTGTAAAGCACAAGATGTTGAATATTTAAACATTTTTGGAGGATGATTTTCTACTTAAAAAATGTCTCTCTTTCAAAGTCTGTTATTGAAAAGTGTAATTTGTTAGTTATACGTTATACATAATGTAATTAAATTCTAGTATTGTTATTCAAACAATACTTTTGTGTTCATACGACACATTGCATGTTCCTTGACCAACCTTCATGCAGATCTGCAGATCTATGCTGTCACACCAATCCCAGACAGCCAGGACGTCCTGCAGCGCGACGGCGTCCCTGACAACATCAAGAGCTTCTATAAGGTCAACCACATCTGGAGGTTTCGCTACGACCGGCCGTTTCACAAGGGCACCAAAGACAAAGAGAACGAGTTTAAGGTGAGTTAGTGGCTGTAGTATCTTAAAATTAATGATTTGGCCAGAAATTGTCATCATTTATTGGCCTTTATATCTTTATCAATCTGTATGACTGTCTTTCTACTGTGAAACACAAAAGGAGATGTTTTGAAGAATGTGCTGGTTGATGTTTTCATTAATGGAGACAGGAGCTTTCAAGCTTCAAAATAATATGTAAAACCACCATAAAAGTACCATGAAAGTTGTTCATATGACTATATTCAAGTTGAATAGTCAAATAAGAGCTTTGTAGTGAACTGTTAACTGCAGCAAACTGATCATTGAATCAGTTGAATGTACCGTGTTTTTTTTTTTTACATCACTGCATGAATGTACCAAGGAAATTTGGGCCACTTGAAAATAGATTCAGTGAATAACAATTAAAATTTCCATCTTATTCTTACACAAAGCTATATGTAGTGTTAGTAATTTAGCACACGAGTCATATGAAACCACTTTTATGGTGCCTTTACATCCATTTGAAGCTTGAATGATCCTGTCTATGTTCATTGTAAGTGCATGAGCAAAAATGACCATTACATTCAAAATGTGTGGATGGTAAAAAAGAAAGTCAAAAGAGTGAATAAAGTTTTTCATTCTGGGGTAAACTATTCCGTCCTTTATGGCTTTTTTTCTTATCTCTTGCGTTTCACTCTTCCTTTTCTCTCTTGTGTATTCATTCCTTCACTTCTAGCGACTGGCGGCCTGTGTGTGTGTGTGTAGAGCTCAGGTGTTCTCTCACATGCTGCATTATTCACAGCCTCGGTCCAGAGAGGCTAATTAAAGTTTTAGGGGCTGAGAGACCCGCTCCTTCCAAATATCATTTCCCTTCCCCTCTCACTCAATATATCCAGCCCAGACAATCACAGCCTCAGCGTGTCTTCGATCCACCACGGGGGTTAGATTTCCCCCGACCTCCGGTGGTTACCGTGTTTGAAATAAACTGTTTAGCCTGCCAGATATTATATTTTCAGAGACACTGGGGGTACTCGCCAACCTGGTCCACTTACCGCCCAGTAATAATGTCTGAAAATCTCATTTAGAGGTAAACTTGGGCTGAGACGCTATCCAGATGATACGATTATATTGGACTGAGGTGGTTTTGAATATCACAATCAAGCATCTGAAATTCTTACAGAGCTTCCTCCGTTATACATGCGCCAGCTCAGGTTAATTCTCAAGCTGTGCTGGATGGGAAATGAATTTATGAATGTGAAATTTAATATGTGGTGCAGTGTTGGTTGATAAGCAGACTATGTTCTTGAGAATGAGCTGTTTAAAGTGTAGATTAAATGATATGTATTATACATACTGAAGGAGGAAAGTCACTGATTTATTGGAATATGTTGTAGCTGCTTTGTTTTATGGGATCTCGTGGACGGTTTGAACTCTGAGCATTTGCCTTTGAATTTCAGAGCCTGTGGGTAGAAAGAACAACATTAACGCTTGTTCAGAGTCTTCCAGGCATCTCCCGCTGGTTTGAAGTGGAGAGGAGGGAACTGGTAAGGAGATCTGTGTTTTTTATTTTGTTTTGTTTTTCACAATCACCGCATTAGGTCAGAGACAAATTCTAGCAAGTATACAAATGCAGACAGAATGCTTAGCCAGTGTATTTTGTGTGGTCTCATAGTATGTACTTATTGTAAAAACCTCAATATTCCAGGGAGCTGATAGAGTTACCTTTAAAGTAGACATAGTGGCTTAACTGATATTTTCAGTCATGGTTTGACTGATATTTTTTATCAACATTCACACTTTTGAACTTAATTGATTAATGGTTCTACCAATAAATGGCACCATTTGTTGGGTCACTAAGCAGAACCTTAACGTAATGTATTGCAAAATGTACTTATTTAATTAGTTCTCAAAATGACTTTCAGTTAAAATAATGGCAATACTACTACTACTAATCTATAATTATAATAATCACAATAAAAACTTGTTTTATTCAACATTTTTATTAAACTTACCAACATTTAAGTTTAACATTTAATATATATATATAACTTAAATATATATATAACTTAAATATATATATAACCCTGCAATTATCCACCTTAATTTGCAATGTGGAAGTAAGCTATTTCCCACTCTGATTATACACACCTGCATCTCATCATCTATATATATATATATATATATATATATATATATATATATATATATATATATATATATATATATATATATATATATATATATATATATATATATATATATATATATATATATATAATTTAAGCAGGGGGTATGTTCTTTCTTTTGATATATTGTATGATTAGATATTCATACAACAAAATATTTGGGGGACTTTGAAAGTTTTGTGGTCCTGGCAGAGTAAATTTAATGCAAAAAAATGATTCTGCATATTTAAAAAAGGAAATCAATGAAAGTGAAATGAAAAATGAGTATGTTTCAGACGTACAAAATGAATTTGTTGCTCTTCCAAAGTTCTCCAAACATTGAATGAAAGCTTTTTTCAACCATTGGTCTTGGCTTGTTTGTGAACTTCCTTGGGGTTTTTTTGGCCCCAGGTGGAGGTGAGTCCGCTGGAGAACGCAATTGAGGTAATCGAGAACAAGAACCTGCAGTTGCGGACGTTGATTACACAGTGTCAAACCCGGCAGATGCAGAACATAAACCCCTTGACCATGTGTCTCAACGGAGTCATCGACGCCGCTGTCAACGGAGGACTCGCTCGCTATCAGGAGGTTTGTTTTCTTGTCTTTTTTGGTTATATGGCTCTAATTCACTGTATATTATGTTTTCCCCACGGATGCAAGGTCCCCTCACGTTTTAAAAATGTATACACACTCTCTCAAGGTTGTCTCTCTGTGTCCTCTGTCAGAGAACACATAGCCTTCAGATGGCCAAAGGGAATTCTGGAATACCTTCAGAGTTTAGCTTGTCCAAAAGGGAATATCTTGGCCATAACTACAGAAACAGCAGCACTGAAAAAAGAATCATTCCCCTTGTGAAACCCTGGAAAAATCTATAGTATCTCAAAGAAGTCATATGCTGTGTGAATACAACAGATCTTTCCAGATTGTATGAATGCCTGTTGCATAGCAACCTCACTTTACTGTCACTGCTGTATTTACCTTGATAGACTTGGAGAGCAGCTATAAAGAAGAGAGTTGACTCTATACATGCAAGATTTGTGTTTGTACATGTTCCAAAAATTACATTTGCGTTAAATTCTTTTCATGTAGCCTGTTCAGATACCGCCCTTCGTCGAGCATCTAGAGGCGAAGGGTCTGGGATGAGCAGCCGTTAATGTATTTGGATTGCAAACATGACAGGATTTCCAATTAGTTGTTTATTGAGCGTTCCAGCTGTTGGCATTAATATTTGCTTGCCTTTCTGCACTTTAAGGTCAGCCCTGAAGGAAATCCCACTCTGAAATTCCTCTCATTTTACAAGATCTGGCTCTTAATTGGCTCGGCCTAACGGTTTTCAAACTTTCTTGACATCTGCATATTCTTCAGAAGCTCAGAGAGAGATTTGTAAGGCAGAGGTGTTTAGTCCATTACTTAAATTCTCACAAAAACAAGTACACCTGTAATTGCTCCTGAGCTCATCACATTCAAATGGTGTTCGTCTACTGGAGATCTGCAGAAATAGTGTAACAGACATAAGCCAGTAAGAGCTGGCCGTGTAAACCTCGATATGCCTCCTACCCCGGTTCGAATTCCACTTGGAGTGCGTCGAGTAGGACCGATTTCATTTGGCGCTGTGACCCGAATGGGAGTTGGGTTTTTGGAGGGGTGAGTGTAATGGATGTAGGCCAGTAAGAGCTGTGCATGTAAACCTCACTCCCCTGGCCTCAAGAGTGCGTCCACTGTGTGAGTTCGGACACTCAGGGGGTCGTGAGCCATTGCACACGTTGCAAGGCCAGAGTTGTGTGTGTAAACCTCACTCCCCTGGTCTCAAGATGCGCACTAGCGTCTGACACTAGAGGCTGTGGACTTTAGAGTCCTTGTTAGCTTGCCAGCCTCTCACGACAGAGACAGTGGTTCAAATCCTGCTCAGAGCGGGTCGAGTAGGACCAGTCATTTTTTTGGTGCCATAACCCGGATGGAGTGAGGTTTAGGGGGTGAGTATTATGTAGGCCATTAAGAGCTGTGCGTGTAAACCTCACTCCCCTGGCCTGAAGAGAAGCTCTAGCAACTGATGCTGGAGGCTGTGGTATTTAGTGTCCTTGTTGGCGTGCCTGCCTCCCACGCCGTAGAAGGCGAAAAATTGATGGGAGGTGCATGTTTGGCATTTACACTGCATGTTTCAAGTGACCAAATTCCGATTTTTCCCTCTCATGTGGCACAGTTCGGATATGACATGTGAACGTGTAAGCAGGAAAGAAAACACATGAATTACGATATCCTCAGATCGGATTCAGGCCTCACTCATATGTGATAATAAATTCGATATGATTCGGATACATTTGTGTCTGCCATGTAAGTGGTCAAATCGGATATTCCCCCATAAATGCGAGTAATACATAATTGAAAAAGGGACAGATGTGAATGACATCAACTGTGATCACATGACACTATGGGCTCTCCTCTTTTCTTCTCCACCTTACGAGAGCAATGTTTTACTGACATTTATGGATAGTGTGGAAAGGAAAATATTGAATAATCATTTTGTCTGCATCCATTTTACTTCCTTTTCCGGGTCGGAATATCTTGGTTGGTTTGGCCAGTGTACAGTGTAAATGCAAATATCGGTAATGGGGTGCTTTTAAAAGATGATATAAGTGGGTCATCAAAAAATCTGATATAGTCACCAAATCAGAATTGTGCATCGAAACCTGCAGTGTAAATTCGGCCTAACTTACACGGCTCGGCTCGGCTTGTGATTTATCTCACACAATGGGAGCCGTGACCATACGAGCATCAACAATTTCCATGCGATATCTTCAGAAAGAAGAAATAGCATGCAAGTTCATACAACATCAAAAATCATGTGTTTCTCAAAAGATTCCATAGTTCAAAATATGCTGGTCACTTTGTCGCAAAAAATCACTGTCAGTGTGAGCGCCTTCAGTGATCGGCAGGCATAGTGCGCATCTGCAATTAAATTGTGCATCTGTCGGTAGCAGTCGCCTGGCATTAAGGGCAAATGTCATGTTCAGGGCAATGGAAAAATCTTCATGGTGGAATCTTTGAAGTCTGAGAGTTTCCCTCCTGAAGCTTCTGCTCCCACTGTCTCTTTGGAGATACCAGCCCATCTTCATCCTTGGAACAGATCGGACACAGATACACCGTCTGTTCTCTCTCCTTTCCCCTTTTCCTTAGAAGATCTGAAAACATGCATGTTTTTAAGCTCATATTTTTGCACTCTATTTGGTCACAGCACTTCATCTCCAATAAAACAGTAAAACAGAAAGTTACTAATAAGTTATGTTTGGTTAATTGGTGAAACTATGCATGATATTGTTTGCTGAGGATGTCAAAGTAAATTTAACTCAATGCATTGTGGTTAAACAGCTCGATTTTGTGTTTCTCACAGGCGTTCTTTGTGAAGGACTACATCATGAATCACCCCGAAGATGGAGACAAAATTGGTCGTCTCCGAGAGCTCATGTTTGAGCAGGTTTGTCTCAAGAAACCAAATTGAATCTGTACCAGATTTCACAGACATTTATGATGTTTCATGGTCGTCATTTATGTTTGGGATTTAGCCGTTATGATCTACACAAGCTCGGTTTCTGTAGGTCTCACTTCTTCCCTTTATGCTTGTGCTGCTTAGTAACCAGGAACTCTCCAGAGCCGAGCACATGATGCTGATGTCTAGACAGTAACCATGGATATAAGCCAGTTACAAGCATGAAAGTGAACTTTTAAAGAATGAAGGGGGATATTTTGCAGATCATTTAATTACGAAGCAAGCAGTTTTAAAGACAACATGTAAGAAAAATGGATGCTGTTTGCTTCTTTAATAAATGTCTTTCATCGTATTGTTCTTGATTTGCCAGTATGTCATTTTAAAGTATGAAAATGTTATAGTTTTCAATCAAAATTAAGCAACTTTTCTGTCCTGCCAATGTAATCAAACCCAAGTGCATGAGCGGGGAAAAATATTAGCCAATAATAGATCAAATCAAATCTCTTCCCTACAATATTCAGCACAGCATTTTCTGTTTTACTGAAATGTCACATTAATGAGGTTAAATGTATCGTGAGTACCATTTTTAAAGGCCCATGGTTTCTCCATCAGGCTCACATACTGGAGTTTGGTTTGACTGTGCATGAGAAGTTTGTACCTCAGGACATGCGGCCCCTGCACAAGAAACTGGTGGATCAGTTTCATCTCATGAAATCCAGCCTCGGCATACAGGTACATATCAGAGATGCTATAGTCGGATTTCCAAGCTATTCCTTGTGTGCTCATCTTTCTCTCTTCACCACACCCTGAAGGAATTTCCGGCCTATGTGCGAGCCAGCCCAATCCACTTCACCAACGGAAGCCCTCGAGCCGGAAGAAACTCAGCGCCCAATATAATGAGTCCAGAGGGAGGAGCGCGTGTGGTGTCCCGCCGCAGGTGAGAAATTCTTTTTAGGTTAACACTTTTTTTCCATGGCCATCTTTAGACATTCTGTTGACTTAAAGTAACATTGCACGTATGTCAAAAAACTGTAGTTGGAGTATTGGTAGACTGTCGGGTTAATATCTGCTGTCACTATATTGTGGATGGTCCACGAACTGACATACTACTATTTTACTAATACCCTAATTAGAGTTAGTTGACATGCAGGTGCAACAAGGGAAAAAACGTCAACCGAATGTTTAAAAGGGACCATCAAAATAAAGTGCAACCCTTTTTCAGGTCATCAACTTTGGGTTTTTCCATTGGCTAGGGCAGCCATAATGTTCATATATATGTAACACAATTAGAGATAGGGAAAATAATGTGCGCTTTTTTTTTTCTGTGGATATTCGCATTTGTTCCACTGACTCCTATTTATTTATTTAATTTGTATTTGTTCATTCGATGAAATACTGATAATGAGTATTATGTTTTTATGTTATTATATTTTGTAGTATAATTATTTAATTGTCAATTTAAAGCCAATTTAAAAACAGTAATAATAAACAATTTATTTCAATTTTTTGTTTTGTTTTTTTTGTCCTAATTATAATATTTACTTGGGATGCACAGATATGAAAATTTGGGCAATACAATAACCGATAATTGTTTATATTTGAAAGCCGATAACCGATATATCTAGCATCCCTAATATTTACATTTAACATTTTGAATCTGAATTTTTTGAGAGCCTGATTACAAAAACAAGTCTCATCATTAAAAGTCATGCCCCAAGCATACAATTATAATGTTCACATTATAATTTTTATGTAGCCCATATGACAGACTTGCGCTGCACATGTTGCACTCAACCGTATTTTCCTTTTTGAAGTGATTTCAATATTTCAAGCAATTCAAAACCAGCATGGCGAACAGCACCCATCTGAAGTGTCTCAGCTGAAGGAAATTATGCATTAATTTTTGGCTTTAATATATTGGTAAAAAAAAAAAATATCGGGCCGATAGTGATAACATTAAAAATGAACGTCAGCCGATACCGATATATATCGAGCATCCCTAATATTTAGATGTAACATTTTATTTTAAGAATGACACAAAGACATTGAAACCTTTGTTTACATCAAATTCATTCTAAATATTTAAAGCAGAACATTTTAAAACCGTTAATCGACCGTGATTATTAGCAAATGTTTATAATGTCCGAATATGGCATTGATGATTAATGACTAATATCTGTATATGATGTCATAATTAGAACTTTACTGATCTTCTAGTAAATTCCACACTAAATCTCACCAGAATTTTATACCGCCTGTTATAAAGTAATTCTTATTGTCTTTTTATTGTGTTATTCAGTCCCCTCAGCTACCCAGCAGTCAACCGCTACTCTTCATCCTCGCTGTCATCGCAGGCGTCCAATGAAGTGAGCAACATCACGGGCCAATCAGAGAGCTCCGATGAAGTCTTCAACATGCAGGTGTGTGCACAGGGCCACCGCTGGATAACTGCTGTCATGCACACACACTCCAGCAGAACCTCTATTCTCTCTCGCTGTCTTTCATATTTCCTTCCAATCTCTCTTTTTTTCGTGTTCTTTTTCCCTGCTTCTCCTAATTGCCCTCTTTCTGTTTTATCTTTCTTTCTCACATCCCCACTTAATCCTTCCTGTCTTACTCTGTCTTTACTCTCACTGTGAGAATCGGATTTGTAGGTGTGAATTATAGACTGAGCGGACAGATCATTTAACTTTTTTTTCTTTCATCCCAGACTGAATGATTATTGTTTAACCCGTTAATATTATAAGTACAGAAAACTGTGTGCTCTTTCTTATGTTTCTCACATTTTCTTCTCTTTTTAGCCAAGTCCGTCTACCTCAAGTCTCAGTTCCAATCACTCGGCCTCTCCCAACGTGACCAGTTCGGCTCCGTCCAGTGCCAGAGGTGAGAAGAGTCTGTCTGCACTCAAAGCAGCCATTCCAAACCTTTGCTCTTTTGAAGTAAAATCGCAATGTAGACATACTGCATTGTTCACACAGCAAAACTGCTGAGGTTTGATGTGGCACAGTAACACAAGAACTCATGTTAAATATGTACAACGGACTATGTGCTTGCAATACACTGACCAAGCAATTTCTGCATTTTTATACTAGCATGAAGCAATTTTTGACGGGCTTAGAAAAGGGGACATTTAAAACTTTATTTTTTGATGCAAGACATCCGAAGTATTATTAATAAGTTATGGAAGCTGTTTTCTACCAGAAAATAAAAACAGCAATTGTGATTTATTTATCCTATTTGAGACATTCTATTTCACAATGTGATCACAGTTCGGACTTGGAATTATTGCGTCTTCGTTTCTCACAATTGTGACTTTATTTCTAGTATTTGAGATATTATATTTCACGGTGCAACATATCTTCTTTTTGTAACATTATATTACAGTTTGGACTCAAAATTGTGAGTATATTTCTCAGTGTGATCTCATATTTGCAACTTTATTAATCACAATTTAAACCTAATTTCTAATTTTCAATTATTTCACAATTTGGACTCCTTAAAATTGCAAAATTTGGTTATACTTTATTTTAAGGTGTGGGTGTTAGTGTGTAATTATACTTGTAATAATTTAATAACTATATACTTTACTATAGAGTTAGGATTAGGGTGTGGTTTAGGGTTAGTTGCATGTAATTATGCATTATGTATGGATATTACTGTAGTTATTACTACATGTAATTGTATTTGCGACTTTAAAACAATTTAGACACCTCACATGCAACTTATTTATTAGGTGGTATTACTTTTTCCTGGTGCTTTATTTCCTGCTATGTTTATTTCCTTGTATCTTTAATCCTGGTAAATTATGATTGTTCTTGTTTGCTGTAATTGCAACTTTAACTTTCTAATTTTAGGCTTTTTAATGCTGCATAATAAGCAGACTTCTGAGATCAAAATAAAATGCAACAGAAGTGAAGTTTATGACCCATTTAATGCTATTTTACTGTGGGTTACAGAAATCCGGTGTCCTTATATATAGAATAACTCTCCCTTCTGTTTCTCTCTCTTCTCTGCACTTCCTTGGCCTCTTATCTCCCTCCATCCAGCATGTGTTTACTTGCAGACACAGGTCATAAAAATGGGAATATGTATGGAGACATTTATGTAATCTTATAGTCTCCCCTTGGCAGCCCTTCCTGCCTCCCATAGAGACCCCCATAAAGCAGCGGCAGACAGGGAGCGCTTCTGTAGAATTACAGACTGCATAAAATGCTGCTTGAAGAACTCTAGACTGATGATGGCTATCATAAGGGAGACATGGCCTTCTGTCCTGTGCTGGAGGAGGATGTTAGTGTTCTGAGCAGGTTCAGGCTGCTTCCCACACCTGGTAGTCTATCTCTTCCCGCAAAATAGCCTTCTGTCACCCCAAAAGCACAATTCTCGCCCTAGCAGGAGGGAGAGACGAGGAGCAGCCTTTATATCATGTGCTGGCTGGTTAGCAAAGAAATGAGCAAGATCTATGTCTTTTTTATCTGTGTGTGTGTGTGTGTGTGTGTGTGTGGGCTCATATTTGAGCATTCATGTTGGTTTGCTACTGAAATCACACCCTTGCTTACACCTCCTCACCCTTCACAGGTTCTCCACAGTTGTCAGATAAACACAAGCATTCCCGAGAGAACTGCCTCTCACCGAGAGAGAGACCCTGCAGCGCCATATATCCAAACCCCCTGGATCCCACACAGGTATGAAGATGATTATAATATCAGTGTTTTAATATTCCTCAGATGCCAAACATTCAAACAGTCTTCGGTTGATGTGTATTGGTGGGTTTACTCCTCTAAGACTTCTTCATTGTAAGATTTGCGTTTATAGCATCTGTAAAAACGACTAGATGAAACTGGTTTTGTTAATGCGTCTCAGGGATATTATTAGTCAAGAAACAAGCAGTGAGATAAAGTATCTTTGCAGAAGATTGAGCAACATCATGAGCTCATATTGCAATTTTTTTCCAAGGAATCAACAGAATTAAGACTTTATATCTTGTCATATAAGCTATTTATCGCAGCTGAGATGTTATTTCTCGAAATTGAAGCAATTTATCACAATTGAGACAATATTTCTCGTAAATTAAGCTATTTATCGCAGTTGAGACTTTATTTCTCGCAATTGACACTTTATTTTTCACCATTTAAACTGACTCGCAATTAAAACCTAATTTTTCATAATTAAAACTTTATATCTCGCATTTAAGACTTTATTTCTCATCATTGAGCCTCAATTTAAATTGAGAATTAACAGAATTTCCATTTCAAAATGAGCAGTACATTTGAATAGGGAGATAAATAACATCCTTTTCAATTCCCTAATGTTAAATCATTATAAATGAAGTATAAACTGTGTTAGAAGCTTTCATAATCATATCTATTATAAACGTGACTAATATTAACACACACGTGTGTGTATAAATACATACCCAGTAGAAAGCAATGTATCTGATATTTCCATTGTAAACCTATAGCCTATACAAAAACTATCAGTAACCTACAGTAATTACTGAATATCCTCTCAACTGAAATCACAACCGCATTCATGTGACGTGAATCTCTTTCACAGAGGCCGGTCCCACACCCGGCGGGCGATGCCTCCTTGCCTCGCAGTGACCCCAACATCTCTACCCCTGACAAAGGTGAGCATGTGCATGTGAGCGTATGAATCTTTAGTCTGTCGTCCTGCTGTGAAGAGGGTGGTCTGAAATGACGGGGTCTCGCGGTCAGCGCTCTAAACCTGATGCTAACCGACAGCTCGCGGCTCCTGTGTGTTGTGACAGCTGTGACTGGACCACCAAAGAGGTTCACAAACAGACTTATGCTTATTCAGATTGACAGGAAGATGTAAAGGATGTGTTCATCATTTTTTATTTAATCTGTTCCTCCAAGTTATTTAAATCTACAGTTAACTGGTAGTGGGTTATGCTGACTTGCAAAGACATTGCCAACGTTTCATTTTTCCTTCATGTGAGTTAATTATGGGTTTCATTTTAATTTAAAGGATATTGAATATTTGAATATTTTGTTCTGTACGAGACACAAAAAAAATATCTGTTAAAGGAGAAACACAATTTTCTTTCCTCACTTGGCATAGTTCTGGTTGTTGAGACAGGACGTTGTAGTAGGTCCATCCTTCTACTCCCTGGTCCAGCCAAACCATGATTTGCTGTTTGCTATTGCCAGTCATACAACGCTACTGGGCATTGTATTTTGAGTTGTGTTGACTGAATGTACCTGAAATGCATGTTTTGTGTGTGAAAGCGGTGAAACCTGCACCTAGTAGCTGGAGTCTAGACACGCCGCTCTCTGATTTTAATGGAAAGGGCCCCCCTGTTCCTCCTAGACCACCATACACAGGTAAAGAAAGAAATCAGCTTCGACCGATTCCATATACTGACAAATGTTTCCAGAGCCTTTTAACTCTCAGATCTTCCACTTTTCTGCTCTAAAGTCTCCTGGTTTCTTGCTCGTCTTAATTTCTACATCACACTGTATCATGAGGGCTGCCGGTTGGACGCATCATTTGATGATAATCTCGGCATATATATAATGAGAAAAGTAACAGCGGGATCCTTCTCACACACTCTTTTGTTTATAATCATTCTTGATGAGCTTTCTCACTGCATTTCTGTCTTTAAACT
The DNA here is from genome assembly GCA_023029165.1 of Gobiocypris rarus. NCBI lineage: Eukaryota > Metazoa > Chordata > Actinopteri > Cypriniformes > Gobionidae > Gobiocypris > Gobiocypris rarus. The sequence continues at coordinate 24,929,943 of CM040923.1, read as the reverse complement.
GTATGACGTGTGTTTAAACCTCAATCTGCACCATTGCTGCTTCATTACCTTTTAGATGTTGGTCTCTCTCTCTCTCTCTCTCTCTCTCTCTCTCTCTCTCTTTCAGAACTATAACTAGTGTCAATTAAATACAATTTTGACTCTTTTTGGCACTCTTCAGAGATCCAATTGCATAATAAAAAATGTATTTAAGTGTCTACATCAGTGGACTGTAACTGAGGCTGTTGTACTGGAAAAGAACGGGTTAAACTGTTTTGCATTTGCCGACCGACCTTGGCAAAGCGTTTCCCTGATTAATAGACAGCCGTGACCATGTTTACTGTCCCAAGTTCCTGTATCAAGTGAAGTAGATTGACTTTTTGTGTCCTTTAATAGGATCTCCCGCCAAGACTACACGATCACAGTCCCCTGTGATGACATCACGCTCGCCTCAGAAGGTATGACCTTTTCTTGTTGTCTGGGGTGTTTTGTGAAGTGACCTTTGATGTACAGTGTTTACTGTAGTGTCTCGGGACTCAATCCAGGATGTCTAAACTGGGTCAGGCTCTAGTTGATCCAACTGGGCCCATCATTAGACAGAGGGGACATTTTTTGAGTGTGTTCACTCCAGTCCTGAGCTGTTCTGTTGGCTCTCGTACATGGCAGTAATCCTGTTCAGAATCCACAAATCAATCTGAAACTCTTTCATCGCAATGGAGGCACAATCATTTTACTCCAAGATTGTGTATATCAAATATCTCTGGTAACAACTCTATTCAGTGGAAAGCAACATAATATTTACACAACCATTCAAAAGTTTGAGGTCTTTTGAATACTTAATTATTTTACTAAGCAAGGGCACATTAAATTGATCATAAGTGACAGTAAAGACATTCATAATTTTACTAAATTTTTATTTTTCAAATGCTTACTGTTCTTTTGAACTTTCTATTTGTCAAATAATACTGAAAAAAAAATGATGGTTTAATTTTTATTTAAACTTAATTTAAATTGTAAACTTTTAGTTTCATAAAAAAACAAAAAAAAAACAGATATCCCCCCCTAGACATCACTTTTGTCCATTACTGTATCTCTCATCCATCCAAAATATGTTTTACATTAATATTATTTTAAGAATGTATAATGTTTGCTATATGATGCCTCATTAACCAGCTTTAGTATTTTGTATGTTATTAGTAGTGAATTTCATAATTCATGAAAATATTAAACATTTTACCCTCATGCTGTCAGTCCAACTGTACTGTGATTTGTATGTATTACTGAGCTTTACTGAAAATGCGGGTATCCATATTGCAGAGTACCAGAAACCACAGTATTTTTCTTCAAAGGGAATAATAGTCAAAGAAGGGTCACAGACCTTGAAAAAGGTTGGAGTTGCAGTTATCAATGTACCTTTATGCCATTTCTCTTTTACGTTGCTGTGAGTGTATTCAGGTTTTAAATAAAAGCACATTCATTCAGAGTAACGGCCTTTAGAGCCGAGCACCTCTCTAATGGCTTCTCAGAAACTCCTACTCGATGCCGTCTCATACATTGCATCTCGCGTTGACAATTGCATTCCTTGCCACTTCCTTGAATTCTTGTCTCTTGCCAAACATTGATTTGTCACCTATGATTCAGCAAAGTGCATGCATTCTAATCATCTTAAAAAACTATAGAATCCAAACTCTTTCTGCTTTCATTTAAATACCGCATAGAAATCAAATAATTCCTCCTTCCGGAAGTCAGAAATGCTGAAATCTGTCAAACTCCTCAGAGTTTCGGATGGGAGGAGATCTCAGCACTTGTGCTGGTGAATTTCCTGAAGGGAGTGCGGTCAGCTGGTCAGAAATTGACAGCCTAACCTGCGTTACCACATGTGTACGGTTGTTTGCCCCATGCATGACCAGGCACATACATTTTTTACAGTGTTAAAATTCGCAATCAAATATCCAACATTCACCAATATACATCCAAATTATAGCAAACATTTTTTAATATTGGATCTGTTACCATACCAATACATTGTACATTGTATATATATTTTATATATTGTCACGGCCAGCTCGTTCTCGACCGTCACATAAAAGAGGATCACACATGCAAACGAATAGTTTGACTTGCAAGATTATTTATTTAACACCAATATGATCCATTACATAAATATAACAAAATCTAGGGATTTAAACAATAAAGGGAAAAATAATAATCCAATTGGTTAGGAATGATGAGAGATGAGAAATAAAATCGAAAGAAACAAAGTGGAGCAAAATGACTTCTCTGGCGATGTTCCCCCAGAGGAAGCATTGATGAGCAGGTGGAAACGGCTTTTATATTCTCCACCCATAAATTAATCAATTAGGCATGATTGTCTGCAGCCAAATCACACCCACAAAACACAACAGAAGACAGGGTCGTAACACCTCCCTCCTCAAAAAGATTCTGCAAAGAATCCAAAAAGAAATTAATCAACTCATGAGAACAAGGACAATCATTAAGTAGTAATCGATCATGAAGCATCTACCACTCCACTCCATCTTCCCACACCTCTGGGCCCTAGAAATGCAAAAAGAAAGAGGAGAGACACATGCAACAGACATCAGGTTACACTCTAGAAAGCGCCAGCTATCACATTATCTTTTCCTCTCACATGCTTAATTTCCAAGTGGAACGGCTGTAAAATAAGACTCCATCGCATAATTCGTTGGTTTCGATTTCTCATCCGATTTAAGAAAACCAAAGGGTTGTGATCGTGTACACAAAGATTGGTGAAGCAACTGACCCTAAGTATACTTCAAAGTGTTGCACGGCCAACACAAGAGCGAGGGCTTCCTTCTCAATGGTCGAGTAAACCTGTTGATGACGGTTGAACTTTTTTGAAAAGTAACTAACAGGATGTTCAATTCCGTCGAATCTTCCTGGAAGAGGATAGCGCCTGCACCGCAATTACTAGCGCCAATCGCAACACTAAAAACCTTCTCAAAGTTTGGAGCGGTCAGGACAGGGGCACTTGTCAACAAAGCCTTACAGTTTTCAAAAGCTTGTTGACATTTCTCAGACCACTGAAAAGAAACCTTTGGACTCAGTAAATCAGTCAGGTGAAACTACACTGGCAAAATTTTGGCAGAAACTCCGATAGTAACCTATCATGCCAAGAAATCTACGTAACTCCCGTCGATTAGTAGGGATGGAAAAACTACATATGGCTTCGACTTTAGCACCAATGGGTTTAACACAGCCGTTCCCGACTATTTTGCCCAGGTATGTGACAGTCGCTTTTCCAAATTCAGACTTAGCGAGGTTGACGGTTAAATTAGCCTCAGCTAAACGTGAAAATAGGGTTTTTATCTGGTTAAGATGTTCAGACCGGGAAGAACTACAGAGAACCACACCATCAAGATAGGGCTCACATCCGGACATTCCATTCAATATACGGTTTACCAAACGTTGGAACGTAGCGTGTGCATTACGGACCCCAAAAGGCATTACCGTATACTGGAGGAAGGTGTCAGGGGTAACAAAGGCGGATAACTCTCTTGCCCGAACAGTCAATGGCACCTTCCAATACCCCTTCAGAAGATCAAACTTACTTACGTATTTGGCAGAGCCCACATGATCGACACAGTCTTCAATGCGAGGTAATGGAAAACAGTCTGGTTTCTCAAAGAATTTAATTTTCGATAATCAGTGCAAAAGCGATACGAACCATCCGATTTATTCACTAAAACGCAGGGAGAACTCCATGAGCTAAAACTAGGTTCAGCCAAGTGGTGAGCAAGCAAATAATTCACCTCTTGCCTGAGTACCTCTCGTTTTACAGGATTAACCCTATAAGCGTTTTGTTTAACGGGATATGAAGTTCCTACATCTATGTCATGTTCAATGACAGAAGTTCGACCAGGGACATCACGGAAAAGAGAAGGAAATGACATCACTAACTCAATGATATTACTCTTCTCCTTCTCTGCCAAATAAGAAAGATGGCAATACAAATTACTAAGAATCTCAGAATTGTTAAGTCGCCCATCTACTTTTCCCGAGAAAGAAGATTCCCATCCTCAGTATTCTCTGGAGAAGAATCATCCATACTGTAGGACGAAATGGGAGAAAGCACAGACTGTTGTTCTGAATTAAAAGAGTCACAAGTTGTCACCATATTAACAGAGGTAACAGGAGCTACATAGGATTTTAACAAATTAATGTGACAAACCTGGACCTTTCTTCGACGATCAGGAGTATTCAACAGATAATTATTATCTGAAAGGCGTTTAGCTACACTATAAGGTCCTGCAAACTTTGCTTGGAACGGATTTGCAGGAAGAGGTAGTAAAGCTAATACCTGTTCACCCACCTGAAAACTCCTAAACTTCGCCTTCCTGTCAAAAAGCTGTTGCATTTTTGCTTGAGATTTACCCAACTTCTTTTTAGCAATAGCTTGCGCCTCGTAAAGTCTACAGCGAAACCCACTCACATAATCGATAACATTTTCGGGAGGCTTAGACATACGCCACTCATCAGCTAGAACTGCAGTAGGTCCTCGTACTGCATGACCAAAGACTAATTCTGGGACTAAACCCCAGGCTTTCTTGGGTTACTTCACGTATAGCCAGTAACATCCACGGCAGACCTTCTTCCCAATCAGCATCGAGCTCCACACAATAGGACCTTAAAAGAGACTTCAAGGTTTGATGGAACCTTTCAAGAGCCCCCTGACTCTGTGGATGATAAGCACTGGAAATGTTGTGGGTCACTCAAGCTGACTCAGGGCTTTGGAAAACTGCTTCGACATAAAATTCGAACCTTGATCAGATTGGATAACCTTGGGAATACCAAAGGTAGACATGAAGTTAGTGAGAGCCTTCAAAATAGACTTGGTGGTAATAGACCTCACGGGTAAGCTGCAGGATAACGAGTACTCTGGCACATGACAGTAAAAATATATTGATGACCAGCCCTAGACCGTGGCAGAGGACCAACACAGTCAATAATCAGATGTTCAAAAGGGTTGGAAACCACTGAAATAGGCTGTAACGGAGCAACTGGCACTTTCTGATTGGGCTTACCGGTAATCTGACACGTATGACAAGATCGCATATATTTGGCCACATCTCGCTTTACCTTGGGCCAATAAAACTGTCTCATAATACGATCATATGTTTTTCCGACTCCGGTGTGACCAGCAAGTCCATAATGAGCCAATCGCAGGACAGAGTCTCTAAATGCAAGAGGGACTACAATCTGGGTTTGATGCTCCAAAGTATCTTTATGCAGGACCCCCTTCCGACAAAGTAGACCATCTTCAAGAAAATATAATGAAGGAAGATCTTCAGATCCCCGGTTAGACATTGCAATAAAAAATAAAGACTTAAGAGTCTCATCAGTCTGTTGTGCTCTAATGAACTCCTCTTGAGAGATCTGTAAAAGAGAAGTCAAAGAACAACTATCAACGTTAGATAGATCAGTGCTAATATTTTCTGGAGTGGACATAACCTCAGATGGAACAGCAGATTCACTTTGCAGCACGGCAGATTCTTCCTGATCAGGAGATGGCGAAGAGCAGACCTTCAAGTCATTTTGTTTAAAACATTTAGACACATCAGATTCTGGTTCACCTGCAGTGACAGTATAAAAGAAGGTGTCATTAAGTGGAACATCTGCTGCTTGGTTTTCTGGCAGTTGGTTAGCCATCGATCGAGTGACTGCACAGGCTGGGAACAACTCAGGGAACTGGTGGTTTTCAACATGAGATTTCCTTGGCTCAGATATTACTATAGGTTGAGCTACCACACTCCTCTTTCCCCAAACATTTCCCCCAGCCAAATCATTTCCCAGAATAAACGTAATCCCAGGGACTGGAAGTGCAGAACGGACACCAACTACAACATCACCAGATACTATGGCAGAGGAAATATGGATTCGTGCAAAGGCACTTCAACAAAACCCATTTCAAAACCTTGTACCAGTACATGGGTTCCAGTAGCCGTTACAGAAGTTAAAGGCAGAATCCCTTCCAAAATAAATGACTGGGCCGCTCCCGTATCTCGGAGAATGCGCACAGACACAGTTTCCTCTGAACCAGACAAAGACACACTTCCCTCAGTGATAAATGGTGTATAATCAACAGAACTAGTAACCTTCTGCTCAACCGATTTGCCACAGGAATGAGACAAAAGCTCCTCTTTTCTCAAAAATGTCATCGATGACCGGTGAAGTAGTGACTAAAGCAACAGGTTTTGAAAGTCTCTCTTTCTTCTTAAGGACAAGGCAGTCAGATATTTTATGGCCAGGCTTTTTACAATAAAAGCAAACCATCTCTCTTGAGAGTACAGGCTTACTAGAATAATCAACAACCGGCGCCTTTAACGTGTCGCCCATCGCATCAGACTTAGCCTTGGTCTGAGAGCAAGACTTAGATTTACTCATGTCATTTTTAAAGCTGACTGAACTGAATGACCCACGATGGGTTAACACAAACTCATCAGCCATGATCGCAGCTTCAGAAAGTTTATTCACCTTGTGTTCAGTGAGATATGTAGCTACAGCATGAGGAACACAGTGCTTAAACTCCTCCAAAAGCATCAATTCTCTTAACTGCTCTATAGTTGTGACTTTCATAGAAGTACACCATCGATCAAACAAATTTTCCTTTTCTCTTGCAAACTCAATATAAGTACATTCAGTTTTACTAAAATTTCTAAATTTTTGGCGATATGCCTCAGGTACGAGTTCATATGCGTGCAACACAGCAGATTTCACCACATCATACTCACCACTCTGTTCCAGGGAGAGAGCAGAATACACGCCCTGTGCTTTACCTGTGAAAACACACTGCAACAGTAAAGTCCAAAACTGTTTCGGCCATTTCAAGGATAGAGCAACACGTTCAAAGTGATAAAAATATTTCTCTATTTCCTTTTCATAAAATGGCGGAACTAATCTCACATTCCGGTGAACGTCAAACACAGGTTCGTGTGATTCAACCGGCCGCGTTACAACAGGAGGCACGTCACCTCGAGCAGCTTCTGCCTCTTTAACTGACAACTCTAACTCCAACTTCCTTAACTGAAACGCTCGATCATCCCGTTCTCTCCAACTCAAGTTCCAGTTTTCGACAACGAATTCTCGCTCTTCCGCTCTCTCTTTCATAGCGCGATCCTCACGCTCAGCGGATCTTTGCAGAGTCTAAATACAGCTGTTTCTCTTGCAGGGACATGTCTAGACATTTTGATTCACTTTCAACGTAAACCTCACAGGAGAAGACACAAAAGATTCACTAGGAGCAATAAACTCAGGGTTTACCTCCAAAACTCCTCTCTACGAGTGATCGCCTCAAAGTAGACACAAGTGTTTCCTTCAGTCGCTTATCATGAGTAGTGAGATCGATACTGAAGCGTTCGGCGATTTGTAATAACTGCTCCTTTGTACACCTCTCAAGTAAAGTTTCTGAGGGACAAGCAAAGAAATCCTCGAGCACCGAAGACATTTCGCTTGTACATACACTTATACTACACTAACACAAACAAAACAAGCCGTTCACACCGTGAGATGGTCGTGTTAACGAGAACTACACCTCCCATAAGCCACTGCTTCAAGCGAACTACTCCTATTACGCAACCTACTCATTCACAAAACGACTTACCACAAGTCACACATTGTAGGTACGAAAGAAAGAATAACGCCATATAAACACGAAAAATTACTCACGAATTTTTCAGAATAGATTCACCTCTATAATCTGAGAAACTCCAGCTCCTATCTAACAAAAACACTAACTAATGCCTTCCTAGTCTTCGAAGGTGTACCGGGCTCGGGCGGCATTAAACGCTGAACTCCGTGACGATCAGTCAGACTGAAAGTCCGAAAGCGCACGTACCCGACAGAGAGTTAAATCTCCACCCAGGATAACCCTCAAAAACAAGAAAGTAAAATAATAAACAAAACAACAAACAGTGTTCCGTCGGAAGGATTGTTTGCACAACCCAGCTTGAAACACTCTAACTAACCGGAGTTCTCATTTATAAAGATGACCATTCACAAAAAATAAATCATACTCACCAACATTCCTACACCAAAGGATCCCGGACGAGACACCCAATTTATGTCACGGCCAGCTCGTTCTCGACCGTCACATAAAAGAGGATCACACATGCAAACGAATAGTTTGACTTGCAAGATTATTTATTTAACACCAATATGATCCATTACATAAATATAACAAAATCTAGGGATTTAAACAATAAAGGGAAAAATAATAATCCAATTGGTTAGGAATGATGAGAGATGAGAAATAAAATCGAAAGAAACAAAGTGGAGCAAAATGACTTCTCTGGCGATGTTCCCCAGAGGAAGCATTGATGAGCAGGTGGAAACGGCTTTTATATTCTCCACCCATAAATTAATCAATTAGGCATGATTGTCTGCAGCCAAATCACACCCACAAAACACAACAGAAGACAGGGTCGTAACAATATATATATATATATATACAGGTCCTTCTAAAAAAATTAGCATATTGTGATAAAAGTTCATTATTTTCCATAATGTAATGAAAAAAATTAAACTTTCATATATTTTAGATTCATTTCACACCAACTGAAATATTTCAGGTCTTTTATTGTTTTAATACTGATGATTTTGGCATACAGCTCATGAAAACCCAAAATTCCTATCTCAAAAAATTAGCATATCATGAAAAGGTTCTCTAAACGAGCTATTAACCTAATCACCTGAATCAACTTATTAACTCTAAACACCTGCAAAAGATTCCTGAGGCTTTTAAAAACTCCCAGCCTGGCTCATTACTCAAAACCGCAATCATTGGTAAGACTGCCGACCTGACTGCTGTCCAGAAGGCCATCATTGACACCCTCAAGCGAGAGGGTAAGACGCAGAAATAAATTTCTGAACGAATAGGCTGTTCCCAGAGTGCTGTATCAAGGCACCTCAGTGGGAAGTCTGTGGGAAGGAAAAAGTGCGGCAAAAAACGCTGCACAACGAGAAGAGGTGACCGGACCCTGAGGAAGATTGTGAAGAAGGACCGATTCCAGACCTTGGGGGACCTGCGGTGGACTGAGTCTGGAGTAGAAACATCCAGAGCCACCGTGCACAGGTGTGTGCAGGAAATGGGCTACAGGTGCCGCATTCCCCAGGTCAAGCCACTTTTGAACCAGAAACAGCGGCAGAAGCGCCTGACCTGGGCTACAGAGAAGCAGCACTGGACTGTCGCTCAAATTTTGCATGTCATTCGGAAATCAAGGTGCCAGAGTCTGGAGGAAGACTGGGGAGAAGGAAATGCCCAAATGCCTGAAGTCCAGTGTCAAGTACCCACAGTCAGTGATGGTCTGGGTTGCCATGTCAGCTGCTGGTGTTGGTCCACAGTGTTTTATCAAGGGCAGGGTCAATGCAGCTAGATGAAAAGCTTTATGGAGATGAAGATTTCTTTTTTCAGCATGACCTGGCACCTGCTCACAGTGCCAAAACCATTGGTAAATGGTTTACTGACCATGGTATTACTGTGCTCAATTGGCCTGCCAACTCTCCTGACCTGAACCCCATAGAGAATCTGTGGGATATTGTGAAGAGAAAGTTGAGAGATGCAAGACCCAACACTCTGGATGAGCTTAAGGCCGCTATCGAAGCATCCTGGGCCTCCATAACACCTCAGCAGTGCCACAGGCTGATTGCCTCCATGCCACGCCGCATTGAAGCAGTCATTTCTGCAAAAGGATTCCCCACCAAGTATTGAGTGCATAACTGAACATAATTATTTGAAGGTTGACTTGACTTGTAATAAAAACACTTTTCTTTTATTGGTCGGATGAAATATGCTAATATTTTGAGATAGGAATTTTGGGTTTTCATGAGCTGTATGCCAAAATCATCAATATTAAAACAATAAAAGACCGGAAATATTTCAGTTGGTGTGCAATGAATCTAAAATATATGAAAGTTTAATTTTATCATTACATTATGGAAAGTAATGAACTTTTATCATATATATATATATATACACACACTCTAGAGATTGACTGTTACACTGTTACTGTGGTGCACCATTCTCAACTGCATAAAACTGAATTATCTCTCCAGAAACAGCTGCTGTCTTAGTTGTGGATTTAATTGCTCAGAAATTATTTTCATAATGAAAGGAGACAGAATTGCTTCTAAATAATACAGACAAAATTGCAGAATATTGTGCTTTGGCCTTCCAGTATATAGATTTGATTTTGAGGCAGGACTTAGACTTTATGCTTAGACTGTTTCTTCTGTTGAATAGATGATGTTTTTTTTTATGTATTTTTTATTAAGAATTTCTTTATTCCTTATAGTAGATAAAGGTCACTTATCTTTATAGGTCACTTATCTTTTGCTAACTGCATTGTGTCCCCGAGACTGATTTTTCTTTCAATCTGTATGTGTCTTGTATTTGTAGACATCTGCGCCTCCGTTCACCCCTTCGCCCACAGAGTGCCAAACTACAGGGTTGGTGTCAAATTCTCCGGTGCTTTCTGGAAGCTACAGCAGCGGCATCTCATCCCTCAGTCGCTGTAGTGTCTCTGAGGCCTCTGGAACTGAGAACACACCCACTGACCACGCCCTCCCAAACTCCGCCTCTAGTGGCTCAGACGAGCTCATTCGACGGGAGAGCAAGACCCCGCCTCCTTACAGCATGCATGACCGGAACAACCTCCGCAGGCAAGTCCCGCTCCCACCGAGCTTGTCAATTCCACCAAGCATTGACGCGCCACCCATTCCGCCCAAACCGCACCAGATCCGAAGACAAGACACTGAACCACGCCGATCCGACCAGTTTCCCAGACCCCGACCCATTCCAAGGAAAGTGTCACAGCTCTAACGCTGCACCCCTCACACCAGCCCCACCATTTGCACTTTTAGTCTTAACCTCCCTGGGTTTACGATTATAAACTCCCGGTTCTAAAATAGACTGTGGAATATTTTTAATATATAAATATATATTTAGAGCCAGAGAGAAAATACAGGGGATGACTGCATTTTATGCACTTTTTAGGTTCGAAATTATAGATTCGCTTGTCAAATTACCCAAGGCCGTAAATTAACTTTAAACAACTTAGTACCATGGTATTTTCTCCAATTTTTCACAGATTTATCAATGCTAATGTGTATTTATAGTGGTTAATACAAGACATGTTTTGCCTTAAGAGTCTTTTTATCAATGAGAAATTCACGATTAAAAGTACTTTGTACTTTTAAATAGACAAAAGGTGCTAGAAGTACTCTATATTAATGTTAGCACAATGTTCAAGATTGCATTTTCCTTTGAGTCTAAGACCTATTCACACCGAATGAGAGAGAAATAAAATATTAGAACAAACGTTTTAAAAGAAAGTACTGCCTTCTGAATCTTTGGAATTTAAGTCCATAAAATGTGGGGAAAATGATATAATTTATTGCAGATTTGCATATAGTGTTTGAGGCCACTAAAACGTCACTTTTGCACAAATCCCCATCTGTCCTGTGGCTTTATTTTTATGCACATTTATTATATATGCACATGTTTTATTACACCGGTTAACTAAATTTGCTAAACTGTTGCAGTAGTGGCTCAGGAAACCAAAAAAAAGCTTGTGTCAATGGTCAGTCAGTTTTCTTTGCAGTCCAAAGGGGGGAGGGGGAGGAAAAAAGTATGCAATCGGTGTGAATAGGCCTTTAGGAAGGTTGCTGCTTTTGTGAGACCAAGTTACCGTAGTCTCTATTCTTATTACTACGAATCAAAGAGCTCTCATAGGTTAGACAAATCAGAAAACTTTCACCATATGAACTGCCACCTTTGTATTGACTTATGTGAAATTTAATGTGAGTGTAATCAAGAGTAGTACCTCAGGCCCATTTGTGTTATCGGAGCGCAATTGTGGGCGATTTTGTTTCTTTAATAGTTTCTTTTGGTTTCTTTGGAGTTCGGGGTCTGAATGATTAGAAGCTGTGTAGGCGGTCCGAATAATTCCTAACAAGGGTTTCCATACAGAGCACACATTGCCCACGCAGTGTAAATGGAGATATACTTTTGTGGGGTTTTGCCAAGTGTTGTGACAAAGGAACAGGTGGGCTGTAAGGAAAATGGATGTCTTGAACTCAAAGATGCTTTATTAGGATGCAAATGGAGCATTAGACATCCACTGTAATAGACTTCACTGTAAGGACTCAACGGTGCACCGGACCACTTTACGGCACTGCATTACCGTACAGCTGCTGGTTGTCTGAAAGACAGTGAGACAAAGTGATATAGCCTGGTGAAAAAGCTTCATATAAAAGGTACTTGATCTACCTAGGGCATTACAGAGACTCAAGCTGCCATTTGGGCAATAAGGGCTGCCATTCCTGTTCATACTTTTAATCTGAATTGGTGCATTCCAGTTGAATCTCTGGACTGCACCTTCCCTGACCTCATGTTTCATTTACCTGTACAAAATGCAGGTAGAGTGCAACCTATACACCCTTTTTGAAGAATTATTACACATGCATTCTGTAGATTCCAACACAGTTGCACGGTGCATAGCAGTGTAACATCTGCAGAAGTGTTTAGGAATGTCTGTGCATTTTGCATGCTAATTTCATTTGTTGTCCAAATGTTGCCAAGTTTACGATTCTGTATGGCCCTGCAAATTAAATCCTGGCGAATATAGAAGCGGAGAGACCAGCTATTGTAAATGTGATCGTCTAACGCAATACAACGTCCTCATTCGTTTTCTCTTTATTATTAATTCTTAAATTAACTGAGTATGATTCTTATTTTCTCCTTTTTACAGTCACATTTTATGAGACTCGCGTTTGTTGCGAATGCCAGATGATGATGATGACATTGACAAAAATCAGTACTTGAGAAAAATGTAAATGAAATAACAAAATTGTTGTAATTATGCCAAATGCAATATCTTGTCTATTGTAAATAACATGTTTTTAACAGAAGTGTAGCTATAACAAATTTACAGCTTTGAATGTTTGAACAGCAAATTAAGATGATAAATGTCAAATATTTATGTATTTTGTGAGCATAGGGAAAATGAGGTTGAGAAAGCGCCTAACACATTTACATTCTAATGACTTCCTGTCTAATAAACATTTCCAGCAACATTTTGATTCAACAGCTCATTGCGTTCCTTTCTTGAAAGGTTAACTCATTTCTGTATAGAATCAATTTCTCTTTATTCACTGCAGGTTAACAGGCTGGATATGCCAACAAACTAAGTTGTGTATATTCTTCAGCAGTCTTGAAATGTAAATAGAGCTTATATATGTATATAATGTATGTGTATTTTACAGATTAAGCTCTATGACAGCCCATTGGACCTCTAATAAGGAACATAACGCTGGAAAAGTAGGAAGCTCATTGTTATTCCTCCAGGTACAGCGAGCCGGTTGCATTATTCATGTGTTTTTTCTCTGTTCAGTAAGACCTGTATTTGCACACGTAATGCAATCTTGCTGTGGTGGGATGTTTGAAGACTCCTCTCTGTCATGGTAAGTTTGTTCCCAGTCTGAGACGTGGATTTTTTCCAAGGAAATCCACCGTTTATTTGAAAGGTAAAACCGTAATTGTTATTGTGAAGTCTTCCGGACCAGGGAAATCTTAACGTGTATGAAGGGCTCTAGCAAGAGTGAATTTTCCAAGTCTTTGCTGTTCCATCCTTTTATGTTTCCTTCAAGACTTTTGCAAACTGTTCCACCATAATGTGCCTCATTTAGATGCTAAACACCCTGAGAATTGTGAATTTATTTGGCAAGGTCAAAGGCTGGGGAAGGAGGAATGCAGGTCTTAATGTTGTTTTACCTTGGTTGAGCTCTTCTTAGCACAAGCTCAAGGTGTTTTTCTGCTTCAGGAAACTCTAAAGAACACAGAGTTTCCATCTGGGACCGAGGTTCATCGGCAGAGACTGATTTCAAACAGCTTATGGATAATAGATTTCCTGTTTCATCCCTCTGATTTCCTGTATCACTGCTCTCATGCTTTTGGCTGATTGGGATTTGCCCATCGGCTTTACCCACCTTCTATTTCTCTCTGTTGGTTTGTTGTTTTCTGTGTTATGACCTCGTAGAGGACTCTCGCCGATGTCGTATGGGGATTTCCACAGAACATCAAACGAAGGATTGATGTAGGCAACCGTATCTCACATACCTTCCTCCGTGTGAGAACGTTTGATTTGAGCCGTGTGTTTGAACTTGGATGCTTTGACTGCTGTCCACAATAGAGATGATGGTACTCCCACTCATGGCGATAGACACATCAGGGGTGTAAAATGATTTAAAAACGACACAAATGCTTAAAACGGCCTAGAAGACCACCAATACAAATGCGTAATCTCTTGACCACCTAACATGATGTTATATTGTAGGTGCTGTATGGGACTCCATTCCAAAACCTTGAGCTGTTTATGTAGGTAACATTTGAAGGCATCAAAGGTACGCAACTGACAAAAGGTCTGTTCCAACTGGTAAGCAGCAACATTTTGGGCAAAATCTAAAGCTGTTTCCACCACAGGAACTAGGGACTTTGGGGTGGTACTTGTTGTGTTTCAGCTAAAGGAACCAGGGTCTAAATGTAGTTTTGGGTAAAAATATCCCCCTCAGAAAGTCCTTGCTCACAAGGTAGTACTTTTTCTGTAACTCGGGGGGTGAGACTTGGCTGGTCGAGTTCACACAGTATTTTATTTCATCCTCCATTTTTAAAAGTCTGTTGCGGTACGTGCAGCAAGAATTGTTTGCTATTCAAATCAACAATGGAGTTTAAAAAATACGACCAATGGACCAACAACAAGGTTCAGGCTTTAATAAGCTTAAATGCGAAGGAACTGGAATGCGAAGTCACACGTCACCGGACTAATTTGGCTAATATCCACGGTACTTTAGACCGTGATGGAAATGCAGACAGCAGGTATGGGGGGAAAATTACCCGGGAACAATTGTTCCAGGTAATTTCAATGGAAACACAGCTTAAGACAGCAAGTATCCTTTCAGAAAAAAACAAAACAAAAAAGACAATCCCAGACTGCATTGCACTGATCCAAGATGGCAGACAAGTCGAGAGAAGTTTGCTATTAGTTTGGATGCTGTCTATATAGGCAGCCTACTATGTTTTAGACCATGTCCAATGCTCTTTATCTGATTCTAACAGTTGCATCCTACTAGTTTGACAGGTTCAGGGGAGACAAAAAGGACAGAGAAATCTGCTGACCAGGCCGTGACATTGAAACACTTGAGCGAACTGCCCATCATCAGGCTGAGTGGAAATGCCACAGTAATGTGGCCACTCACGGTAAGGACACCATGGTTCGATCGATTGGGGAATTACAATATAACAAGGGTAAAATGAAGCACTTGAGACATGGTGTGTTATGTATGCCAATAAATTAAAGAGGCCTTCTTCTTCTATCCTTTCTTCAGTTTCGCATGTGCAGCCATTTGCATGACCCTCCTAAGTTTGACCTTAAGCTGTAATTCTTTTGATGCCAACTCTTCCCTCAAAGATCACCACTTCGTTGTGGACCCTTATTTAACAGTCAGCTTTCTTGCCTTCCTAAGTGTTGATCTGTACTTCACTGCCAGTGGTGGGTGGTTGTGGGTAGAGAATGCTAAAGGTTGAAGCAATTCATATGCAACCTCGACGGCATGTATGCACTTGTCAGCGACCCGACTCTTAACAGCACGTCCTCCACGGTCATGCTGGCACATGATTGTTATTTCAACAGCAGGATTTTTTAGCTCAGTCTTTTTTTATATCCCAACTGTTAGTGCCGAGGGTCTGTTATCTGCAATCATACTCTTAGCACGGCGACCGAAAGTGTTGCATCTCCTTTCTGCTGTAGTATAAATGTAGCAGATTTTAATGGTATGTTTCCTCCCTTCCAATCAAACAACGGATAACACATTACGATCTGCCCACAGTCACTTAGCTCAAAGGTGAATTGTACAAATAGGTGCTGTCACATTTAAATTTAGTTCAACAATAGTAAATAGTTTGAAATTGTTTGCAGTGTGTTAAGTATTTTTGGTTCAGTGTTGTAGTATTAGCTTAGCAGCACATGCTAACCAAACTATATTGAAAGGAATTGAGTTGCTGCCTTAGAAACAAATATGACACTATCATGTGTCTGATGTGTTTGTAGGCAACTAAAGCTAGAGTGGACTACTTGGTGTACATGGATTAAAGCTAGCACTTAATGAGTTGTAAGTGAGAAAATACATAAAATTACATATTTGTGTGACGTTTAGGTGACATTTTCATGACCTTCACCTAGTGTAATTCAAACATGTTTAGCTCAAATTGAAATTTCTCCCTGCCCTGAAGGCCGGTGTGAAATACTGACTGTGGTTGTGACAAGGACAGTGACTTCATTCATTTCTCTGTGAGTATTATCACGGTATGGAGTATCTGTGTATGTGAGCACCTCAGGGAGCCACTTACACTACTCGTATTGATTTTCTGCTTATGTTTGCCCATGTTGTGTGGTCAGCATCACGGCACGTCAGTGGCCTTTTTTCCGTCTTCATCCTCGTGAGCTTTTTATCCTTGTAAATTCCACCCAGCAGCTGTGGCTGAGGCTGTACCTGAGCCTCATTGTTCTTTTCTTGAATTCTCTCGCTAATTAAAGGATAGTCTCGTCTGTATTGAGTCAATACTTCCCTGCACTTGAATACAGGAGGTGTGGAAGCACTGAAGCTGAGTTATAATTACACAGGCAGTCGGCGAGGAACCGCAAGCCCGTCTGTGGAAGATTCCTCTTCCTAATTAAGCACACATCAGCCTAAATCAATCCGTTTTGCTCTGCCTCTATCCCTCGCTCGCTCCCCCTATGTGACCGCAAGATCGATACCGTATTCACACGAGGCGACTCCATCCGTCCTCCCTGTCGTTTGTCTGACTGCCGAGGACAATGCCGCCTTGTAACTTGATGTCATTTGTGTTGATATCAATTTGCCATTGGCAGCCCTCCTAGGGCATGAAAGAGCAAATGAGACTATCTTGCTGTGAAGAGCTTTCATTAGTGTGCACCATAGTAGAGCAACACCATAAAAATGACTTTTTTGTTTTAAACTTAATTATGTTTCTCAGTAAATTACTCAAATAGCAGACACTGTGAATTAATGAGGATGCAGCATTTTTTCCTTCGCCTTTCAGCTATGATTATAATGGCAGTTTCTTTTCCTTTTTTTCTTAAACTTGTTTGTGTTGTCTTGATTCAAAACAGTGTCCTCCCCTTTTTTAAAATAGCCAATAGCGTTTAGTTTATATTACATCTCGGCCAGAGCTGTTGAGCTCTGTAAAGCCGCAGTTTATTCCTAATCTCGAATTGTTTGTTCTCCTAATTTTCACATCGCTTTAAAATATAGCATTTTGTGCAGAATTATAATGCATTAAATATGTTTTCTGGTGTGCGGCGATATGATCCTCTGTGTTCGTGCTGAGGCGGTTCACGTGACGCTAACATGAAAGCAGACTTCATTTGCCCCATTGAAAAGCATATTTACACTGTCTGAATCGTTCCCTATATGCAGTATGTGCCATTCACCATGTAGAAAATAATAAATGTGTGCAGCTTCAGTGTTTATTCATACTGTAGGGGGCAGGACACTTCAGATTCTAGAGAGCATTTGATTGGACAGAAAATCTGATGAGAAGCTGCATTGCAGAGTGATGTCATCAAAATCAATCAATATTGGTGACAGACTGTTCATTTTTAATGATCTTGATTTTTTTGTTTTTGAGCTCACTAGCTTATATATAACAGTAAGGCTAACATATTCACACTAAAGCCAAAAAAACGTCCATTTTGATTTCATGGTGACTTTCATGGACGTCTGATCTCAGATGAGCCTATAAGAAAGAAGATCTCCTTAATATACCAGTTCATCCTATACAGCATTGCAATTTAATGGTGCAGTGTGTACATTTACATTTTTACATTTATTCATTTAGTGTAATATTTATGAGGATCTATTGACAGAAATGCAATGTAATATAGGCAGCATAACTCTGTTTTCAGAGCCGTTCAGTGGCGTATAAAGACCATACAGAACCGTGATGTTTTTATTACCTTAGACTGAGCCTTTTCTATCCATACGCCGAGGGTCCCATTACAGTGAAGTCGCCATTTTGTGTTTCTACAGTAGCCCTAAATGGACAAACTGCTCTACAGAGCTTAAGCTACTCTCTGCTGCCTCAGACAACATCTTTGTCCTGTGTTGGCCACCGTAGCTTCTCTATGTGCTTCGAAAGGGAGGGTTGCAATTCGCAACCTCATCACTATATGCCGCTAAAATTTACACAGTGCACCTTTAAATGGAGAGCACATTAAGCTATAATAGTCTGCGAGAAACAGAAGTTGCGATAGTCTTTTCTACTCCATTGTGAGTCTATTTCTAAATAAAACTGCTTCTCAAACAAAGAAACGTAAAGTGGGACTTGATTTTGCCCATTAGAAATTGATTGGATGGTGCCATGGTGGTGTTTGCTATTGGTCGATCTCATGTTGTGTGACAGGTTGGCCCGTCCTCGCACCAGTAAACACATCATCAGAGACTTTGCTGCAGGAGGGAGGAGAAGATATTCTGATTAAAGATTAGGAGCACATGAATTTAAAAGAAAATAGTGTTTTGCCTTTGTCATTCAATACAAGCAGTTACTGTAGCTAGTTCATAACCACAAGTCTTGCTAATGGCAGTCTAGTAATAATGAATATCTGACTAGAAGTTGTGTGCCGGGTCACTCACCCTCTCCATCTGTCTTTATATGGGGAAGAGCTTCCGTCGCGTCCTCCACCACAGAGCCCTGCCAGGCACCAGCTGCCGAGACTCTTTCCGCTGACCACCACCAACTGTGCTCTTTGAAATATTTACACCAAGCTGCGTTTAAATGGGTCATTTTTTTACTAGGAACTGCTGCAATGATTCTTGCTAGTAGTGGTAGGGATGTTAGTTCATCAAAGTAACTTTTATAATTTTTTACCAAAAAGATTCATTCACTTGCACCATGAAATCAAAATGGACAATTCTTACTTTTGTGTGGGATATTGCAGTATTATTATAAATAATTTATCCATGCATCTCATTATTATTTTAAAATTCATGTGCCATCGCAGTCTTTAATAAAAAATTACATCCCTCTTACAGCAACTTCTCTTCTCTAATGGCGTGTGAGGGCGGGGCAACCTGTCACTCACATGAGACCGACCAATAGCGGACGCCATCCAATCAATTCCTCATGGACAAATTCCTCAAGTCCCGCCTAATATTTTTTCCTGTTTGAGATGCCATTTCACTTGGACATACGTCACAAAAGGGAAGATAAGACTAGCCCAAGTCCAAGCATTAGATTACATCAGTCCACTATATGAATCATTTTGGTTGCAGTTTAGTTACATCCAAGTACACATAAAAACAAAGCAAATTATCATCTTTTCCCTCTCAAGGCTGTTTTGCTTGATTTTTTTATCAAGCTAAAATAAGAGACAATAGTAGATTTAAATTAGTTATACATTTCTTGCGTTGATTTAATTGCATGTAGTCAGCAGCCATTTTTTTATACTATAATGCATTGGGATCAATCTTGTGCAGGTGCTGGTCATATAATTAGAATATCATCAAAAAGTTAATTTACAGTATTTTACTAATTCCATTCAAAAGGTGAAACTTGTATATTATATTCATTCATTACACACAGACTGATATATTTCAAATGTTTATTTCATTTAATTTTGATGATTATAACAGACAACTAAGGAAAATCCCAAATTTAGTATCCCAGAAAATTAGAATATTACTTAAGACCAATGCAAAGAAAGGATTTTTAGAAATCTTGGCCAACTGAAAAGTATGATCATGTACAGCACTCAATACTTAGTTGGTGCTCCTTTTGCCTGAATTACTGCAGCAATGTGGCGTGGCATGGAGTCGATCAGTCTGTGGCACTGCTCAGGTGTTAAGAGAGCCCGGTTTGCTCTGATAGTGGCCTTCAGCTCTTCTGCATTGTTGAGTCTGGCATATCGCATCTTCCTCTTCACAAGGTCAGGTTAAGGTCAGGCGAGTTTGCTGGCCAGTTAAGAACAGTGAAACCATGGTCCTTAAACCAGGTACTGGTTGCTTTGGCACTGTGTGCAGGTGCCAAGTCCTGTTGGAAAATGAAATCTGCATCTCCATAAAGTTGGTCAGCAGCAGGAAGCATGAAGTGCTCTAAAACTTCCTGGTATACGGCTGCGTTGACCTTGGACCTCAGAAAACACAGTGGACCAACACCAGCAGATGACATGGCACCCAAAATCATCACTGACTGTGGAAACTTTACACTGGACCTCAAGCAACGTGGATTGTGTGCCTCTCCTCTCTTCCTCCAGACTCTGGGACCCTGATTTCCAAAGGAAATGCACTATTTACTTTCATCAGAGAACATAACTTTGGACCACTCAGCAGCAGTCCAGTCCTTTTTTGTCTTTAGCCCAGGCGAGATGCTTCTGACGCGGTCTGTTGCTTGGCACAAGGAATGCGACAGCTGAAACCCATGTCTTGCATACGTCTGTGCGTAGTGGTTCTTGAAGCACTAACTTCAGCTGCAGTCTGCTCTTTGTGAATCTCCCCCACATTTTTGAATGGGTTTTGTTTCACAATCCTCTCCAGGTTGCAGTTATCCCTATTGCTTGTACACTTTTTTTCAACCACATCTTTTCCTTCCCTTTGCCTCTCTATTAATGTTCTTGGACACAGAGCTCTATGAACAGCCAGCCTCTTTTGCAACAACCTTTTGTGTCTTGCCCTCCTTGTGCAAGGTGTCAATGGTCGTCTTTTGGACAACTGTCAAGTGAGCAGTCTTCCCCATGATTGTGTAGCCAACAGAACTAGACTGAGAGACCATTTAAAGACCTTTGCAGGTGTTTTGAGTTAATTAGCTGATTAGAGTGTGGCACCAGGTGTCTTCAATATTGAACCTTTTACATTTTCTGATATACTGAATTTGGGATTTTCCTTAGTTGTCCGTTATAATCATCAAAATTAAAAGAAATAAACATTTGAAATATATCAGTCTGAGTGTAATGGATGGATATAATATACAAGTTTCACTTTTTGAATGGAATTTGTGAAATAAATCAACTTTTAAATGATTTTCTAATTATATGACCAGCACCTGTATCTCTTCTTAGATATATCTTGTTAAATAAGAGTGACGTCCCTGTTGTTCAATTGTTCACCGGATGACTCACCGGCTCTTTGTTTGTACACAATGTCCCACCACTTGCAAGCCCTTCACTCCCAGCATTTTTTTCCCCTGGGGTCATGCATGTTTTCTGATTTCGAGCCCTGTTGATGCATGAAAATACCTTTTAATATCTGATACTTTTGAGTGTTTTCATGCTGTAGTTTAAAGCTGACCAGAGATCTCTTCTGGCCTTGCCTGAGGCCTGTTACATCACTGAGAGAGGGTTGCTATAGCTTCAGCATGCTGGAAATCTTTCTCGTCGCTCTGCTGGCTTTCATCAGGACCGGCTTGAAGAAGAGGACAACTTCCCAGACGCTGCAGTGGGGGGAACATTCAGTGATTTCTTTGACTCAAACGCGTCAGCGCTTTTCTTGGTAAACAACATTACCTTGATGTTTCTCAGGAAAAACATTGACGGCACAAACAGCTTGTCTGAATTTAAAAGCACTTTAAGGTAGATCTGGCTCTACAGATGGTCCTAATGGCCCAGACCAGTGGATAGCTGCTCCACAGCAGGAAGAATCCTTTTAAATATTGCTCAGGGCATTTATTTTTGAATTGCGCTGCGGTGCCTTAAGCAATTCTAGTTCAGCAATTCTAGTTCAGAAGCAGGAATATAAAATGCATTGATCTGACAACGAAACTTCAATGCATTGATTTATGGAATTTAATATTCATTTATAATCATACCCAATGTATTATGTATTAATTTCTTATTCAAACCATTGTTCAAGCCTGTGAATGCATTCACAGCTTTGTGCAGTATATTCAGAATTTTAACGCATTATGGTAAATCAGGATGAATTATACCAAAAGAAGTGAATGGATTTGAAGTGAACCATGATTACAAATTCAATGATGACACATCATTTGGCATTTTTAGCTCTTTTCACAAAGTATGCGCACACATAAAGATGCACGTGATATGGCCGAATGCTGCTTTATGGTCTAAGAAATGTCTTCATAGACAGACCAGTTTGTGTAGCTTCCATGTAATTACGCTTTCTATAGTTGTAGATTAGATACATCAACTCACCATGGCTGCCTGACACTCCTCCATGAATTTCATTAATTTGCTAATGTTACCTGTTAGTGTTTAAAGCTGTTATGTTTGACATTTAAAAGAGTTTCTGTAATGTTGAAGTTTTTGGTTAGCATTGTGCTGAAGAGTAGATACATGAAGGTAAACACTACATTGACTCTATAAACAATAACTGTGCTAATGCCAGTGACAAGTAATAACTTACTTGTTCATTAAAATACATGTTAAATAAGTTATGTTAGCATGTGCTATGATGGCTATAGATTTGAACCAAAATAGATAAGATTGGTAACTGGAACAACTTGATTTATGAACTTACATTTTCAGTTTGTTACAAATTAAGTTCCTCTAACTAAATGGAGCTTGTTGTTTGAACGTAAATTCACTCAAAGCTATAATAACTTTTATAAAATGCAGTGTCTCAAACTCAAGTTGCTCCTGCAACTCAAAAAACCTAGAGCAGTGTCTCTCCCTCCAATCTGAGATGAATTGATCTGAATTCACTCTCTCAGCTTGCCTCCACATTGAGGTGATTAACTCCACGCTGTGGAGCCCGGCCTTTCTGTCTTAACAGATGAGGTGACGTGCCGTTCACCGATTTCCCGAGGTCAGGATCCCAGGCAGAGGGGTTTCCAATAAAATCAGTGCTTACAAATGTTAATAAGACCCGTAGTCCATCGATTGTGCTCAGAGATTTCCTCCTAAACACCCATGTTGTCTCTCCGTATCTTCCTAATGAGCAAATGACACTTCATTTTTGTCCTTTTAAAATGGTTTCATGGCTGTATGATGTAAAGTACAGCTTTATTAAGTGGGAGCCGTTTCTTACCAAATAAAATAATGTGCATTCGGTGTTGCATGTGGGGTGTTAGGAAACAGAATGAAGTAATTGTCATGATCTCATTGCATTATCTGTCTCTCTTACACATTTAATGGGCTTTTATGAAATCACGCGGCAGGTATCGGCTTTACGAACGCTGAGTTAGAGTAATGGAGATGCAGCTTTTGTGTCCGTTGGTGCAGACAGACTGCAAGATATAATGTAGTCTGTCACATGCACTGTCGGCCTCACTCCGCGTCCGCAGAAAGCAATATAATGCACTCAAGTGGAGCTGTCACGCCACAATAAACAACCTCACATAAAAAAACTCCCAGCGCACAATTGGTACTGATGATACGTGCATGTTTCTTAGCAGGCAAATGAAAGATGACGTGGGCAATTGTCCGGACTGTATCAGATCGCATAATGTGAGTGTCCTACAGCAAGCAGATGAGAGAGGGGTGAGACGGGAGTGTTGGTGTGCTTATCGTGCTTTTATACATTTTCAACGTTATGTAGTGCTGTTTGAGCATGAAAAATGTCTGCAAAGTTGCAAAAAACAAAGTCACTCCAAAGGGACTTATTCTCTATATCAATCCACACCGTTTCTGAACTCGCAGAAAAGCCTACATTGTAGTTTTGAGTTTTCTTCCAGGAATGAACCAGTCACAATATTACACATTTAAATAATTCCCACCCAATGCATATACAAAAAATGGGCAAGGCCTGGTTGAGTTGTGTAAGGAGTGTTAAAACTCACGGTTATGGTAAGGGTCGTGACATTTCCCAAACACACTCAAAGCAGTTGCCCAATCACAACCCACTGGTCAAGCTGACCAATCAGAGCACAATGCACTTTTCAGAAGGAGGGGCTTCATAGAGACAGAAACCAAACTGAATGTTACTATGTTTCCATCGCCCTGTTTTTATGCATATTTTGAAGTATCGCATCAGAAACGAGTGATGGAAATACCAAATTTAGAAAAAAACACACAAAAGTTTTACACCCGCTCAAGGAATTCTGCATTTCTTCTTGTGTGTATAGCATTCAATTTAACGATTACAAGTTTCTCTGCTAGTAAATGTATAACTTCCCAATCGACACTAATTGCAGTCCTGTGTCCGTTTTCTATGCATCCCTTGTTTTCTTTACTGTAGGTTAGGTCAACGAACTACTGACAGACTGGGAAGAGAGAAGCTGCAACAATGTCAAATATGTGACGAATCGAGCATGAAAACCTATTCAACTAGACCCCAAAAACTAATTCAAGACTTAATAACACAATAATCAAGACATAACAGGTGCCCTTTAAAGGAATTATTATTATTTTTTAATTTCACCATTAATAGGAGAATGTTTTGTATGTTTATTTCAACTGGCCCTATTTTAACGATTTAAGCACATGGTCTAAAGCACACGGCACTCCACTTCGAACTCCTAGTTTAATGATGGAAAAAACAGTGGGCTTGTCCCTAGTCTCTTTAATGAGTCATGGGTGTGTTTTGGGCATGACGTGCAATAAACCAATCAGAATCTCATCTCCCATTCCCTTTAAACGCCATTTGCGCACCATCGCGGATTCGCTATTTATTTGGCAGAATTTGCAAGTGGAAAAACTCATTATTAATATTAAAAAATGTTTGTGTGCAGCTGCGTGTCCCTGTGTAGTCGTTTTCAGTTCCTCAAAATAGCAACTCGCCAACAATGCGCCTGAACACACCTGGTTTTCAGACCAGCACGCCTATGGGCTCATGCATTTGCTATTTAAATATTGTGGCGCTGGACGTGAAAATGATGACTGTGTTGGGGTGAAACTAGAAAAAAAATCTTGCGTCGTGCCTGCCGTCGCATTGCGCCGGGTATACAATAGGGCCCGATGTGTTATTTACGTGTCTTGTGAAATTTACTAGCAAACATTTTTCAAAGTAAATCCTACACAAAATGTTTTTTGTTTTCGTTCACACTTTATATACTTGCATAAAAAATAAATGTAAATGTAAGTACATAGTTAAAGATACTTAATATAAGGTAGGACCCTGATTTTTATATTTTGTGTATTTTTTTTTTTTTTATGTTTTAAATTATTTAAAAGTATTCCACAGACTTTTCTCCTCAAGTAGTCAGAGAAATAAGTTTGCAGATTCCATCTGGACTTATAATTCTCTCAGAACATCTTGGTTAGTAGAACGCATGTTGAAAAAGCTTCACATTGTGTGGGGTTTTGTTTACTTGTTTACTTTGCGTATGATGAATTTTTAAGCATGTACTATCTTCATCCAGCTATATAAGTGTGCGTGTGTGTGAACGGACGTGCAGTTTTCACCTTGAAGGCTTGCGGCGTGTGTGAGGCTGTGAAGACGTGCTTTGAGAAGGTAAGTGTCATGATCCTAGCCTGTGTTCCCCTGTCTTGTGTGAGGACTTTTGTTATTTCCTGTCTTGTGCCATGTCTTTGTAGTTTTTCATGAGGATTAGTTTTCCCCAGGTGTTGCCTATTAGCCACTCCCCCTGGTTATCTTGTTAACCTGGTTTCCCTTTGTGTATATCTACCCCAGTGCTTCAGTTGTTGTTTGTCGGTCGTTGCTCTTGTATGTGTGTTCCTGTTGTTGCGCTCCTGCCTGTCTGTGGATACTCATGTTCTTGGATTTTCTGTTTATGTTGTTTATTAAATTGCTCGTGCTGCATTTGGATTCTCACTCAGTTTCATCCCTGCTCATACATTACAATAAAAGGCTGTGAATAATATCTCTTGCAGAATAACCTCTCTTTCTCGTAAATCGTTAAATCACACCAAAGTCCCAAGGCTCCTTTCTCTCATGTATATAACAGCAGGGAAATGCATGTTTGTGTGACTCAGGAAAGGGTTGATGGATGCAGGTGCTAAACCTCTGGCTGGCTCTTATATATGGACTCCTGTCCACGGATGCCCTGGTCTGTGATGCTGATGGACGTTGGCAGGACTGAGAGGAAAACATCAATGAACATTGTGCAGTATGAGACCGAGATTTACCAGGTATTACATGCTATTCAACATACTGTCTTCATCTTGTGTGAGTGCTGCATCATAGTTTTCGGACCCACTTTATATTAGGTGTCCTTAACTACTATGTACTAAACATTGTACTAAATTAATAATTTGATACATTGCACTTATTGTGTACATACATGTTTTTACAATGTACTTACATTTTTAAAAATACCTGCATGTAATTACATCTGTAATTAATTTCTGTAGTTACATTTGTAATTACACAGTTGACACTTCCCTTACACCTAACCCTACCCTTAAACTGACCCATCCCACCACACCTGTCCCTAACCCTACCCGTATCCCACCTCAATATCAGCAAAGGTGTTTTGCAACACAATATGAACACAATAAGTACATTGTACTTATTTTTTTATGCAAGTACATAGTAGTTAAGGCCACCTAATATAAAGTGGGGCCTAGTTTTCTTTATGGCCCTTGCTTTGTGCACTGGTGAGCGGTCATGCTGCGACAGGAAGGGGCCGTCCCCAAACTGTTCCCACAAATTTGGGGGCATGAAATTGTCCAAAATGTCTTGGTATGCTAAAGTATTAAGAGTTCCTTTCACTGAAACTAAGGGACCAAGCCCAACTCCTGAAAAACAACTGACTTTTTTTTGTTTTGTTTTTGAAAGCGTTTCAGTTTCTTGGTCCAAAAGTAGCCTGCATTTTAATGATTATAATCGTCCCATGTTTACAAGTCAGTGTGACAGTCTCAGTTGTTTTGCAAAATGTTGAATGCACAGTGTGCGAGCGATCTCTTGATTACATCATCCCACTTTGAGCTGAAGTTCTTTGTCATACAAACATCTGATTCCCGCTGGGTGGTGTTATTACTGTTTATCTGCGAGCATCAGGAACTCTCTGAATATGCACATGTTTAAACTTCCTGTAACGGTCCTCAGGAAGAGCAGTGTGAATGTCAGGCGCTGTTATAAGTCTTTCCGCAGCTGTAGAGAAACTGAGCAAATCATCCTCTTGAATGAAAGAGTGATTCATTTGATATCCCGTTTGCATCACAAAGGAGCAATTGCACTGCATTTTGCTGCCTTAAATGGGTTTTAAAATATGGGTTTTACAGACTTCAGCTACAATTATTATAGCAATGATAGAAGGGAGTAAAAACAAGCACAATAGAACATTTGCTGTATTCAGATTTTAAATGTTGCAATCAGTTTTCACCAACAATGATCTCAAGTCAAGTTTGCTCTCCAACAGGGACGTCGCACCTAATTCCTGGTTAGTCCTGGTCAGGGACTACGTTATGTAAACTTGTTCCTGCTACAGAGTAAAAAAAATTAAAAGGGCAATTGTGACTTTTTATCTCACAATTTTAAGTTTTCATCTCACAATTGTGAAATATAAACTCGCAAATTGCGACTCAATTCAGAATTGGACTGAGAAAAGTCAGAATTTCACGAAAAAAGTCTGAATGGTGAGAGAATTCTGACTTGACCTGTTAACAATGTGTTTATTCATGCCAGCAACATGCTAATTCATACAACACTATGTCCAACAGCCATCTCTTTCGCTGGGTGAGGTCAAAATACACAATATGGCGTACAATATACACAATATCGTTTATTTTGACCTCACCCAGCCGAAGATGGTGCGCTCGTGGCTGTTGGACATAGTGTTGTATTTGAGTTAAAAAATTATAGAAATACTGTTAGTTCTGATCGTTTCGTGTCGTAAGACATCAATGTGTCGTCACGACCCGCAGGGTTTCATTTGAAGGTGTCTGTGCATTTTTTACTCTCATAGAATTACACCCCATTGACATGCATTATTCGACTGGCACACTGCAACGGAGTAAAAAAATCTTCATTTGTGTTCTACTGAAGAAACAAAGACACCTACATCATGGATGCCCTGGGGGTAAGCAGATAAACATCACATTTTCCTTTTTTGGTTAAGGTGAATTATCCCTTCAAAACGTTAACTACATATACAAGTAATCTGTTAAAACATGTTAGCAATTTGGTAAGTTACATGCTAATTTGTGCGAGCAACATGCTAGCACAAAAATTGCTTGCAACTGTTTGTATTAAAATATGCAAACATGTTACCAAGACATGCTTACAACATGATAAAAGCCTGAAAAACTTTCAGACAAGGCATTGTCAAGCCAACATAAATTACATTATTATTACTGATTATATGTAATTATAACTGACAGACAGATATTTATATAGTCTATATTTTACATGTTTTAATATATATATATATATATATATATATACAGAAATGTTCTAACTGTTGTATTTATATTATGTATTATAATTGTATAACTGTGTAATTTCCATCAGCATGGCTGATATGCCCCAATGATTAAAGCACGCTCCTTTAATAATGAATCTATGGCTTGTTTTGAAGATCTTGTTTGTGAGTAACACAAGATTCGTCTAGAGACAATCCGTGACCCTTGTTAAAGGCAGAATGTTTATTTTAATTGCTTATGACAAGGAGAAAGAGACGCTCTGGGTCCAAACGCTGGCACTCTTGACAGATTTCGCCCTCTTTCCAGTTTCATTCTCAAGGTAGATTTAATTCAACAAGACACAAGATGCTGTAATGATGAACGTTTACTTTTATTCCAATGACCTTCATGATGTTACTGAATGAGAAGAGGTGTGGGTGGTATTAGATTCTCACTTAAAAGTTAAGACTTAAAAGTTGTGTGTGTGGCTTTCTACAAACAGACACTTCTAATGGGGCTTGAATAGTTTTCCTGCAGAAGATCTCAAAACTCAATTTTTTTTTTCTTCACCATAAGTCACTTGTCCAATTAACCATGAGACTAAGATCTGTCACGTCCAATTAGTTTGCACCTACGGCAACAGAAACCAATCGCTGTGCGGCCTGAAAAGGTATGGACTCTTTGATCAGATTCCATTTGAATTGGAGGTCAGGCAACAGGTTAAACTGGGATAGCAGCGCCTTGAATTTCTCTCCTCCTACGTTTTCCAGTTAGTGTGAGATAGATCTGCAAACGATCACAGCTTTTCTAGCACACTCTTTATTCCTGAGCTGAGATGTTTCTCTAAGCACATCATGACACTCATTATTACCTTGCTGATGCACTACGAGTTCCTCTGTTAATCTGACTTCAAGCAAGTCCAGGAGACAAATACATCATCAAATTATTTTGGGATCATTTTTTATGTAATTTAATCATAAATTTAATCAATTTAATCATGTACAATCAGCTGTTAATGACCAGTCACTATTATATTACATTGTATTATATTATATTATATATTTTTTAATGTTATATTTGTATAATATGTATGTAATTCTCAACAATATTATATATTAAAAAAAGTTGTTCCATTATCAGTTTGTCCTATTTATTTTGAATTTGAATTAATATTAAACATTTGATCTCTTAATGATAATACCAAACCAAATAAATGTTGTGATAAGTTAACATAACCATTGTACAGTCAAAGTATTAAATGATAGTATTTTCATATTTCTGTTTTGGTTCTTATGTTGACTTCTTTCTGTCATAATTTAGAGGCTTACTGGCTCTTCCCTGCATTTACACCCTTTTCACCCTGTTTGGCTCCCGTGCGCTGGCGTCTATCTGCTCCTGGACTCTGTAATGCCCACTGCCCGGCTTCACAGGACATCAGTCAATGTTCTCAGGCAGAAGTGGCCCAGAGGGTGCCAGAGAGGAAGCCAAAAATAGGCCTGCCCATCTCTCTGTCTGAAGCCATCGATCCTTTCACCAGCACAGCCTGGACTTATGAGAGCACTAGAATCCTTCTACAAAACAAGATGAGGAGAAAAGAAAGACGATTTTGTCCCTCTCTCTCTCTTTGTTTTGTTGGAGCAATGATATGAAAGTGGACCACATGGTGGGCAACACTGAACTGTTGTATCAGATCTGTTGTGATATTATTTTTGAGCAACACAGTGAGGGGCCGGTGCTTTTCAGGAAGAAAATGGCAAAAACAAATAGCCCATAAGCTCTTGGTTTTCATTTGTATTTTTTTTACTCTACAAAAAAAAAAAAAAAAAAACAGCCAGTTTTTCTCTTCCAAATTCAGATTTATTCAGTCTTTTTGCATGTTTCCCAGTGGAGGAGAACTTGACTTGAAACTTTGTTCTCTACACTAAGATAAACATTTTTAATGCAGGGAGAAGTTGAGTATTTTTGCATTGGATGAAGTAGGCTGTTTGCCAATCTAAGCTCTTCATTTGAGTATCCTTGTCACAGGAGAGAAGGGTCACGCCGCTTCCGCGTTTCTCATGGGAGAGCTGTCTCTCGCATCTCATAAAAGAGCTTTGAACACTTAAACGAACAGAAAAAGTAAAGTTGGTGCTGGGCTGTGTATGAGAGAGAGAGAGAGACCATTGCAGAGGCAATTTGTCTTCTGTTGTCCTCTTTGATATTCTGGAACTGTCAAAATATCCTCAAAGCAGGACAGACGCTTTTGCAGACAATTTTGCAAATTTTCATAAAAATGAGACCTATTTCTAAGCGAAACTTTGCAACTTTCAGTTGGAATGAGGCTTGGGTTTGATTGGGTTAATCTGGGTTTCATTATATTGTGAAATATATTGTTAGTGATTTGAACAGACTCCTAACACTAATAATTATGCTTTGGCATCTAAGGCCCTGTTTACACATATTAAGATGTTGTTGTGGAAATGCTCAATACGAATATCTGGCTTCACCATGGACAATTCAAAATAACTCCCAGTTGTTAATATAATACTACAGTATCTCAAGGTAAATCTCTTCTCGAATAATTCTAATACAACTCAATACTTCGAGGTAATTCCCCTCCCGAAGTACGGTGACGGCGTCCCGTCTACTATCACTACCTCAAACACACGTGGGCACACAGGTCTTTAGCATCTATACACTCTCACAGTCCTTCTCAGGTGTATGCTGGTCAGACACAGAATCATTAATACTAACTTTGAGTATTACAGCCTCAGCCCGAGAACGGCTGTATGGTCTTCCAACACTGTCTCTCCTGTGATCTTTTGAGCGTAGAATTTTTAGTACTTCTAGCAGCATGTATATCTGACGTGACTCCAAAGTTGCTCTTTGCTGAAATTACATTTTATTCACGGCCGGGAGATCACTGGTCACAACAACCAAACGAGTCTCTCGAACACAAAGAAACGTGTGCATTTCAACAAAACAGTGAAAATCAATGTCACTCAAGTTTCCTTCACTGTGATTCGTTCTGATTTGTAATGATCTAAGGTCTATGATCACAGGTAGATGAGGGAGACACATACCCGTTTACACCTGGAGTTTTAATCTGTCTCTTTTGTCCACTTTCAACCACTTCTGTTTCTTCAAGGGGAGGGTCTATCGGTGGGTAAATGTATGGGCTTTTTTAGATCTTTCGCTCTAATGGACAAAATAATCTTGTGCAAAGAGAGAACATTGCGCTTGGTATGTTTTTCATCTTCAAACCAAACTTGTTTAAAGTTTAAATCCCGTCTGGCTAGCGCGCGTCCCATAATGTTTATCAGTTGGCGGTATTTTGTGGCTGTTTCGAACACATTCGACTACATGAGCGTCTACACTATGAAAGCAATCTGGTCTAATGCATTTTCAACTACCTCTGGAAGTGGTCAAAAGTGGACAAGCTCAAAGCGTTTTATACCCTGTTTACACCTGTATGTCCACCTGTGATCCGGTTGACCAAAATGCATCTCAGTACCAGGTGTAAACAGGGCCTAACTCCTTCTGTACCATTTGTGCTATACTCAAAGTGTTATTGTACTTTGTTAGGTGATCAGACTTACGATTTTCACCTTTCACCAAAAAATCCTACTGGGAAGGAGGGACTCTTCTTTTGGAATATTACTGTGGTAACTCCAACTACATACTTTGTAGGGCTGAATTTCACAATTTTCAATATCGAAAGTTTTCAGAACAATTCCACTCGTGTAGTGGCGAGGAAGTTGAAACTTATTTTAATATACAAAACTGTTACTCAATCATAATAGTGGGTGTTTACTTCCAGGTCTTGAACGCGGCATGCCTATCAAAACTGAGCCAAAATAGCCTATTAATTGTATGATATAATAGAGTTTGATGTAAAAATTGTGGTACTCTGAGAACATTATAACATTTGTTTTTTTTTAAATGCAGTTCACGGTTACATTTTGAAAAACTAATTACTTTAAAATATTGTGCAGAAATGAATTATGCTCAAAAGAACATGTATTAAGTAAATAGCATCAGTCTTAAATTTGTTTGCTGTTTGTAAATTGCCAACACAACAGCAGAAATGTTTCTTATCAAATATGAATGAATGCGACCTGGTTAGCTTGTTTGCAAAGATTCAAAATCTAGGCTGCTGTTATGAAAATGGCAATATTGAAACGTTGGCTTCATAAGTCAGAGCCTGCATGGATATCCAATATCGTATATGGATATGAAAAAGTGCAAACACTTTGAAAGCTCGCTTGTGTGCGTTTCCACCCACCCCGGGCAGTTTGTAATAGACAGGAGTGATGTCTAAGGCGGGATGCCTGAATGTTAGAGGAGGAAGTGATGGGAAGTGACAGTCTTATGGCTCTTCATGCACCGTTTGCCGTAGGGGGGCAGGCACATCACCGGGGTGCTGGTTTCCAATCACACAAGCAAACACGTAAAATGTTCACACTCCATTTGGGCATTTGGAAATGCACCAAATCACACTCCAGTAAGGCAGAAAAGATTATCCCAAACAAGATGAAAGGATTTACTTGTCAATTAACAGTCCTCTATAGCTCCAATCATTCCACCTGGGGGTGAAGAGAAATATTCTTAGAGTGGAAAAGTATTTGCATATTTAAATGCACCCATAATAAAATCTTTAATTAAGACTTATTTGAAGTCCTGCATTGACTCCTCTCAACAAATTGATTCCTCATTAAAAGTATTGTCAAAACGCATTGTTCTGCATTTGACAAAAGACCACAAAAGCCTGTCAAGCCGTCATGTTAAAACGCCTTTGAACTCATCACAGACGTCCGCTAGTTCATAATACTTTCAAAAGCCGAAGATTGGCTGGTACATCAAAGAAGCAAAACAAAGTCTACTCTGCCTCAGGTAAAAGCTTTCTGGATTTTGGAACCAGTCCTGCTGTACAATTAGCCAAACAGTTCAGTTTATCAGTGCTTAATTGCCAATGACTGAGATTTTTCTTGTTCGAGTGGCTGGACCGACTCTCTGATTGGAACTTGGTGCCCAAAACTGAAGGCATCTGCCATTTTGCTTTGTCAGTTAAAAACAGCAGTGTTTTCTGAAGGTACCTTTGAAGGAAACGGTAACACTTCAGAATGCTGTCCCATCATTAATGAATAACTACACTGGAACAAATGAGTAACGAAATATTAACACGTCGAATGTGGTATTCACTATTAGCTAATTAATAACTAATATTTTTTTCATACCTCCCAGAGGAGTACTAGGAACTACTGTATATTCAGGGTCATAATTAACATGAATAACGCATAATGTATAATTTAATTCTAAAGTGAAGGTAATGATAACCCACTGGTACTCAAGTATTACCAAATCCTTTAGGAATTACGAATTATTTGGACCAGTATTCTAAAGTGAAGAAAGTGATAAGTCATTGCAAGCTAAGCTTTCAAGGTTTTAAATGGTATTTCTTCTGGTGGATTTGTTAACACTTGAGTTATTACTTCCATTACTTCCATTTAGAAGATCTTGGAATAGTAATTTAGTGATTCATTCAGAAGGAGGTAGTAACACTTCCAAAACCTTACAACAACCTCAATAGCTTACAATGACTTCAGTCGAGAGTTATCATGCTTTTCACTTTAGATTATAATGATTGAGATAACAAACTGGTACGATTTTAAACTTTCATCTCAGGTCAATATATCTTATCTCCTTAATTATTTATGAGGTGAAATGCAGTGTAACAAGTAGTATACCTTATTCCTTAAATGTCCATCTAGTTTAAATTTGCCGCGCTAGCAAATGCGCTCTCCGCGGAAGCTTTGCGTTTAAAGAGCTAATAAAATATTTAGACTCAGATTAATATTTCATGTCTAATTATTTACTTATGTGTCAAGTAGCCGTGTAATAAGCGAGATATCGGGATTTATTGCTGAATAAACCCCTTCAGACTGATGCAAGACCCCTCCGCTTTGCGTCAGGGTCCTTGTCACCCTTTCGTGGTTTATTCTCCAATAACAACTGGCTGCATGTACCTTATCCCTTACTTCGAATGTTAATAGTGCATTATTCATTTGTTCCTGTGTAGTTATTCATTAATGATGATGGTACAGTATTCTAAAGTGTTACCGAAACCGCACCATAATGACATCTGGTGATATAGAGCAAATTCACGTGAGCTATAGATCAGTGTTTGTTATAGATCAGTAAAATGTATTTTCTTTAAATTAATATTTTTTTCCCCCATCTTTCAACTTCCTCTCCAAACGCAGGATTCAGTCCCGACGGATATCTTGGCAGACAAGATGTTTCATGAACATTGGAATCAGACGTGCTTAATGCCATTCTAGCTCCAGATACATTCGGAGAATGTGTCATTTTACAGGTTTGTATAGAAACTTCCCTTGGTGATAGTTTCTCTGAAACTCAAAAGTGAAGATCATTTTATGTTTTGTTTAAAAAATCATCCTCAAAAATAAATATCAGTTCCAATCCAATAGGTGCAAACATCCGAATGCCACATTAAAGAAACAAATGGCTGAACGGTATCCGTTATGGGACATTATTCAGTGATGCTTTGATAAATAGGTTATTTTGTCATCAGTTTTGCAGTGTTTAGTGGATCAAGGCTCTGGCTGATCACTGAATTTGTTCAAGATATACTACCGAATCACATCATACCGAACCCATGGAGACAGCGGTAAAGATATTACTCTCTTCACGCTCCTGTGATACAAAATAGTGTGATAGTGTGAAAAGAAATCTCCTTCCTCACGGCAATAGCCATTTCACTGTGACAACAGGTAATACAAACAGCCTCTCCGAACTGCAATAAAATTTCCGTTGTGAAAAAACCCTGTCTTCAAAGGTGTCTCTTTAGATTGTATGTATACACATGCCTGATAAAGTAGAGATGAGTGCAGTGTGTTTAAAGGGACTGGGTACTGATAGAGAGATGATTCAGGTGGGATGGATTCATTTTAGTAGTTGGTCAAGTGTATGAGTGGAGATTAATATATACGGCGTATCTAAGGTGTTGTACTCAAGCGCTACATGCAGCGTGAGAGGGTCTGTGTGTGTGTGTGTGGCTGCGATAGAGAGAAAAATAGGGTGATAAAAACAGAAATATGGCTCTGTGCTCCTGCCCAAAGATGGCAGTCTCTCCCTGCAGGGGAGCGAGGAGAGCAGGGAGAACAGGTCATGAAAACAGGACGTTTATCCTCCATTAGAGCGCCGTTCCTGACAAAGTGCAGCCAGCACCACAACAGAATACTAATACTGCTGATTCTCTTGTTTCTCTCTTGCTCACTCTCTCTGGCTTACAATAACACACAATTGCATTCATTTGGCAGAGGTGAAAACAAGCGTCTCTGACAAGCAGCCAATAAACAGTGCTGCTATTTATCACCTAACTCCTTTTAAACTCTTATTTTCTGCATTGGTAGGGTCGCTCTTTCTGGCTTTTTTCTCCTTCAGTCTTCTCCTTCAGTCATGCTAATACGGTTCTCTTGCAACAGACGTGTTCTTATATGGTTCAACTCAGTGCGATTTCATCGGTTCATTTGACATTGATTTAGTCTGTGCAGTACGACTAATTATCTCACGTCAAGTTGAGCAATTCCACGAAAACCTCTGACTGTAACGTCTCCTCGCACTGCCGGGTCATGGCACCAGGGACTTCTTCTAAATCAGAGGACTTGACGATGCCGTCAAGCCATGTCCGCTAAACAATCTCATCTGACATTTCAATTTCAAATAGGCTGTTCGCCTACACTGCCGGGATGTCATTTCCATACATAATTGGCATTAGCTTTAGAATCACAAACAGTTCAAGGCGTGAAGCTGAGGAGTTTAAAACCATTTCTTTGTCATTTACATTTTTAATGTGCATTGTTGTGCTATTATAAGTATTACTTATTATAGTATTATTACAGTATTTGCCACCAGCAATCAGCAATCACTATATAAAACGCAACAAAGCAACCCAAATACGTTTCTTTGTTAAACAGTGCAATAGTTGCTTTGTGGACTATTCGATTATATAATGGGCTAATATAATGCAATACAAATTTTTCACATTTTTTATTTAGTTACAATTAGCAATTCTGTATTTCTCTTCCTAGAAGCAGTGTGGTGAAACACTCTCTAGTCAGCATGCAAATTTTGTTCTCAGTTTTATGTAATTCTACCGTCTGATGGATGTGTGTCATAATGAAGGAGAGCACCAGTTATTAATTTTTCCGCTTTTGGTTTTCCGCGTTTTGATTCGGTTGTTTGGATCCATTCATGTTTGCCAGTTTTATTGCATTTTCCTGTTCTACTTTTCTTCAAATGCCATATTTCTAGTATGTGTGAAAAGCGCATGAAAGCGTGTTCTGCAATAACGGCAGCTCTGAAAAAAGCTTGGAGAAAGACGCCAAACCTTCAAATGCAAATACAGTAGAGTTCATTGGAAGGGAAACGAGTCTTTCTTAGTAGAGGAATAGTAGATCTTTTCCTTCCTTTGTCTAATTTGTCGCTTGTACTTTGCTTTTTTCCTAGAATCAAAGAAGCAGAACCAAACAAACCTGCTCCTAATACGGAGAACCATAAGCTGGTAGGTGCTTTGAAGACCTTGAGTCTTCAATCTCAAGGCTGCAGAAGTGTGTGTTACTGGTGAGAGGCGCGCATGTCTCCAAATGAATTCACCCCCTACTGTGCTGTGTTCTCTGGGCTAAGAATAATGAACTAAAGCCCTGGAGAGGGAGCTGGGGAAATTGGTCCCAGTTGTGAGCTCTGCCTCTGTCAGGTCAGGTAGAATATGAGTGTTTGAACATTGACCTGAATGTGTAGTGTTGTGTGGTGGTTGTGGTAATGCAGGACCCATTTTAAACCAGAAACGTAAATGTGGGGACATGTTTTCGATGATTTATTCTTTCTTATATCCATCTTAGAACCATAAATATATCATAAGTCTTTGGAGGAATTTTCCATTTGCTTTATGTATATAGTCATTAAACCTTAAATGCATGAAAGTTTCACCAATCCTTATTACATATTCAGGTCTTTAGTGACCCGGATCTATATCCAACACGGGTGAATTTCTAACTGCTGCAATAGTAAAAAACTCTCCTGATATTTAAATAGCAATTTCAAACAAATATAATAAATGGAGCAATTCCAAGAGGGCCCTAAAAATAAAGCATATTTCATTACATTTTGGAATTTGGAATGGTTCAGTTTGAGCAGATGCTTTATACCATCATCACTGATGGTAAAAAGCTAATTTCTGATTTCCCCAGTACATTCAGCATCTGGATCATATTCATAATATCAACCATATTCTCAAAGCTATCGCTTTCAACGTCGCTGACAGCTTCTTCACCAGATCCACCATCAAGTGACAGTGACACTGATATTTCGGTAACACTTTATAACAAGGTTTTATTTGTTAACATTAAGGAATGCATTAACTAACATGAGCAATACATTTGTTACTGTATTTGTCCATCTTCGTTAACATTAGTAAATACAAATCCAGCTGTTCATTGTTTGTTCATTTTATTTCTCAGTGCATTAACTAATGTCAACAAATACATCTTTTAATTTTAATAATCTATAAGTAAATGTTGAAATGAACATTAAAAATGATTAATAAATTCTGTAGAAGTGCAGTTTGTTATTAGTTCATGTTGACTAATGAAACCTTATTGTAAAGTGTTACCAATATTTCATTGCATAGAATATTTGCTCAGCACTAAATTGCTGACCATTTTGAGTTTTGCTGATGATACTTGTGCCTGGTAATTGTGTGAAGCATCACATCATAATTGTGTATCGGAGGAATAAAGGTGAATTGCATTTATTGAGTCATTAGAGATTCAATTATTGTTGTGCAGAAAAAATATACTTACACTATTACATACCTTGGGTCACTAGTGACCCTATACATTAAAGAAAAATGAAATAGAAAACAGACATATTATAAATATATATCTTTTCTTGTTATATTGTTTTAATAGACTGTAGAATACAGATTTACTAAACAGGGCGAATTAGCGTGTGAGAGCAATCCCGTCAAAGAACCGATGGGAGTGGAAAGTTCTGTACGTGATCTACTGACAACGTGCAAATTAAAGAACACAGACGCAGCCGGATCATTTCCATAATGACCAACACAATCTACCAGTTAGCATCTGGTTTAAGACATGCTTTTTTAAAGCTGATGCATAATAAAGCAAATACTAGTAAATTGACTAGCGCCATCCTTAGTAAAGGAAACTCCTACGAATGCATATGCAAGGTCAGCCACAAAAATAACCCCGTCCACACCTTTTCAGCGCTGATTTTTCACTGAGTGTCTTTAGAAAACTCTGACAGTAGGTTTTAAACACCAAAAGATGATTAAAGATGTTAGTAAATCTGCCACTACGAAGGTTGATGTCTAACTTGATGGTAGATGGAGATGGTAGTGAATGATGTCACACAACGTATGCATTTAAGAGTTAATAAATGTACAGAGTGGGGTATGATATGGTCAAATTAATGTATGAATAAATGATTATTGGTTAAATATCTAGTCATTTTATCTATTTGTCTGAACCTGAGCTGAGTGTATTAATGAATTGGTGCTATAATTTAAATGGGCTTATTTACTATTCATGAAGCAATAAAACCACAGAATTCAGCCTTACTCTTATTTAACAGCCAAATTCAGTGTCCAAAAGCACTGAAAAGCACAGTGTATTACAGACTCATCATTTTGTTGAAGGTGATAAGTCTCTCCTCAGCTTCTTAGCTAGATTATATCAGGATTAGCAAAATGGTATGAGAGTGCATATGTGTTATAGGGGATTCAGAGTTTGTAATTGACTAATAATGCATGTATAAATATGACTAATATACCATGAAGGAATTTTCACTATTGAGTTTTAGCCATACTTTAAATAACACATTGCGTATTGGATGGCACAATGGCTCAGTAGGGTTGCCTCACAGCGAAAAGGTCTTCAGTTTGTGTCCCGGCTGAGTCAGGAAGCCTTTCTGTATGGAGTTTGTATGTTCTCCCTATGTTGCTGTTTTCTCTGAGTACTCCAGTTTCCACCACAATATGAAAGACATGCAGGATAGGACAATTGGAAACACCAAATTGTGTGTGCGTGTGCGTGTGCGTGTGCGTGTGCGTGTGCGTGTGCGTGTGTGTGTGTGTGTGTGTGTGTGTGTGTGTGTGTGTGTGTGTGTGTGAAAGTGTGTGTGTGTAAATTTAACAGAAAAAGTTATTGGTAATTTTCTGTCAGGATATTATCCATTTTTTCTTTCAGCGTGGTAAATGATAATCTAAATTCTGTCATTTAGTCACCCACATTTTGCTTGAATTTGGACAGGCTTTGATAATTTTACGGCACTTTTATGGTACGTTTATGTTGTGATGCATAACTGTGATTGGAATATAAGTAGTTTTATTATTGTACATTATTGAGAAAGCCTGTTTCAAACCCATTTAAAGCATTATAAGTGCATTTGAAAATAAAGGCTGTTACAAAATGTAGGCAGCAACAAGATGAGTTGTGCTACCTTCTAAGTTCCCTTGTTTTGGCCAATTTGAATACAAAATGATCTCCTGCATTAAAAAGGCAATCCTAAAATGCAATTCAACAAGCATAGTGGAAATTTCTTTCCACACTAACTGATTACAAATATGCTTAATTCACTCAATACTGAAAGGTTTCAGTGTGCTATGCATTTTTAATTGTATTTTGTGTATCCCATTATTCGCTTAGAGACATCAAAGTGTGCTTCAAATGAGGAGCACTAAACAGACTCATTATGCTTTCTTTGAAGGCATTTCACTGGCTGACGTTTTACATTTAATAATAATAAAAAAAAATGAATCCATGCATTTTAAGTGTTACATTTTGGATGAACTATCCCTTTAAACTACAGGGTGCCACAGGTGCTTCGTAAAATCTTAAATGTTGATGTTAACCTTCAATAGCAGTGCGGAGACTCAGAGGAGCGCTTCAGCAGCATACTTCAAAAGCAGTCGACTTCTAATTACCAGGCTTGCATCACGGTGGGAGTCGAGTCACGGATGAATGTAAATGTGTTATTAATATGTTGACGGCGTGATTTTATTGCCGCCATCTCTGGATTTTTTTATTCATGAGGCGACCTGCTGCCTTGCTTAAGGGGGGGGGGAGAAATGGCTGAGGTTGTCTTGTACCGAGAGGCCCTTCTTTTCCGTGCGGCAAAATGACACTGTGGCCAATTACCAGGAGAACAGACCATAATTATTAGAGAGGGATCGTCAGGAGAAGTGGACTGTTCAGATCTGCAAAGCTGCACTTCAATGAGGGGGAGCCCTGAAAGTCATTCTTGCTAAGTCTCTATCTCACGTCTTTGTTAATTAAATTGCTCCACCAGTGGCTTCTCAAGAGTAATCCGTGTCCGTGTTTAGCGGAGTAGTCAGAAGTTAGTGCAGGAAAGCCTGTCTTAGTATGTGAAACTAAGTCTTTGCTAAAAATGGCAGTGACCTCACAACATGCCAACTTTTGCAGAGGTCAAAGTGGGTGATGTGAAGTTACTCGAGCTGTTGTGTAAGTTTGATTCAGGGATGGGCAAACTCATTCGTGGAAGGGCCACTGTCCTGCAGTGTTTACCTCCAACCCTGATACAACTGATAAAAGTTATCCTGAAGACAATGGATGCACCCTAAAACTTAAAAATGCTGCCTTCGGATGGTAGGAAGGCATCAAGGCATGTCTGAATCTAATGTTAGCTTCACTTCCTGTCTCCTGAGATACCTTCATCTGATCGATTTTTGAAGGCAGCATACATGTATCCTTCGCTGCCTTTGATATCCCACAATCCTGTGCTCACCATTCTGTGACAGTTGA
Source organism: Gobiocypris rarus (assembly GCA_023029165.1). Classification (NCBI taxonomy): domain Eukaryota; kingdom Metazoa; phylum Chordata; class Actinopteri; order Cypriniformes; family Gobionidae; genus Gobiocypris; species Gobiocypris rarus. The sequence continues at coordinate 24,888,812 of CM040923.1, read as the reverse complement.
GCTAAAAAAAATAAATAAAGATCATCTTATCTTTACGTTGTGGTTTGTGGTCAGTTTGTGTGTGATCGCAGTAAGATTCTTACACACAACTTCAGAATAATGTCACAGAATTCATTCACAAAGTTGAGTGAACGTGTACGTCCGAGTACATGCGCATTTTGGTCAGAGTGAGAATAATGTGATTAAGATGTGTACATGCCTGTTTATAGGGATTTAATATTGGCATACGGCAGTTTAATGTGAGTATGGTTACTACGATTATGAGCTTAATGGCATTAGTTTGATCGAAGTATTGCATTAAAATCCCATTATAAAATTACATTATGAGGGTGCATGTAAACGCACTCATTGATAAGCTTGTTATAATATATATATATATATATATATATATATATATATATATATATATATATATATATATATAAAAAATCAAATCTTTGTAACATTGTTACATTTTAAACAATTCATTCTTTGAATAAAAAAAAAAAAAATTAGGATTATTAGGAATCAATTTCTCATTAATGCAATTATCTAATCAACCAATCACATGGCAGTTGCTTCAATGCATTTAGGGGTGTGGTCCTGGTCAAGACAATCTCCTGAACTCCAAACTGAATGTCAGAATGGGAAAGAAAGGTGATTTAAGCAATTTTGAGCGTGACATGGTTGTGGTGCCAGATGGGCCGGTCTGAGTATTTCACGATCTGCTCAGTTACTGGGATTTTCCATTTCTAGGGTTTATAAAGAATGATGTGAAAAGGGAAAAACATCCAGTATGCATTCAGATGGTAGAGTCAGAATTTGGCGTAAACAGAATGAGAACATGGATCCATCATGCCTTGTTACCACTGTGCAGGCTGGTGGTGGTGGTGTAATGGTGTGGGGGATGTTTTCTTGGCACACTTTAGGCCCCTTAGTGCCAATTGGGCATCGTTTAAATGCAACGGCCTACCTGAGCATTGTTTCTGACCATGTCCATCCCTTTATGACCACCATATACCCATCCTCTGATGGCTACTTCCAGCAGGATAATGCAGTGTCACAAAGCTTGAATCATTTCAAATTGGTTTCTTAAAACATGACAATGAGTTCACTGTACTAAAATGGCCCCCACAGTCACCAGATCTCAACCCAATAGAGTGTCTTTGGGATGTGGTGAAACGGGAGCTTCTAGCCCTGGATGTGCATTCCACAAATCTGCATCAACTGCAAGATGCTATCCTATCAATATGGGCCAACATTTCTAAAGAATGCTTTCAGTAACTTGTTGAATCAATGCCACGTAGAATTAAGGCAGTTCTGAAGGCGAAAGGGGGTCAAACACAGTGTTAGTATGGTGTTCCTAATAATCCTTTAGGTGAGTTTATATATATATTGCTGTCTGAGGCCTTAGTGTGAAATGAAGTCACAAATAAAGTTCCAGAAGTAAAAACTCTATTCATTTTCTCTATAAGGAAATAGATTTTTCAATGGTAAATTATAAACCTTTAAAGACAGACCTACACTGTGAGCTATGAGGTTGTTAACCGAAAGTATTTGCTTCTGCTGTCAGCCTTTATCATTACAGCTTGTTTTTAAATCGTGTTTATCAGTGGAATTCCACATTACCCATGATGCTGTACAGAAAATTGCACCAATCAGAGAGTCAGAAAAAGTTACACGCCCCAAGTTACACTGCGAATGGCATAATCGAGTCGATCTCTCTATGCTATAGCAACACATTGGCTTCATCAGTCTGTGAAGGCTTGAGTGTCTATCTATCTATGTTTATTAAGCAAGATCCATTACATTTGATAACCTGGCATGACGTAAAAATACAACAAAATATATACACGTCTATCTTGAACATCAGAGGAGCATACTATACGTGACAACATGCAAACATTCAAACTGATTTATTTCTCCACAAGATGTTCTCTCATTGAAAAGGCACTGATTCTCATGTGGCAGCAGCAGCAGTCAGGTTGCTGCCTTGACATATTGAGGACACGATGAAAGCGTGCTCAAGTTTGGCAGAAAAACTGAGAAATCCATATTTTAATGTACTCGTCGGCGGATAAACAATTTAACATCGCTCGCTAAGCGTAAAAGTACAAACTGATGTAAATACTCTTTGGGCGACAAAGACGTTTATCGGCTCAGGAAGTGTGACGTGGATCCGGCGAAGAGAGTGGGTTTATCTCTCTCTCTTTCCTGAAGTGGACAGAGCCGAATTAGTGTCACACGCTTCGGAGAGAAGTCTTGCTTCAGAGTTTAGGCTCGGCAAAGCATGCCGTGCAGCCTATCAGTTCTGCAATGCATGCGGCGTGTTAAAATGCCCTCGGTCTGGCCCACGGGCGCTCGTTTGGAGACAGAGCTTTATTACAGTTCGGCAGTGGACCCTTGATCGGAGACGGGGCCAAATGAAGATGTATGCATAGACTGTCAACAGTTTAATCCCTTAATAAAGAGAAGGGCTTTGTGGAGATTAGAAGGGCTGAGGGAAGGTAGACAGCCGAGACTCTTCATTTATCCGTATCACTGCTGAAATGTACAGCCGTGTCCCGTGAAATAACGCAAACTAGAATCTGCTACTTATGCTACTTAGTTTACGGGTTTGTTCAGATGCTTTATCTCAAGTATGAGCAGTAGTAGCCTAAGCACTGTCTACTCTGTCAGCACATCGGCGCTGATGTGGCAGATTGTTGCTGTGCAACATACATAAGTAACAGCTATTCCTGCCAAGTCCCAGATTAGTCATCTAATGCACAGCGCAGCACGTCTGTCCTGCAGAAGTCTGCCCGTCTGCTTCAGTGCGATGCCTTTTATGAGCCTTCAACCTACAGAGAGACGGAGCAGTGCACTTTGCTTTCCCTCCAATTCTCTCTCTTTTTATACACACAAGCTAACTAAGAGTGTGTGTCATGATGACAGGTTTGAATGTACACTTATCGCCGGGAGGCAGGAAACACCATTAGGAACCTTTAGTCCTGCCAAGGGTTATGAAAGGTTACTTATAACATCTCAGCACCCTGCCAGCGTGGACCACTTTATACAGTACTAATAAAAAAAATCACTGTCCATACTCTGTCATTCTAAAGCAAGGCGTTTTATAGCTTCTGTCGTTTGCTGCATGTGGAATTAGAGAGATTTGGCAGCTTTATTTACATGTGCTGAGCACATTGAGCAACTTCTATTCAGGAAGTTTATTTCTGAATTATTAATACAAAGTTAATTATTGAATAATATAGGACCTGCTGCTTGTACCAGTACCGAGCTGTTGCTTTAAATCCTGATTCCCGCATTGCAGCAGCCCAGGTTTGATTCTTGGTCAGGTTTGTTCTGGTTTACATGTGTAAGCAGTTGTCTGAGTGTTTATAATGGATTCATGTTGCATGAGCACAGGAGCTGCTGGATCTACTGACAATGAGAACTGACAGGTACAAACTTGCATGTCAATGTGCACATCTGCCTGTGACGGATATAATGCACCGCTGCGAGTGTCACTCAGTTCAGTGAATGAGAAAACACAGAACTTCACTTTAGACTTTCAGATCAGCAGATAAATATTTTTTTAATATTATTTTTTTATGCATTTTATTGTTATTTTTTATTTTTTATTTTTTACTTATTTATTATCTATTATTATTTATTTTATTATTTATTTAGCATACATTGAATTTGACTTTTGAGATAAATTTACAATGAAATGAAGTATTCTATTTTCTGTGTATTTAATTCAACTAAATATTATCCTTCCTTCCTTCCTTCCTTCCTTCCTTCCTTCCTTCCTTCCTTCCTTCCTTCCTTCCTTCCTTCCTTCCTTCCTTCCATTCCTTCCCTCATTCATTCATTGTTCCTTCCCTTCCTTCCTTCCTTCCTTCCTTCCTTCCTTCCTTCCTTCCTCTTCCTTCCCTTCCTTCCTCCCTTCCCTCCTCCTCCCTCCCCTTCCTCCCCCCTCCCTCCCTACCTACCTACCTACCTACCTCACCTGCACTTCCTTCCCCTGCCTGCACTGCACTGCCTGCCTGCACACCTTCCTTCCTTCCTCACTGCCTGCCTGCACTGCCTGCCTGCACTGCCTGCCTGCACTTCCACCCACCTCACATCTGCCCACCCACCCACCCACCCACCCACCCACTCACACCCACCCACCCACCCATCCACCTACACCCACCCACCTACTCCACCCACCCACCCACCCACCCACCCACCTACCCACTCCACCACACCCAACCTACCACCACCACCCACCCACCCACCCACCCACCCACCCACCCACCCACCCACCCACCCACCCACTCCACCCACCCACCCACCCACCTCCACCCACCCATCCACCACACACCACCCACCACCACCCACCCACCCACCACTCCTACCACCACCACCCACCCACCCACCCTAACCCCACCACACCACCCACCCACTCCTACTCCACCACCCCACTCCCACCCACCCACGTGAAAGAAATACTTGTTTCCTTTTTTTCATGACATGACCCACCCATGGTTTTAGTGTTCAGTGTTGTGTGATGTCCCCTAATGGTCAGTCATAAGTATTTTGCGCTGACCAAGTTGTGCCTGTGCCTGGTTGTTTTGACCCGTTATGAATGAAATGACTTCTGAGAATGGGTGGATTGCCTGGATAATTGTGTACCATGCCTCAGAGGTAAGAATCGCTTCCGCTTCCTCTAATCTATTTAGGTATCTGATATTGTTGATGTCTATTGTTGGCTTTTAGGATCCCGAGCACCATTATAGATCATGTTCCACACGCTCCACTACTTTAAAACCCATATTTTTAAAAAGGCCGCACACAAGGGAAAGAGCTTCCATCTCATTTACACACACCTCTAAATCTTTTGCTGTCTCAGGGCTTAGAAAAAAAGGAAACAAACGTCTAGGATGGATGAGAAGCTTTGAAAACCATAGGGGCACAAAGGGATGACTGCTCTCTCATTAGACGGGTGTTAAGCTTTGTAAACTTGCGAGGCCATGGGGCTGCTTGTCTTGATACCGGCGCTCATCCCATCCGGATAAAAGCGCAATGTTACGTCAGTCGACCGCGTAGTGGACTTTGAACGGCTGTAAAACATCTAGAATGTCCACAACACTGATTTGCCTCTCAGGACTACAACATTTAACAAACATGAATGATATTATGAGGCAAAATGGGATAAAATTGGGCTAAAATGAATTTAGCTGCAATTTGCTTTGAGTCTGTCCTGAGGTCCTGGGTCACTCTCAGCTGAGTGATAGCAAATGAGATTATCCGCGTTCTAGAACATCTGCTCTCCTCTGCGAACAGGGACATCTTATCCAGACCTGATGTTTGACAGCTAATAAAGCATTTACTTCGTAAAATTATTTTTAAACGGTTTTATTTGCAATAGTCTGCTTAAGAAGTTGTCAGTAAAACAACAAAAGCACTGACGAGATTCTGTGTGCGCGTGTGTGAGTGTGTGTGGTAATGTAGAGCCTTCAGGCAGCTCGAGTAAACTGGCCATGGAATATAACAGAAACACATCTTTGTGGAGCATTCTGGGAATTGGCGAGCCAGAGTGCAAATTACATCAAACTACTGGATATAAAGATGTGGCCTTTTGTCCCTGGTGAGCAATGCTGGTAATTACAGACTAAAAATGAACCTTCGAGGTTATTGGACAGTGAGAGAATTATGCTAATGTAATATGAATTGCTATACAGTGGCCCCAACAGTATTTCGACACTAAAGCCACACTTAAAAATGTGCAAATATCGTTATATAACAAATGTCAAACCATGAAGCACAAGCACACTCTTTCCGAGACAAACTTTTCACAAAAGAAATTTGTTTTAAATGATATTTAAAAAGTACATACGGTATATTTTAATATATAAATGTATACATTATTATTATTTTTTACTGTTATTTATTATTTGGGGTTTATTTTTATTTATGAATTATCTTTTTATTTATTAATTATTTTTGTGTATTTTTTATAATCATTGTATCCTTTTTTTATTTTTTTAATTTCTATTTTATTTGTTATTCTATTTATTTTCTATACTGTTTTATTTATTTATTTATAGTTATTTATTTGTTTTTCTACCTATTTATTTTTATTTTTTATTATAACATTTAATTTATTCTGTTATTTTATATTTTATTTAGTCTCTTTATACTACAAGATTTGTTTCTTATACTTTTGAATAGTATTATTTTTTATTAGTTTTTATTTTTTTGCGGTTGTCAGTTTTGCAGCATTGGTTTGATAAATGTAGATGAAGTGTCTAAATATTTTTTCAGACTACACAAGAATGACCGAAGTCGCCTGTTCTACATACTGCAACCTTTATCAAAAGCCTATTATGAACTCTTTCCGGTCGGGCGTAATAAAAGCAATGTCATGCACACATGTAAACACGGCTTGATTTATATTTACAGACTTGAATGCAAATCCAGGGCAGGATTAATCAGGGTCGGCGAGCGAGTCAGTGGATTTGAACCCGTCCTGCCCTCCTACATTTAATCTCTGAGAGGAGTCAAAGGGCTCAGCATTGTGGAGTGTGCTGTGAGCTTTTGAGGATTTAATGAGGTCCTGTGACATTTGATAAATAATTCAATGTCTCTGCAGATTTTTAAAACCCTCTGCGTGCTCTGTTGATGAACAGGTGGGACTGTAAATGCTGCTGACCAATCGTTTACGTGAGCTCTTTTAATGGCGAAATGCCATTAAATAATGAAATGACTTATTTCTCGCCAACTGTACCGCCCCTCCCTTTACCCCTTCTGTTCAAGCATGGGCATTAAAAATTTGAGTTGTTTCTCTTCTCTGAGAGTTTTTTTTTTTTTTCTCAGCACCTGTGTTTCTATTTTCACTGCTGTCCATGGGGGTTTATGGCAGGGTTTTTTTTTTGCATTTGGAAGGGCTTGTGTTTTATGTTGTGCTGAGGAATATGAGCATACACAGATACGGGAGTGAAAAGTGGGTTGTCTTGCTTTAAACTTGCCCCCTTTTGGCCTGAACAGATGTGAGGCCTATTTTCGCTTGATGGCTCCATTGCAGATGGGGGTCCCCGGGGGCCCAGTCAGCTGACTTCGTGGAGAGAGTCTCCTGAGAACCGACACACTGAGAAAACACAAAAACGCGGGGCAAAGTAATTATACTACTGCCCCGGCCTCTCATTAAAGTCAGCATGAAGTCAAAACAACCCCATTTACTTTCTTAAAACATGTCCCTACTCTTTATCAAAAAAGATCTTCATAATCTGTTTTCAAAATGTAATGACCTGCTCTGTCTCTAAAGCGACTTTCAATTTCGAGGTTATTGTTTGATGTTAACCACGGTTACACTTCATTTTAAGGCGAGGTACTGTATAGTTACATTGTACTTGCTCAAAGAAGAGTAATATTAATTAACCACATGTACTTACTATAGAGTTATGGTTAGGTTTAGGGTTTAGGGTGTTACTTGTAATTATGCATAATTTACTGTCATTACTATAGTAAGTACATCACCTTAAAATAAAGTGGTACCTTAACCAATTGCTAAATAGCTGCGATTTAGGCCCGGGGTTTTCATTTCCAAATCCTCAAATTAATAACCGCTGACAGGTGAAGTGAATAACACTGATTATCTCTTCATCAACAATGAGTTTGAGGTGTTGACTTGGCCTCCAAATTCCCCAGATCTCAGTCCAATCGAGCATCTGTGGGATGTGCTGAACAAACAAGTCCGATCCATGGCAACTTACAGGACTTAAAGGATCTGCTGCTAACATATTGGTGACAGATACCAAAGCACACCTTCAGGGGTCTAGTGGAGTCCATGCCTCAACGGGGCCCAACACATGTATATTTTCATGTATATTTTCATGTGTAAAGACCGTATTTATATTGTGGAAAATCAATGGTATACATGTGTGTATACAGTTAGTGTATTATATGTTTTCTTCTCTCTATAGCGCTGTGCTGTTAGATCATTTGTGGACTTCAATGAGTTTACATGATCTGTAGCTTGAAAGCTGTGGTTCACAACTCTCTCTTTATCTTCATCTTTTTGTTCGCTAACCTCTTTGTGTCTTTCTCCACCTCTGGGCCAGATGCTAAAAGCGGTAGCGTGGCAGGCAGGCCCAGCGAGCCAGAGCCGCCCAGTGTTAATGATGATTAATGAAGAGAGGAGAAAGGCTTCGGCTCCTCCTGCCCCTGCGAGGAAGCCCCTGAGGTGAGAAGCTAACTGAGCTCCCTCCTTTAAATATCTGACAAAGTGAGTTTATGAATTATATCTGTAGCATACAACAGTTTTTTATATTTATGACGCCAAGCAAGTTTGCAGGTGTTCCGGGGATTCCATTAGCATAGCCGGCAACATCTCAGGAGGTTAGGTGGTAAAAATGGGATGGAGGAGAGTAAAATTCACATGCATTTGTGAGTTGACAAGCATGCTGTCAAGTGTTGTGTCTCCGAAATTGCTGTTTGTGTGCTAAGAATGCAAAGTTAAAGAGTGCAGACCGGAGGAAGGGAAAAGAAAGTGAGAGAGAAAGACGTCGGGGAGCAGACCGCAGACGCCTCCTCCATACCAGCTGCCCAACACTTACAGCAATTACGTCCACATCTCGCCTGTGCAGCTGAAACACACACACTCGCTAACACTCACACCCCCTCTCAGACTCTCCACAACACATCAGCGCCTTCACTAATCAAACCCCACTGAATGTCTGCTGGCTCCTGCTGTGGAGAAAAGCTTTTAGTCTGTGTGCGAGTGTTTGGAATACTTTTGACGTGGAAATGGACCCTTGGCAGGGCGGCGTGACGGTGGGGTCTTAGTTGGCACTTGTTATGTGGTTGCCGAGGCAACGGATTTAATCTAGTAATGCTTAGAAAGTAATTTTTATGTTTTGCATGAACATAGTGGGGTTTTTTTGCTTTTTGTTTTATTTTTTATTTGTTTAATTTAATTTAATTATTTATTTTTAATTTAAAAAAAAAAATATATATATACATGGTTAGTTATTAGCATCTAAATTGTAATGAACAAATTCAACAACTGCCCATATACCCTTTTTTCAGTGCACGCCAGGATACAAAACAGTGTTATGTAGGGTGAAACATGGACAAACATGAATCATCATGGTTCTCAGGCGGATAACTCTCAGAGGAAATCAGTTGGTGTTATTTAAATTCATAAAGTATTCATGACCTCTAATAAGCATTATGTTTCTGTTTCCAACATAGAGAAAAGTGCTTTATAATGTAGCACTTCTCCAGAAGGGACTTGTCACTGTATTAATGTAGTTGAGTGCAGCCGTTCCAGCTTTGCCATTGTTCCAGCTTGTGCTTTAATTGGAGAGCTAGAGATTTCCTGTTGGTGGGCCATTGATTTTTATTTGCATAGTTATTTGTTGATGGATGCCGGTGGCCCTGTATTGATCAGTCAAAGAGGGGGCTACGAGTGAGGCAAAGTGACTTGAGTCTTTACAGCATGATAGTTGAATTATATAATAAATATTCAGGCTTTAACAGGCGTATTTGTCTACAGTCCCACTCTACATTTATGCACAGTATATTAAACATCAAATACATTTTGGCCTTTATTTTGTCATCCGTGCAGCGTTTTGCGTTCATACAGTACAACAAAGAAACTTGTTGCACCTGAGAATCATCCGATTTAAACCTTTTACATATTTAAAAAAACTCACAAGAGATGTAAGGCTTTCTCGATATTACACTGTCTTTTTAACACCGTGCGTGTAAGACTCCGTATTTAGCAAGGCATGAGTGATTGACCACAACATTTTTCTGAATTAAACACGCTTCTCATAGGGCTTTAGCTCACTGCTTGCCGTGTCCTTCCACATATACTCCAACCAGAGCTGCAAAGATAAAAGGCTTAAATGGATTAGCAATCATTACAGATACAGTAGAAGGGAAAACGCCAGTGTTTGTAGTCGAAGCACGCACAATCATATGCGCACACACACACACACTGTTTGAAATGATGTTGTGAATGCATTTGTTTTACAGTGACCTACAGTGGCTCATTCTTGTGTGTGTTTGTCTTTAAATTGTGTGTGAGCACTGAGACTCTGCCGAGCAGGTTGTGTGTGTAGGAATGCACTTTATATATCATGTGTTTGTGTGTGGAAGCATGTTTAACACCACAAATGGTATCAGCAGTTCTCTCAGTGGGAGTTGCACGATTATTGGATGTAGTTGAGGTCGAGGGTGTCCTGGAATGCAAAGGATGTCAAAAAGAACTGCTACCCCGTGCATAATGGCTGTCATTCAATTAAAAATCTAAGCAGAATTTTGATCAAATCATTTTTATAATGAAGAAAATACAATTTATTTATTTATTTATTTATTTTTTACATTTACAATTTAAAAATTAGTTTTTTTTATTATATTTTTTGGAGAAGTGAGTTCAACAATTCGGAAATAAAAAAAGAAACACAAATATGATTTTTGCATATTAGTATGGTTGAATTGGATCATTAAAGGTCAGCAGCAAATGACATTGGTTAATAAAGTGAGATTAAATACATAAAGTATATTTGTGTAATCTAACATATTGGTTTATTTTTTATTACAAAAGATATATTTTTGATAAAGAAAGTTCAACAATTCAGCTATAAAAAAAGAAATGAGATGTTCATTTTTGCATCTTAGAATGGTTGAATTGGATAATCAAAGGTCAGCAGCAAAAGACATTGGTTAATAAATTGAGATTAAAAACATTAAGTATATTTGTGTAACTTAACATATTTAATTATTGGAGGTTTAAGTAATATTCAGAGTTTGCATTTCACTGTTTTTATAAATTTTGGGGAATAAAAAGCTGTATCTGTACAAGTAAGATGAGTAAATGCATAATCATATTTAACTACAATATCAGTCATGTTTATACACTATAAAAAAATCCATGAAAAGGACACAATGTACTATATAAATATGAAGATGATACATATACATATGATTTTATGTTTATTTTTATTTTATTTTTTACAGGTGTTTTACCTGTATTTTGAGTTACGCATTGCATTAGGTTGTGTTCTAATGGTTAACTGAATTTTCTGTAAAATTGCTGGACAATGTCCTGGCAGAAAATTACCAGTGCATAGTCTGTTTTTATTTTTTACAGTACACACACAACACTTCTGCACATACTCTCCATTTCTCAACATATAGGGATAGGAGACTTGTCAGTCAATAAAGAGGAAAGAGTATTTCATTACTTTACTAGTTACTTGAAAAGGTAATCTGATATATGTTTTGTATGATTATGGTTTATATATGTACTGTATATAGCAGCTTCTCTAGATTTATTATTTATACACCGATCAGGCATAACATTATTCCTAATATATGCTATGCAGCCCCATACACAACAAACTGCGATGCCCTGTGTATTATGACACCTTTCTATCAGAACCAACATTAACCTCTTGAGCAATTTGAGCTACAGTAGCTCGTCTGTTTGATCGGACCACACCGGTCAGCCTTCACTCCCCACGTGCATCAATGAGCCTTGGCCGCCCATGACCCTTTCGCTGGTTCACCGCTGTTCCTTCCTTGGAGCACTTTTGATAGATACTGACCACTGCAGACCGGGAACACCCCACAAGAGCTGCAGTTTAGCCATCACAATTTGGCTCTTGTCAAACTCATTCAAATCTTTACAATTGCCCATTTTTCCTGCGTCTAACACATCAACTTTTTAGGAGAAAATCATCACTTGCTGCCAAATATATCCCACCCCACTGTCAGAAAAAAAGGTATAGAGCTGTCACTGGGGCGGTACCCTAAGGTACAAAAGTGAAAAGGTACATCTTTGTACCTTACTCACCCCTAAATGGTACATATTTGTACCTTAAAAGGTACATATCAGTACTTTAAGAGTGCATATTAGTACCTTAAAGGTACATATTAGTACCTTTTCGGTTTTGTACCTTAGGGTACCGCCCCAGTGACAGCAATGTACCTTTTTTTCTGACAGTAACAGGTGCCGTGATGAAGAGATAATCAGTGTTATTCACTTCACCTGTCATAATGTTATGCCTGATCGGTGTATGTACCTGTTTGATTAAAATGGGCATTTCTGATTTATTCTACTCACTTCTGACAACATTTCTTCCAAATTTGAAATAAAGCTATAGTAATTTAAAGCATTTATTTGCAGAAAATGACAACTGGTCAAAATAATGAAACCAGACCACAGATAACAATAATGTTTTAACTTAGGAGGAGTTCAGACGTCAGTATTTGGTGGAATAACCCTGATCATAAAACTGAATAGAATAGGTCTGAAAACATCTTTTTTTTTAACCTTTTGTCATTTTCTGCAAATAAATGCTCTAAATTACAACATCTTTATTTGAAATTTGGAAGAAATGGTGTCAGTAGTTTGTAGAATACATAAAAAATATTAATTTGACTCAAACAGATACATATACATTTTGCAGTAAATATTAAATACTGTATATATTAGGGATGTCATTTCAACATTTTAAGTATGGAAAATTGATCCCTGAAGGGGAATTCAGAACAAGTCATATAGAGATGAATTTTTAAAGAGATAAATCGCCTGTGGCTTTAGAATTATGGGGGAGAAGCACGTTAACGCACCATTAACCAGCTGGTTTCCCAGCACCTATCAGCACCAGCACTACCTATTAGCTTTTCAAGGATGAAACAACTTAATCGACTCTGTAAAATGGGGATGATTAAGGTCACCGAATAAAAACACGTTTGAAAATCACTGTTGCGCGGGTACTCAACCTTTAGCAAGGAGCAAAGCTGTGATTGAGACCAATTTGCGGACAAACAAATAATAATTCGGGCAATGATTGCGCCACAGTTACGTTCACACTCTACCAATGCAGCAATTTAGCCTGAGTGATTTCAACTTTAATCTGTAATAAAAATGAAGCAAGCAGGCTGTTAGCACTTAGCTTGTTAGTGAGCTCTCGTGTTATTATTGCCGAAGAAACAGGAAACACTTGTGCTGATTGGATCTGGGAATTCATGATCATCTAATTATGCTAAGTTCCACTGAGGGAATGTCTTTGAGGAGCGTCAACAAAAAGGCTTAATAACTGACAGTGAGGGGAGTTTTTCTGTGTGCATGACAGTTGGGAAAATATTGTCTGTTTAGGCCATCGTCAAACATATTTCATTTAAATGATGATAAACAATAGATAAGACAGAACTGTTATGAGATAGGTAAGGCGTATGCACGCATTATTTGCATATCGTATCGTGCCAGGTTTTGACATTTCTGTCAGAGCTCCAAGATGCTTTATGGTTTCAGATGAAGAAATAAAAGATCAAAATCTGTTGCCTCCGCGAGGCTTCAGTGTCTCTCCGTCTTGCTGTCGTTTCTGGCTAATTAAATTCCACCCTGAGTGTTGCTGTTGTGGCTGGCTGACAGGTAACGCTAAAACGCATAACTCACGTATAACCAAGCACCTTTTCGACACAAGCGTTCCATTATTAGGAGCTGCTTTTATGGCGCTATTTGTGCTGCAGTGCTATTAAATGGTACATTTCGACTATGATGCTAAAAATGGACATTAAAATGACAGTCATAAAACTAGATTTGCATTTCTAGAAGGAAATGCTGGTGCTTGCAAGGCAGAATAGGGGTAGAGTTAGCTTTTGATAAGTAGTTTCAGATAAGCTTAGATTTTTGGCAATTACAATTTTAACTAGGAAGTAAGGACGTTACGAAAGTAAAATGCCTGTTCTTGCTGACTTTTAAAGCAATAGGTTGCCCTAAAAATGAAAAACCTTACCATCATTTACTCACCTTTATGTCATTACAAATCCAGGTAGCACTTTTTTTTCGATCGTCCACTTTAGACATGCAAGGACATGTCAACTTATTCTACTAACCCTAACAACACCTAACCCTAACCTAACAGTCTACTAATACACTAAGGAGAGTTGGTTGACAACTTACTTATAGTTAGTAGAATGTCTAAAGCTGAACATCGAAATAAAGAGTAACCCAAATGATTTTCTTTCTTCTGTTGGAAATAAAATGAGACATTTTGAAGAATGTATGTCAATGCTGCCCTTTTTGATTCAGTTTCAAAAATCAGAAAGTTATGTCTACACTGAAAATAATTGAGTATTTACTTTCACTTAGTAAATTGCATGTGTTGATGCAATTTCCCCAAGCGGCTAGCCGGCTACCTTCTGTTCTCTCTCCAATCCTAAACGGAAGTGACTTAAACTGCAATTCATCTACTGGCTGCTATAAAGACAGGCTCAAAAAGGGAGTCAATCCCATATACCTCCGTGTTAAAATGTCCAACTTTACAGCAGAAAAACATATTTTTACAGCCTGGTGGTACAAAAAGTGGTTTTGTTCTATACAGCTAATTTTGCCCTTTATGACAACTGTGAGGGGGGGTTGTCTGCTGACTGTTTGTCCACCAACGTCCCGCCTCTTTGCCCATTTTCGGTTATCTGGGAGTGACGTGTGAACGGGCTGCCAAGATGGCGATGTCCGATGACTCGAAACCTACAGGTGATGTCATGTACACTATGTCCATTGTTTTATACAGTCTATGAATTTCCCATGAAACAGGAAGACAGGGCGGGACGTGTTGAACAGCTCCTCCCCTTTTTTAAAACAGCCAATAGCGTTTTGTTTATATCACATCTTGACCCGAGCCTTTCAGCTGGGTAAAGCTTCCGGTTCCCTCTAATCTGTAAACGTTTATCATCATAATCTCCCCATATCGCTTAATTAAAATACATCATTCAGTGCAGAATTCAAATGTGTCCGCTCTGTGTTATTGTGTCTCTGGACCGAGCAGACTGTGTGTGTGTGTGTGTGTGTGCTGCGGCGGTGCGTGTGAAACCAGACTAGATTCGCCTCAACTGAAAGCATATTCACACTGTCTGAATCATTCCCTATCTCATATATAGTGCCATTCGCCATGTCCAAATGGCCGATTTAAGACGCAAATTAAGCATTTATTTAGGGGGTGGGATGCTTCAAATTCTACAGGGCATTTTATTGGACAGAAAATCTGAAAAGGAGCTGAAGTGCAGCATGATTTTATCAAAATTGTTGATCCATATTTGCGGAAGTGAGAGACTATACGTTTTAAATGCTAATATCTTGCTAATATCTAAATGCACATTTTGTCATTGTTTTGACACACAATAACAGTAAGACTAACATTCATGTTAAAAGCCAAAAAACTTCAGAAGTAGAAGACTTATGGAGTAGAAAACCTGAAATATGTTACATTTTTTACATTACATATTTCAAGTCTTCTAAATCTACAGGACCAGACAGAAATTTGTGTCAATATTTGCAGGGATTTTTTACCCATGTTCAATACATGTATAAACGTTTTAACTGCAATATGGCCGTGGAAACTTTTGTCAAATGGGGGAATGTATGCAAGCTGGTGTTTTTAGAGACATTTACATCACTTGTTAATGCGACATTGGGGTGGCAAGAAAGACAGCATGGGAGAAATGACATAGCTGGAATTTTCTCACTTACATCAGGACGCCTGTGTACGTTACACGCGGAGGGGAGTAGAAGCGCTGAGAGAGTGCGGGATGTGCTGGGACGGATTGTAAATGCAAAAAACCAGAAGGTCAGATCTGGTGAGAGTGGCTGAGTCATTTCACCGTCTGCTCGGGTTCTAGTAGAGATGATAATCTCCCTGCGGTGGTTTCAAGCCCTGCCGACCTGCAGATAAACCTTTCGCTGCATAAATCCCAGTTTTTCACTGACCTCTCCCCATGCTTGAACGGTCCAAGCTGAATCGTGCACTCGCACCGCCAATTTGCTTCCAAGTGCACAATGCAAGAGGCTTGATGAAAGACCGCGGTGAACGAGAGGGCGAGTCGAGTGAGAATTTGCCCCACTCTATGGCCTGTTACACATTCCTCATGCACAGAGAGCGGCAACATCTGTTCCTTTCCATGGAGAAACCGTTCAACTATTATCAAAATTAGTGCACAAGAGGTCTGTGATTCCATTACTTGGTGAAAACTCAAACCTGATGTTGCACCTACATATACTTTTAGAATTTGAAAGAATTGGCTTAAGTCTAAAATAGCAGAAAATCTGGACTCAATAGCAGCTTTCCTTGGCCAAGGACCACCCAGAGGCCATCTGACTGACCTGTAAAGCAACCAATCACAGTTAGTTTTGTTCCCCGTCATGTTTAGGGGCGTAAAAATATATTTTTTATCATTCTTGTTCTGCCACAGAGAATGATGGGACATAATGCGGATCCTGCTAATAATGAAAGTTTCTGCCTCAGACGTCTGCGCCAAAGCCACTTGAAGGCAAAATGATTTGTCAAGATCTTAAAAATCATAGCCCCTCCCTTCGAAGAAATCAGGACAGAAGTGGTTGAAAGTGGACAAAAGAGACGGATCAAATTACCAGGCTTAAACGGGAATATGTCTCCCTCGTCTACTTGTGATCAAATCGATCAAAACACATCTAAATCCAAATACCAGGTGTAAATAGGGCCCTTGATGTAATGCGAAAACAGATGGCAAATGTTTTATGCAGGGAAGTGAAAACATATATAGAATATATATAAAAGAGCAAAATGTGTAAAATATTTTTTTTATGGCGAATAGTGGGCTTCAGAAAGGGAGAGGGGATGCGGCCTCAAAATGTTGCCTTTTAAGTGCATTTTTGGGAATGAGGGACATTTGAAGATGGAGTAAAGGAAAGCACAATGAGTCAAGGCCACTCCTGAGAGCCCTGGACACTGTTTGCACAGGCAATTTGAGGGTGAGGAGTTCCCTTCATCTCTGCTTATCCATTAGCTGAAGAGCTCTGCCATTGACCCCATCTTTGCAAGAAATCAATAGATGAGCACCTGGTCCTGCACAAAATAAACTTGTAGAAAGTCATAATGTTCATCTGAACAAAGTGGTTACGTTGTTCTCATCATCATAAATCTTTTGAGTGTTTTAGCTTTGCAATGATTATATATTAGTGTTTAGATAAAAATGTCCTAATTTAAAGCAATATATCTATTTTTGTTCAATTTGAAACTAGTCAGGATTTAGTATTATTATAATATATCTACATATTAGCTGTACACACACACACACACACACACACACACACACACACACACACACACACACACACACACACACACACACACACATATATATATATATATAAAATACACTTTATAAATACAATACATCCAGTGGGATAACTGTCGGAGATTGTGAAAACGAGAGGGATTCTCTTTCATGTCAGTTTGGATTGTTATATCATCTGTGCTGTTCGGCACAGTGGCCTGTGTGTCAAATGTGATTTGTATATTAGATGGACCAGTGGTTTGATAGATCTTGATCTGGGATAGAAAAGCTGAAGTATGTGGAACTGCTCTGCCTGTGCAAATGAATTTCACATTATTGTAGGTCACTGAATTCATTGGGCGTGCCAATCAGCAGAGCTCCTTGGGGGACTTGTGTGTGTGGCGAGTTGCATTTCTCCATAGTGTCGATCCAGCGGGTGGTTGTAAATTAAGACTTCCATTTTCCTTTCCTGGAAAAGCAGCCTAATTTATCAAACACATCTGTGTGTGCGCGTGTGTGTGTTTGTGTGTGTGTGTGTGTGTAGAAATGAGCAACAGGAAGAGCTGTCTCATTTCTTCTGCAGCTGATTTTATCTGTCTGGAGGACGTGAAAAAATGACCCCTGCAATTGTTGCGAGCTTGCCAACAGGAAGCCGGCCAATTTAGAAGGTGGAAAGTCCATTAAAAGATTAATTTAAGGAAGTGACTAGGCCCCTTGTGGACTTATTAGAAGCTCATCAGAATATAGCAGGTGAATTTGATTTATGAGCCAAACTGCTGAATATGTGCTGAGATTCAGAAGTCATTTTTCTAGTATCCAAAAATAATAATAAATAATATATATATATATATATATACACACCATATTGCCAAAAGTATTAGGACCCCCACCAAATCATTGAATTCAGGTGTTCCAATCACTTCCATGGCCACAGGTGTATAAAATCAAACACCTAGGCGTGCAGACGCTTCTACAAACATTTTTGAAAGAATGGGTCGCTCTCAGGAGCTCAGTGAATTCAAGCGTGGTGCCGTGATAGGTTTCCACCTGTGCAATAAGACCATTCATGAAATTTCCTCACTACTAAATATTCCACGCGCAACTGTTAGTGGTATTATAACAAAGTGGAAGCAATTGAGAACAACAGCAACTCAGCCACAAAATGTTAGGCCACGTAAAATCACAGAGCGGGGTCAGCGCATGCTGAGGCACATAGTGCGCAGAAGTTGCCAACTTTCTGCAGAGTCAATAACTACAGAACTTTGTCTGGCCTTCAGTTTAGCTCAAGAACAGTACATAGAGAGCTTCATGGAATGGGTTTCCATGGCCGAGCAGCTCATCCAAGCCTTAATGGTAGGCTACAACGTACAATATGGCTCAATTAAATATTTATGGTGTTAAACTTGCAACCTAGTCAGTCTGTGAGAATATAAATATGCTAATTATAGTTTACAGCTAGCGCTATGATCCATTTGCAGGAAACCTGAGCAAAAGAATGATGCGGTTTCAGACATTGTTGCTGTTCATTGTGCGTGTCGCTCAAGCAAATGAACACATCTTCTCTAGGGATTACATTATCCTAGCACTTGCTCACTACAGGATGATTTCTATCAGACTTAATTGTCTTAAACAAACATGCTTTGAACTTTCGAACCAAATGAAGCTCCATCAGCTGTTTTGAGGTGGAAAACTTTTCTTTTTAACTTGCAATATCAAATTAGCACTTTGAAGCAGGCCTGTTTTAAGTGGGTATTTGACTGGCCTCTCCTACAGTTGTGCTAATGAGGTGTAAATGTGTGTTTAGTTGTGCCAAGGTCAGACAAACAGCCACCAGACCAGGAGACATCAGCTACAGGCAAGCTAATGAGGCAAACGGCGACACCGCACTCAAAAACAGAGCAAGAGCAAAACCTGGATTATCCTAGAAAAGTTCCAGAGCCTTCGGGGTAGAGAGAAACCCTTTGAAACAAGGAGATGGCTTTGTCTTGTTATCAGCTGTGGAGGTTGAGTGAGTGGAGCTCACAGGGGCATTGGGTCTCATTAAACAAGAGTATGTTTATATAGAACACATCAGCGCCCGTCCCCTTTTTCAGAGGTGCTGGTTCCGGAAGTATTTTTCCATTAATTTTTTCCTTAGTGATTTTCAAAAAATCTTTGTTAAAGAGTTATAAGCCATGAACCTAGCCAATCAGCTACAAGGTGAATCATATTACAAACTTTGATTTGAAGCAAAAAAGTATTTGAAAAACAGACAAAAAGACAAAAGGACAGGACTGTGTACTGAAAGGCTTTAGTGAGGGAAAGAACTAATTAAGCAAACAGTGTAATCTAATAATAATAAAAAAAAAACTGGTCATATATATATATATATATATATATATATATATATATATATATATATATATATATATACACACACACACACACACACACACACACACATATATATCACGGCACCTGTGGGATATATAAAACTGCAGCTCTTGTGGGGTGTTCCTGGTCTATCTAAGAGCTCCAAGGAAAGGAACAGTGGTGAACCGGCGACAGGGTCATGGGCGGCCAAGGCTCATTGATGCATATGGGAAGCAAAGGCTGGCCCATGTGGTCTGATCAAACAGATGATCTACTGGAGCTCAAATTGCTCAAGAAGTTAATGCTGGTTCTGATAGAAAGGTGTCAGAATACACAGGGCATCACAGTTTGTTGCGTATGGGGCTGCATAGCCGCACACCAGTCAGGGTGCCCATGCTGACCCCTGTCCACCACCGAAAGCGGCAACAGTGGACACGTGAGCATCAGAACTGCACCATGGAACAATGGAAGAAGGTGGCCTTGGCTTGATGAATCAAATGTTCTTTTTCATCATGTGGATGGCCGGGTTCGTGTCTATTGCTTACCTGGGGAACACATGGCACCAGGATGCACTATGGGAAGAAGGCAAGCCGGCGGAGGCTGTGGTATTGCTTTGGGCAATGTTCTGCTGGGAAACCTTGGGTCCTGCAATCCATGTGGATGTTACTTTGACACGTACCACCTACCTAAGCATTGTTGCAGACCATGTACACCCTTTCATATTCCCTGGTGGCTGTGGCTCTTTCAGCAGGATAATGCACCCTGCCACAAAGGAAAAAAATGGTTCAGAAATGGTTTGAGGAGAACAACAACGAGTTTGAGGTTTTGATAAACAATATATTTTATGTTTATTTCAAAATATGCGTATACTTTTAAATGTTTTGAAAGCATATAGACAGATCAGCTTGACTATGCCATTCGTGTTGCTTCATGGGAGTGGGCGAAGCTAAATACCTATTTTGATGCATGTTGTTTTTTCGACTCTGTTTGGTGTAATTTTCTGTGCAGCCTCATGGGTAATGTTTTTCACCAGAAATTCTGCTTTTAAACATGAATATTTTGAAAATAATCTGAAATAATGCGGATTGATAGCTTCAAATACTTCAGATTAACAACCTTGTCGCTCACAGTAGGTCTGTTATCGTTCAAAATCAATTTCCTTATTGAGAAAATGAATGGAGTTTTTACTTCCAGAAGCCGACTGTTGCACTCTATTGTCATTTATCGCAGATAATCAATGGCAATGAGATTCTAATTGTCGGCAGAATAGGAATAGGAACAATTATTGTTTGAGTTGCCTTGGTTGAAATGACAGCCATACTGCTCCTTATGCTGTCATAAGATTAATACAGGGAGATTAAGTGATATGGAACACTATTTGTTAAATAAAGGGACTTTGCTCGATAGACGTAGCCTGTGTTCTTATGATGCAATATTGAAATTAGTCAAAATCGACTCTTCTTTTGCATGAATAACTTTTGTTGTGTCTTTCCATTTAAAGCTATTATAAAGTTTCAAAAGACTGAATAAGGCGTGACCAGGATATTCTTTAAAATGAAAAAATACATAAAAAATTTAAATAAAAATAAAAAACATTTTTAAATGACACTTATAAATAAATAAAAACAGGCCTGTCAATCCATACTTCGCATCACATATTGCAGATGCTTCTCATTCAAATCTGTTTTGATTTTGTCCTTTCTTTTACACATGCTTGCACACGCAAATGCCAGCAGTGTTTTCCATCTTTATCTCAACATCGATTTCTGTGCAGCGTCCTCAGATTAAATTTGATATGATGAATACTAAACAGACACATGCTAAAGGGGACAGACACACAAACATTAGCATGGGTAGATGGTTATTCACATCAAGAGCGTAATTTTATAACAGAACATTAGAGTTGTGAGCCTTGTGTTCATGTTGGGAATCACATTTAAATTTATTTTGGTGGCAGGCAGCTTTCCACCAAAGTGACCCACAAGAAATATTACAATAATTGTGTAAAGTTGAAGGGACACTGTCAAAATATGTAGGGGTGCAGACAGAGACATGGCACTTGGGCTTTAGAAATGAGAAATGATGCCCGAAGCTGTCAATCAAAGGGGCGTATGGTACAATACTGCATGCAATTAAAGGCCACTACAGCCATCTTTATCTGCAGCCAAAGTTTCAACCTCCCTCCAAAGACTCTGCGTATGTTCCTGTCCACCACTGACAGCAAATCGTTACTAAAAGCATATAATGGCAAACTTTGCCTCTCTTAAATGCCAGTACAGTGCCATGTGAATTAATAATAGGGACGAGCTTCAAAGGTGCTGCCACGCTGCTCTTGGTCGACAACTAATAAATATTGAAAAGGTTGCATGAGCAACAGAATGCTTAATTGTGGTCATGTGAGAGAGAAAGCAGTGCAGTTCCAGAGCAGGAGAGAAGTGGGCATTTTCAAACAGTCCAAAACAATCTGCCTTAATGATCATTTGTCATTTAAAGCTTACTTGATATTTTTACAACTACCCATTCTCGTTGTTCTAATTTAATGTACCTGTGAAACATGGAGTTATTTGAAGGTTGCTATATTTTTCATATAACAAATATGCATGATCACTGGCAGTGCAATGTGAAGTGAAATACAAAATGCTATGCAAAATTAAATGCAATGTAAAATGCAATGCACAATTAAATGGGAAATGCAATGTGTATATATACATATATGTACACAAAAGTTTTGGGACTCCTGCCTTTACATGCACATGAACTTTAATGACATTCCATTCTTAATCCATAGATTTTAATATGGAGTTGGCCCATCCTTTGCAGCTATAAGAGCTTCAACTTTTCTGGGAAGGCCTCCCGCAAGGGTTAGTAGTATGTTTATGTGAATTTTCTAGTAGTGCATTTGTGAGGTGAGGCACTGATGTTGACGAGAAGGCTTCACTTGCAGTCTCCGCTCTAATTCATTCCAAAGGTGTTTTATCAGGTTGAGGTCAGGACTATAGAAGAGTCGAGTTCCTTCACACCAAACTCGCTCATCCATGTCTTTATGGCCCTTGCTTTGTGCACCGGTGCACAGTCATGTTGGAACAGAAAGGTGCCATCCCCAAACTGTTCCCACAAAGTTGGGAGCATGAAATTGTCCAAAATATCTTGGTATGCTGAAGCATTAAGAAATCCTTTCACTGGAACTAAGGGGCCATGCCCAACCCTTGAAAAACAACCCCACACCATAACCCCCAACCCCCAACCCCACACACACACACACACTTGGCACAATGCAGTCAGGAAAGTATCGTTCTCCTGGCAAACACCAAACCCAGACTCGTCAATCAGATTTCCAGACAGAGAAGCATGATTCTTCACTCCAGTAAACACGTCTCCACTGTCTAGAGTCCAGTGGCGGCATGCTTTACACCCGTGCATCCGACGCTTCGCACTGCACTTTAATAGGGGACAGTCATGGCCAAATGGTTAGAGAGTCAGACTGGTAACCCGAAGGTTGCGGGTAGAGGTCTGTGCGAGACTGTTTTTTAATGCCCACTCCAGCTGGGGTTATATTCCGCACCCACTCGTTTCCGATATATATACACTCTTTGTTCACCCACTGTCTGCTTAGAATAATTTTCTTCCCGACCTGACCATCCCGCGTGCAAATAACGGTCCTAACACCCTATCACCACATCCCTAACCTTAACAGTCTACTAATACTCTGAGAGTTAGTGTTTATTTGTTCTTAACGCAAAAGAAGACAAAATGTTTAGAAAAACCTTGGTAACCAAATAGTTGATGGTTCCCATTGACTTCCACAGTATGAAAAATAAATATGGAAGTCAATGGGGACCATCAACTGTTTGGTTATTAACATTCTTCAAAATATCTTCTTTTGTGTTCAGCAGAAGAAAGAACTTAATATTGAGGGTGAGTAAATTATGACAGAATTCCATTTTTTTGGGTGAACTATCCCTTTCAAGTGAACCATAGAAATAAAGTGTAACCTAATTTTCTATTTTCTAATTTATTTTCTAATGTTAGCAAAAGTGCCAAAAAAAGTTTTACATACATTTTTTATGAGCATTTTCTTTTGGCAACTTAGAATTGAACAGTCTTGGTCACACTTAATTTTAAGATGTCATTGTTGCAGTGTAATTATGTATTTATATTATAATTATATATATTTAAGTACTGAGTAATACTGATTAACAACATGTACTTTATTATAGTGTAGGATTAGGGTTTGGTTGAGGGTTAGTTGCATGTAATTATGCATAATTTACTGTTAGTATCGTTAGTACATGTAACATACTGTATGTAAAAACGACACAGTAAAAAAAAAACGTGTTACCAAAATCTCTATTTTAAAACTGTTTTAATGTGAGAATCGATCCTCCAAAAAGGGACAAGGTGCTAAAACTAATGATTTTATTGTGCATTCAGCAGGAAAATAAGTGCGTAAAAGCTTTGAATGAAAAAATGTTATCAACATTTTTTTAGTAATTACTGTTTCCTATAGCCACTATAGGGTATCTAAATATATACTGAACTCTTTTATGTGTAAAAATGGAAAGACAAATCCAGTTTTCCATGTTTTTTTGAGAAATGACAGCATTGCATTAGAAATTAGTGCATGTTCCTGACATTTGCAGACGAAAAGGGTGGGTTATCTGGCACATATTGGCACTGACAAGCAGTGAAATGCTCATCTGTCAGAGCCGGTGGCTGTTTGGCCGAGCGGGGGGGTGGACTGCAGTGGGGCAGGGCTTGTGAAGGGCATGGACGCTCCCTCTGCAGGGCAAACCATGGCCGATGTCTGTGAAGGAGGCTCAGTCAGGGGCTAAAAAACCTGCGTCAGCTGATCTGTTTGTGATTGCTTGTTTGGAATCAGCCGTTTGTTTGTCATTGCTGTATGTCTGGGGGTCGTGGTTAGGTGTTACCGAATGGAAAGACATGGCTGTGCCGGTTGCCTTGGAGACTTGGGAGTGAGACGTCCGTGCTAGTTTTCCTCTTCCTAGATGAGGCTGAGCTAAAGCCACAAATTGTTTGACATTGAGGGGCTGAAATTGATTAACAAAGATCCTAGTCTGTCTGCCTCATGTTGGTCTCACATCTATCTGTCTGTCTGCTTATCTATCTGTCTGTCTGTCTGCTTGTCTGTTTATCTGTCTGTCTATTTATCTATCTGTCTATCTGCCCGTCTGGATGTTTATCTGTCTGTCAGTTTGTCTGTCTTTCTGTCCGTCTGTCTATCTGTCTAAATATATATATCTTCTTACTATGTTTTGCAGACATTCAATAGAGTTCTGATGTTCCAGCTAACAGTTGTGACAATTGAACTTATAGTTTAGAGAATGTTAAGACTGTTTCGAAACTGTTCGGTTAAGTGAATAACACTGATTATCATCGCGGCACCTGTTAGTGGGTGGGATATATTAGGCAGCAAGTGAACATTTTGTGTTGATGTGTTAGAAGCAGGAAAAATGGACAGGCATACAGATCTGAGCGAGTTTGACAAGGGCCAAATTGTGATGGCTAGACGACTGGGTCAAAGTGGTCCAAGGAAGGACTTGTGATGAACCGCCGGGTCATGGGCAGGCAAGGCTCATTGATGCACGTGAGTGAAGGCTGGTCCATGTGGTCCGATCAAACAGATGAGCTACTGGAGCTCAAATTGCTCAAGAAGTTAATGCTGGTTCTGATAGGAAGGTGTCAGAATACACAGTGCATCACAGTTTGTTGCGTATGGGGCTGCATAGCCGCACACCAGTCAGGGTGACCATGCTGACCCCTGTCCACCACCGAAAGCGGCAACAGTGGACACGTGAGCATCAGAACTGGACCAAGGAGTAAAGGAAGAAGGTGGCCTGGCCTTTGGGCAATGTTCTACTGGGAAACCTTTGGTCCTGCCATCCATGTGGATGTTACTTTGACACGGACAACCTACCTAAGCATTGTTGCAGACCATGTACACTCTTTCATGGAAATGGTATTCCCTGGTGGCTGTGGCCTCTTTCAGCAGGACAATGTGCACAAAGCAAAAATGGTTCAGGAATGGTTTGAGGAGCACAACAACAAGTTTGAGGTGTTGATTTGGCCTCCAAATTCTCCAGATCTCAATCCAATCGAGCATCTGTGGGATGTGCTGAACAAACAAGTCAGATCCATGGAGGCCCCACCTCGCAACTTACAGGACTTCAAGGATCTGCTGCTAACATCTTGATTCCAGATACCACAGCACACCTTCAGAGGTCTAGTGAGTCCATGCCTCGACGGGCCAGGGCTGTTTTGGCAGCAAAAGCAGAACCAACACAAAATTAGGAAGGTGGTCATAATTGTATACCTGATCGGTATATAAATATATAGGCTATGTGATGTTTTTAAAATACAATTTTATGAAAAACAAAACAAAAAGAAAGATCATCCAGTCTTATTTTCCCTGAGAGTAACCCATGTTTCCGTGTGTGATTTTGAGCGTGTGTGTGCCTGTAAAGAGGATTTGAGATGCACAGAGACAGATCTCTCTGAGTGTTTAGACTTCGCCCAGGCATGCAATTTATTCCAGCTTTCAGCAAGATGAAACCGTTCAGCGTCCAGCTGTGCGCTGCAGCAGAGGTGTGTGTACCTGCGGCCGACTCTGCCATAAAACACACAGAGCCACTCACACAAACACAATGGTTGTTGGCGCTCAAATTGCATCATAGTTGTTGTTGTGTGAGAAAGGGTCTGTGAGCTGTGTGTAACCATTACACAGTGCTGCCGGGCTCTTTTTGCAGTTTTCGTTGAAGAAAATTCTTAGATGTAAATGCAATCAGAAAATGTCACTTTTAAAAAAAAAATGAATAACAAAAAGCTGTTGACTCAAAGTGACATTTGCATTATAATATTATCATGATTTAAAACCATAAACAGACAGGCAACATCATTTAAAGCATTTAAATTACATATTAAGCATAATCAGTGCCTGATGCATGTAAACATACTCAATGACCCTCATGTGTTTGAATTATAATAACTGAGTAGCATGTTGAATAGCAAGTGAAATCCATTTATACACATTCCTATTTTTAATTTAAGGGAATTGACTATGTCAGTGGCCATTTCATAGCCATGTATAATCTTTAAAAAGTTTGGCATAGCTAGGTTTCAAAACGGAAAGATATGTAAATATACAAAAAGAATGACGAAACAAATGCAATACTTCTATTGCGTTGTTGCTTCAGGGCAGTACCTATTTGTTTAGTAAGTTATATGTGTCTGATATTTATTCAGAATTGCCTTTTGTGATTAAAGTTGTTGCCTGTAGACACAAACTTTCTTTTTCTTTTTTCTTGCCAGTGTTCACGTCTTGCATTGGAGACATTAGCTGCACTAATGTTGGTGAGTCAACAAGTAAAATAACTAGCTAGATATTTTCCCAGACAAAGTAATATATTATTGATTTATTATAAAAATGGTGCAATTGGCATTCCTATCTGTGTTTGAGGTCAATATACTTTCGTTTGCTTCACAGCTGTGATGCATATCCTACTTGCTATTGCTATTCAGAGGCAGTGGGTATTGGAAACTATTTATGGTAATTTATAGATTTTTCACTTTTCTTTTTCAACCTTTGTTTTCCTTTTCACAGACTTTGGTTTGCTTACTGGGGTTTGTAAGGCACAATTTTATTCTTTGAAAAGCCACCATGGGACAATTTGTATTGTGAAAAGTGCTGCACATCAGTCCGAATGAAGCTGAATGAATGATATATTATTTTGACTGTATGTATTATTTCTTACTTTCTCAACCTGGACATTTACATTGACTTCCCCTTTAAAGCACATTGCTTATTTAATTTCCTTGCGATACAACATCAATGACTCCAGAAACAGGGTTCAATTTTGGACTTTTAATTTGTTTAGGCTTTGGCTGGAAAGGAGTTTTGGAGACCCAATTTTCAAACAGTAACTTTTGAAAAAGGTGTTTCAAAGTGCAAGTTTTGAAAACAATAGCTTTATCGTCTCGGTGTAAACTCCAAAAACACGAATTTGTTAAAATATTGACATCATGCGCATGCGTATTACGTGTTCAGTCTGTAGGCATGTGTTTCTTTACAAAGTCTTCGTCTACTGGCCTGGTATGCATAATACAGGATTTTACACATTTTCATGGATCCGTGTGAACTGGGATCATATTGACAATGTTGTCATCTGTATGCTGAACTTTTCAAAAATGCAAAGGAAACACAAACTTTTCTGTTTTTAGCACATAGCTAGTTTTTGTGTAAACGTACCTCTAATTGAATACTCTTGCTTTACATCTGACCTGGTTTAGCATGCAGTTGCATAAGGCACACAGAAACTCTGTGAAAGTTGAAAGCTGTGCCATTAGAGGAGCAAACATGACACCACACACAATATGAGGCTAAATGGCACTTTTGTCTTCAGTTCAGCCTGGAGAACCCAAAACAAAGTGTCAGCAAAAACAAAAGCTGCTCTCTACGCCTCGCAGAATATGTCACCTGACAGGAATCTAAAGCAGCAGCCTGCTTTACCCCCCAAAAAAAGTGTCCCTCTCTTTTCTCTCACTCTTCCCGGCCTTCTCTGTTAGAGGAGATATATGATACTGTAGATAGAAAGCCAGGGCTCTTAATAAAAATCATCCATTTTTGTCACAGCCCAGCTGAGGGAGGTGAAAAATGCATTTGCACAGTATCAGTAGGTGATTTTTGTTTATTTATTTATTTATTTACATCCCTCTCCACCTATTTTCCTCTCTGTAAAAGAGGATTCCTCTGAAATGAGGGCTTTAGATGGCACTGTCATGAATCTCCTTAAATCGCTTCGTCATTTTGTGCCTTGTACTGGCCTGAAGGGCCACTTATCATTAGCAAGATCTATTATCGCTGTCTTGAATGAAGGTGAGCGAGTTTTGAGAGGAAAGGCTAAACATTACATGTCATCCACAAACAAGTTAACCTTTCATTATTATTTAATGGTTTTTTACCTCACAGGCACCTAAAAATGTATATAGATTTTGATCTTTATAAATGTAAATAGTCTCCTTTTAAATATGAGTAATGAATTGTTTATTTCTTCATTTATTTATTTATTAAACAAATTTTTCCATGAAAATAGTCTTAAATGATTGCGTGGTACATTCATTCAAGTCAACCAATCAACCAATCAACCAACCAACCAACCAACCAACCAATCAAATCAGTCAGTCAGTCAATCAAAAAATTCAAACAATCAATCAATCAGTCAATCAATCTATCAATCAATCAAAATTAGTCAGTCAATCATCCAACCAAATCAACCAGCGAACATCAACTAACCAAAACGCCCAACCGACTGATGAACATCAATCAAACAACCAATCAATCAATCAATCAATCAATCAATCAATCAATCAATCAATCAATCAATCAATCAATCAATCAATCAATCAATCAATCAATCAATCAATCAAATCAACCAATCAACCAACAAACATCCACCAACCAAATTAGTCAATCAATCAAATCAACCAACCGTCCAATCGATCGATTGACTATTTTTATCATAATTTTGTCTTTGTATCAATCAATCAAATCAACCAATCAACAAACATCAACGAACCAAATTAGTCAATCAATCAAATCAACCAACCAAATCAACCAACCGTCCAATCGATCGATTGACTATTTTTATCATAATTTTGTCTTTGTGATTATGTAATAAAAACAAAAGTCTCACTTTACTGGCTGATTATGTAATAAAAACAAAAGTCTCACTTTACTGGCCTCCTGTGAAGCTGTTGGCAGATGATACGCAAAGTGAGATATATTGCAATGGCTCAGCGTTTCATTTGCTTAGCACTAGGATATTTTTGGTTAGATGCACAGATGTTTTAGGCCTTGCGAGTTTGTGTGTGCTTTTTTAGCGCGTGTGTTCATGCTTTTGTTCTCATCTGTGCAAGAGCACTTGGACTGATGGATTGAAAATTGCAGGTGGGTGGAAATGTCAGAGAATGAAGCTGGTTCTTGCCGTTGAAGTGCTTAAAACGCTATTATGCTGCGCATAGGCAATCTGCCACCAAACATCCTTAAGGTCACTCTGATACGTGACATACAACTGCTTTTATAGCCCAATCTTGCAGCTTGTAAAATCATCCTTTGCTATTGAGCTGCACCGTAGTAGCAATATTTTACCAGCCGTCTAAATGATAACAGCCCTCTCCTGGTGAATACATCTTACTTTAGCACCACCTGTGAACATCTCATCTGTCTAAGGACATCTTTGGAATAAATGCATTCCTGAAGTGAATCTTTTAAAATGTAAGAGATTTACCAAAAATAAGGTTGAATGCTTGCAAAATCTGAATGATATGAAGGTCTATCACACAATATGGCTTGATGACATGAATTATGAAAATGTAGCAAAGACCTTACTCAGACTAGATGCTGCATTTAGTTTGACAGTAACGAAAACAAGATATCAAGGGTGAAGGGTCACATTCTGTACTCTGACCGCAACATCCATTTTCAATGAGAGCTGCCAATCTGAAGCGAATACCCTTGATTATGCATTGACTTTTATTTCACAATTAAATGCATAACATTTTAAAAAGATTTAAGTCATTTGCATTAGCTAATGCATTATAAATTATTACTTTTTAACAGCAATTTATCATCTAGGATCATATAATACTACCGTGAAATGTTAAAAAGGTATAAACATATGTATAGAAAATAAATTGTTAATATTAATAGTAATGATAATAACGATCATTTGCAATACATTTATAACTAATTACATATTTTAATATCATCATTTTAATGATTAATTCATGCACATCATTTTTTTAATTCACATATATTTCACAATAGGGAACAAAAGATGATTGCAACTTCCGTTTCATGCCAACTTGAATAATAAATAATTATTATACTTCAATAAATATACATTTATTTAAATAAATAATACAAATATTTAGTATGTCTATGTTTTATATGTCTATTGTCTATGTCTGTTGTATATATAATCTGATTATAAATGATAACACCCAATGACACCTGATGTACTCGTTGCATCATAAGAAGAATGGCGTCTACGCTAACTACGTCTCTCTGTTTATACAAAGGTTTTCTCTCCGGTGTGATTACTCCGATCTTCAACCAGATGGAACTGGTTAAATATTCTGAATGTTCTGATCCGATCTGACTGCTACTTGAATCATAATCATATACATATATATGCTTTCTTAGGTCAATGGAATTTCAATAGGAATTCAAAATATAATAATAAAATCCTCTCCTCTCCTCTCTCTCCTCTCCTCTCCTCTCCTCTCCTCCTCTCCTCTCCTCTCCTCTCCTCTCCTCTCCTCTCCTCTCCTCTCCTCTCCTCTCCTCTCCTCTCCTCTCTCCTCTCCTCTCCTCCTCTCCTCTCCTCTCCTCTCCTCTCCTCTCCTCTCCTCTCCTCTCCTCTCCTCTCCTCTCCTCCTCTCCTCCTCTCCTCTCCTCCTCTCCTCTCCTCCTCCTCTCCTCTCCTCTCTCCTCTCCTCTCCTCTCCTCTCCTCTCCTCTCCTCTCCTCTCTCTCCTCTCCTCTCTCCTCCTCTCCTCTCCTCTCCTCTCCTCTCCTCTCCTCTCCTCTCCTCTCCTCTCCTCTCCTCTCCTCTCCTCTCCTCTCCTCTCCCTCTCTCCTCTCCTCTCTCCTCTCCTCCTCTCCTCTCTCTCCTCTCCTCTCCTCCTCTCCTCTCCTCTCCTCTCCTCTCCTCTCCTCTCCTCTCCTCTCTCTCCTCCTCTCCTCTCCTCTCCTCTCCTCTCCTCTCCTCTCCTCTCCTGTCAACACCAGGAAATCTAAATGCTGCAGTGGCATGTGCGTGAAATGAGACAGCCCAGACACAAACAAATACGATCTGTCAAGGGCTCTTGGATAGCAGCAATAGGCGCAGGTGGATTGCTTCCCAAGATAAGCTCTCTCCTCAATGAAATATGTATGGAGCTGTATGAAGGTGCATCTCAGCCTTCCTCTCTTTAAGAGAATCCCTCCCCCTCCTCTCTGCTCTCCGTTCCCATGTCAGAAGATGTGCTCTGCTCTTGCCATGTGCCTGCTTTATGATTAGCGAGCCTCACTTCCTGCTCCGATGTTTGGCATCTCTCTCTGGGTGGCCCTAGGCCGCCGTTCCTATTGAATATCTACGCCTAATATGTTGCTCCATTGATTCTTCGTTATTTCAATTCCCAGAACGGTTTAAATGCGTGGTTGCGGTAGCCAAGGCGGTTAATTTGCAGTTCTATTAAAACTAAATCATTAAAAGCATACTGTGTGGCATTTGATAATTAAAAATGTGAGTAAAAATAACCCTCATTAGCATCACGGCCGCCTTGTTTTGTTCCACTCGGTCGTCTAAAGGAGCCGTATTTATGGAATGACGGATAGAGGAACAACATGCCCGATGCCCAAGGTCTTTTATCCAGATGCCATTCTGACCCACGCGGCTTGTTGGATACGAATGCACAATTGAACCGGAGCGCTTTTAATATTAGCCGTCATAAAACAAAAAAACGGGGTGCCAGTTAAAGGGTTAAAGAAGTGCAGTTTTTGATGTGTTGACTAACATACTAAAGCACATGCCTATTATTCAGTATTACAGTTATATATTTTAAAATGTGCTAAATTGCAAATTCATCATAACAAATGAATACATGATATACTACATTGAATTATATTTCAGTTCACCATAAATGCTTGCAGGACACTTCAGCACTATAGTTTAATCCTATGTGACCCTGGACCACAAACCCCGTCATAAGGGTCAATGCCATCCCCTTAAAGCTGAATACATAATTTTTACCATTGATGTACGGTTTGTTAGGATAGGACTCAATTTTTGGCAGAGATACAACTATTTGAAAATCTGGGTGCAAAAAAAATCTAAATATTATAGAAATTTGTGAGAAAACCATGAAAATTATAAAGAAAATCACCTTTAAAGTTGTCCAAATTAAGTCCTTAGCAACACTAATAATAATAAATGTTTGATATATTCACAGTAGGAAATTTACAAAATATCTTATAGATCAATTTGACCCATTCAATGTATTGTTGGCTATTGCCACAGTTATACCTGTGCAACTATATGACTGATTTTGTGGTTGAGGGTCACTTTTTAATCAAAGAATGACCTATTGTCAGACCCTATGCTGGTGCAGTGGGTCCTGGGTTCCTCCTGGTGCACAACAATGCCCGGCCTCATGTGGCGAGAGTATGCAAACAGTTCCTGGAGGATGAAGACATTGATAACATCGAATGGCCACCACGCTCACCTGACCTAAATCCAAAAGAACACCTCTGGGACATTGTGTTCCTGTCCATCCGACGGCGCTACGTTTCACCTCAGAGCTTAGTGATGCCCTGGTCCAGATCTGGGAGGAAATACACCAGGACACCATCCGTTTGTCTCATTAGGAGCGTGCCCCGACATACAAACTACTGAGTACCATTTTGAGTTGCTGCAATGAAATTTCAGCAAATTTCAGCAAAATGGACTAGCCTGCTGCATAATTTTTTCACTTTGATTTTCAGGGTGTCTTTGAATTCAGTCCTCTGTAGGTTGATCATTGTCATTTCCATCAAACGATGCGGCATCCTTTCATTCATAACACATTACCTAGCCCATATTAGTAGATATCCAGCATGATATTTTTCCCCATTGAGATCTGATGTGTTTTCAAATGGTTCCGTTAATTTTTTTGAGCAGTGTATATTATTTTAAAGCATTTGCTATTCATTTCACAATAAGTAGATACTCTTTAAAAATATGCAAAGGTGTACTTAAAATAAGTTTTGAGGAATAGTTTTGTCATAGGGATAGTTAATGTCAAGCTTAGGCTTACAATAAGGTTTAGGGGGTCAGACAACATTCTTACTCACTTTTTGTCTGATTTTAAGGATATATTATGGTTAGGGTTAGGGTTAGGTTTAGGGGTAGGGATAGGGATAGGGTTCGGACTATGTTTTTTGACATGAATGTTGTTCAATAAATGTTGATCCTGGAACATGCCTTACAAAATCAAGGCAAACAGTGGTATGTGATGCATGTTCCCCCTCAGTCACGCAGAAGGATTATTACATATCCGGTTTAATGCGAGCCTCAAATGAGTGATGCATTATGTATCAGCAGCACAGATCTATACAGCAATAATGAGCGGAGCTCATTGATTAATGTGCCGCAAAAGCGAGCGCTTTGTATTCAATGAAACCGACACAACACAAGGTTGTTTGCACAGGCGTGATTGATGGCATTTCGTACCGCTATTTACAGCGCCCTCCATGGGAAAGATGTGTTGCGATAATGATTGATACCCCCCGCAGTCAGACAAAATGTTACAGCGCAAATATGGGCAATGCTGAGTCACATGACCTGCTGATCAAAAGTATAAAACCTTTGAGTGTGAGAATGTCACTGTAATCGGAAGAATTAGTGTGTGCGTGTGTGTGTGTGTGTGTGTCTGTGCGCGCGTGTGTCTGCGCGTGTGTGTGTGTGTGTGTGTGTGTGTGTGTGTGTGTGTGTGTGTGTGTGTGTGTGTGTGAACAGCAGGCAACTGATTGAAAATGTTCAAAGAAACAGCTCCACTTTCCTGATTAAACGCTTGGTGCGTCAGCAAATGACTGATTGTGTGTGCGCGTAGCTAAAAGGTGACGATTTGGCCTTGTGTCTAATCTCCCCCGCTGCGAGTGGAGCTGGGAGTCGTGTCCTTTGCTTGCTCGTCTCTTAAAAGGTCACTGAAATATTTATTGTCCTGTTTTCCAGGTTGTATTTGATACTGTGCTTGCTGTTTTGTGCACTTGACGTCTCAAGTTTTTTTTATGTAAAAAGCGAAAATGACATTCTAAATTAAATTACTCGAGTGGGAGTAGGTCAAATGTGGGTTAATGTTCCTGAGTAGCATAAATGTGTGCTCATGGGAGAGGACTGTGTACTTGTGCACATGCTTCTACTATGTCAGTGCTCATGTGTCAGTGTTAGACGTTTCATCTATTCATAATAACTGGATTGGGCGTATGTATACTTAAACAGAGCTTGGAGGAAGGGATTCCAGATGCCGGAGACATTTCTAATGCATTTAGATGGCCGGGCTGATGTTATCCAAGCAGACAAGGTGGTCGACTTCAACTTCCAGATAGCTTTTAACCAGATTAGCCGGCTTTCTCCCACATCCAAATGGATCTGCTGTACTCTGGAAGATAGAATGCTGATAAACTTAAAAAAGGGCATGAATGGTGAGTGTCGCATGAATAAACAGACATGCACAGTATCCAGATGGTGGCTACTCTGAAAGTAACACTTCATATGTGAGAACAGTTGTCGAAGAAGTTTTTTAGTCAAAGTCGATGCCGTATTTGATTTGACGCTAATGGAAATGAGGCTGTGAAGGATAGAAGTACAGTTCAGTCTGTTGTACTTTGGCATCAAACAGCGTATAACAAAATGTGTCCAAGAAAATGCTTATGGCAGTCATGATTATCATTGACAATGTTCCCTCTAAGGGAAGTTCAAACAGGACTCAGATGCATAGACTTCTGTCATGCAGCACAGCAAGTCACTTTCAGTTTTTAAAACAATGGACCAATCAGAGGTCTCTTTGGTGGGCTAAGCATCTTGAGTGCATTGAATGCTTATAGAATTAGCAAAGGTGTATATACTACCATTCAAAATTTTGGGGTCAATTAATGCTAAGATCTGAAAATGCCACCTGCATAGCTTCAGTACAATGTTATATTTTTTAAAAACTGCCATCAAGGCTTTCTGTCTCCCTATCTCCACTTACAGCATCCACACCTCTCCCCGTGTCTGCACCATACGTCTGCTCGTCTCAACAGCTTTGCTGAAGAACCTGTGTCAGGTCAATTAACAGTGCTGCTCCTTACATTTTCCACCTGACTCTTCCCATTAGCACTTCCGAGGTATATGACAGCGAAGACCGTGCAACCACACCTTCAGTGTAAGCATTTCTTCACTGCTTTATTTTAATTTTTCTCCTTTTTCGTGTCAGTCAGAACACTGTTTTCTAAACAACTTCTTCACACTTTTTTTATCTCTCTCCCTCCCTTGGTTTAAGTTGCAGTTGAACAGTGGAAAGGCCACCTGCCATGACACTCCACTGTTATCATATTTTGCAATTACAGAGCAACAGGAAACTACAGTTTGTGTTGATGTGAGGGCGAGGAGTATGTGGTAGTGGACGACGCAGTTTGAGTGGCGACCACACAGAGAGTCTGTTTTTGCCATCTGTAGCTGATTTCAAACTAAATCATCCTGCAGAATGAGCCATCTCTAGTGCATTTGAAGTGTATGATTTCATGCCATCATGTGGGCTAGGTAAGGCTACCTGTGACCTTTTGCAACCAGTAAACAGTGATGATGCAATTTAAACTCACTGTTCACAGATGCTTTACTATA
Source organism: Gobiocypris rarus (assembly GCA_023029165.1). Lineage (NCBI taxonomy): Eukaryota > Metazoa > Chordata > Actinopteri > Cypriniformes > Gobionidae > Gobiocypris > Gobiocypris rarus. The sequence goes on along the minus strand of CM040923.1, from coordinate 24,852,991 downwards.
GTACAGAGATTTAAAACAACATATGAATCATCAGCCGGCAGAGTCGATGATTACACTTTGGCATTTTATAAACATTTTGCATAGTATCCATACTAGTGTAACCGGTACTCGACCCTGTCGCTCCAAGTGGGATTCAAACCGGGGTCTGGGAGGCAGGCATGGTAACAAGGACACTAAAGGCGAATGAGGTTTACATGCAAAGCTCTTATTGGCCTATTTCCTTTACACTCACCCCTTCTAAACCTCACTCCCATGCCATATGGATGGCACCAAATGTAACCAGTCCTATTCGACTCGATCCAAGCGGGATTTGAACAGGGGACTCCGGTGTGAGAGGTGGGCATGCTAAAAAGGACACTAAAGGCCAGGGGAGTGAGGTTTACATGCACAGCTCTTACTGGCTTATTATCTTTACACACACCGCCCCCGACTCCCATCCCGGTCATGGCACCAAATGTAACCATTCCTATTCGACCCGCTCAAAGCAGGATTCGAACTGGGGGCTCTGGCGTGGGAGACGGGCAAGCTAACAAGGACGCTAAAGGCCAAAGGAGTGAGGTTTATATGCACAGCTCTTACTGGCCTATGTCCATTACACTCACCCCCTAAACCTTAGTCCCATCCCAGTCATGGCACCAAATGTAATTCATCCTATTCAACCTGCTCCAAACGGGATTTGGTGTGGGAGGTGGGTGTGCTAACAAGGAAGCTAAAAGCCATGGGAGTAAGGTTTACACGCAAAGCTGTTTGTTACTCACCCCTCTAAACCTCATGGGACCAAATGTACCCGGTCCTATTGGACCCGGTCCAAGTGGTATCCGAACTGGGCTGTGCAGCGTGGGAGACATAACAAGGACGCATCAGTCGCTAGAGCACGTCTTGAGATCAGGGGAGTGAGGTTTATACGCACAGCTCTTACTGGCCTAAATCCTTTACACTATCTATTTTTACATCCAAAGTCGCGTATTTAAATTATAATTGGAATACTGCATAACATTTGCGAATAATGGTGCTATCCAATTGTACTTGGAAGTGGGAAATTCCTAGTTTCCAGTAGGAACTTTTTACTTAGACGCCCCCTCATTTGGGAAACTCTGGGGAACCGCAACAACCTGACTTCAGAATCCAATATGGCTGTTCAGTGCATATTGTAGTAAAACAGTATATCATTTATTAGCACTTCTGTTTTTCTTTGTCTCAAACACAGTACTATTCAACCTCGATTTGTTTTCATGATATTTTGGCATTATCTCCTCTTTTATGTTTGTATTTCGAGCAATCAAAGCAAAGGTTTGCCTGAACGCATCTATCTTAGTTATTTTACCCATGTACTGGAACGCGGTCAACTCAGGTGTGACGTCATTCCCAGGTCTGACATCCCTCTTCTGAGGAAAATGGAATGAAACATTAAGAACCATTTCCATGAAATAAATGCTGTCATGTTATCTTGTGTTTAGATGGCTGATGTTTGGGAATGCAATCATGAGAGGCGGTTCTTGGAAGTCATTATACCAAATAATTTTAATGACAACCTTTGGGTCAGCAATATCAGAATGATAAAACCAACTTTTTTTGATGCTCATCAAGGGATTTATTTGGTAAATGTATTCCCATTGTAGTCTTGGCGTTTTCATTATAGACCAACCCGATCTCACGGCAATTCGTACATATTTTACGAGGTGGCTAATTAAATGCAATTTATGCGACCTCACTCGTGATTTAATTCATACGATTTTTACTAAATCGTACATATTTGACGAGTTGGCAAATTCGTATGAATTAAATGCGAATGACCTACCTCAACCCCGCCCCTAAACCTACCCATCACTGGGGTTTAGGCAAAACGTACGAATTCGCGTCACTCTCGGATTACAGAAAATGGGCAAATAGGTGGGATGTGGCTGGAGCTGAGGTGACGGGATGACTAACAGACAGCAAGCAAACGGCTTGTAGTTATAGCATCGGCAATCCATCTGTCAATTAAAGTAGCCATGGCCTTAACTATGCAGAACTTTAAGGCTTAATTTAATTTAAACTAATGAGTTATAAAAAATTAAAAAACGCCCCCAAGTGAACATTTACTCCTCAGAGTTGATGTGTTAGAAGCAGGAAAAATGGGCAAGTGTAAGGATTTGAGCGAGTTTCACAAGGGCCAAATTGTGACAGCTCTTGTGGTGTGTTCCCGGTCTGCAGTGGTCAGTATCAAAAGTGGTCCAAGGAAGGAACAGTGGGGTACTGGCAACAGGGTCATTGGAGGCCAAGGCTTTTTGAAGCCTGTGGGGAGCGAAAGGTTGGCCCTTGAGATCCGATCAAACAGACGAGCTACTGTAGTTCAAATTGCTAAAGAAGTTAATTTAGTTTCTGATAGAAAGGTGTCAGAATACACAGGGCATCGTAGTTTGTTGTGTATGGGGCTGCATAGCCGGAGACCAGGCAGGGTGCCCATGCTGTGGGCATGTGAGCATCCGAACTGGATCACAGAGCAATGGAAGAAGGTGGCCTGGTCGGAGGAATCACGTTTTCTTTTTCAACATGTGGATGGCCGTGTGCGTGTGTGTCGCTTACCTGGGGAACACGTGGCATCACTATGGGAAGAAGGCAAACTGGCGGAGGCAGTGTGATGCTTTGGGCAATGTTCTGCTGGGGAACCTTGGATCCTGCCATCCTTATGGATGTTACTTTGACACGGACAAACTACCTAAGCATTGTTGCAGACCATGTACACCCTCTCATGGAAACGCTATTCCCTGGTGGCTGTGGCCTCTTTCAGCAGGATAATGTGCCCCCACCACAAAGAAACAATGGTTCAGGAATGGTTTGAGGAGCACAACAATGATTTTGAGGCAAACATATACCGCATTAGCAGCTGTTGATTACTAACATATGTGTCAGTCCGCCATATTGGAAATGTCAAAATCTGCCTGTAAAGCGAATTGACAGATGTGATCTGCAACAGGCAGCAACAGCCTTTTCCAACAGATTTTCACATTTTCATTTGTCATACATGTCAGGTAATTCTGCATTATGCAGATCATATGAAATTCAAAATTAAAGGGAGTATTGGCAAAACAGTTTTGTAAGTGATATTGATCATCATAAAGCACAGCCTGAATGCTTTAAGCTCCTAACTGAAGTAGAGGGACTGGTGATCATAAATGTCAGAAGTCTGAAAGGAATCCAGTGATACAGAATCGACCATAATATGTTTGCTTGTAATGTGTGTTTGTTGTAAATTGAAATAACATAATTACATTGTTATTTAATATGTTATGCCAAACCCAATATGTTTAGATTAGCTTTCAGGCAGCTGCGTTAATATATGATGAACCGGCAACGCATAGGCCTTGTAAATACGTTAGAAGTGGTACAGTTATGCGTTTAAAATTGAATACTCAGAGTCAGATACACAAATGATTAGGTTTTGTTCAATTTGAATAACCTAATAAAGCTGGATTATTGGTTTACATGTAAACCGCGACAATGGGTTAATACAATAAGCTGATTTTTAGGAGTTATCAGCATATTTGTGTGTGTTTGTGTGCGTGCATGCATGCAGTAAACATGCTCGTTGGCTTCCATTCTAACATGTCTTCTTGTTGGATGTTCCCAAATGCAGATGATGTTGATGCATTCAGACCAGCAGAATCTGTGTATTAATATCTGTGGCACTTCCTTTTAATGCACGTTTATTATTCTCATCTTCTCTGCCCCATAATCATTAAAGGCACTTTTTACCAGAGGAATGCTCCTATAACTATTGGCAGAAGTACTCGCTTATTGGGGTGTTTGCACCTCAAGAACTGGGAATGTTATTAGTTTTAGGGAATGCCTTTTGAGGGGACTAAACAGCTCCTACTTCAGAGTGGGGTCTAACACAGCACAATAGGAACTACCAGTTACATAAGTATACGTTGATTGGCCGAACGCATGCCATAACAAATAGTTTACATAATCTTACTCCACGAACATTGAAAACAGCGATAGGTTGCATTTGTCTGCAGCAATGTGTTCTTTTCTCAGCCTCGATGAAATGTACTGCAAGTTGTCATTGGAGATTTCATCTCCAAGCCCTCACTTTTGCAATTGCATAACTTTTATGTCTACATTCCATGTCCGTTTTCAAGAAACCCACAACATACAACAAAAACACAGCTCTGCTCACGGCATCGTCCATCCTCTAGTTGTTGCCATTGTTGAAAGCTGCGCTTAAATGACATCCCTTTCGGCCGTCTTATGTCACTTCAGAGTTCCTACTGGCGGTGCGAATGCAACCAGGAAAATGGCCCTAAGTGAACATTTAGTTCTCTTGGGATCGCCCTGGTGGCTAGTTCCTATAACTAAGATCTTATAACTACTCAGTGTGTAAGCCCCTAATTTGTGTGAAAAGAAATAAAAGTTGGGTTACACTTTCTCGGTTGTCCACTTTAGACATTCTAATAAATATAAGTAATTGTGCAACTACATGTCAAGCTCTCATTAGAGTATTAGTAGACTGTTTGGGTTGGGGTCAGTAGAATAAGTTGACATGTGCTTGCAAAGTTACTTATAGTCAGTATAGAATGTCTGTTGGCGACCATCAAAATAAAGTGTTAGCAGATATTAAGCAGACAGTCTACAATACTGCTAGTTGACATGTATTTGCAAAGTTACTTATATTTAGTAAAATGTCTAAAGTGGACCATCAAAATAGTTTTAGCACAAGTTGGTGGTGTTTTACTGCCTCTAGTGTTCATTTGAGCTGGAAACTGCTGTGAATTGTATAGGTATGTTTTTGGAATTTTGCAAAAATCTAGGTAAAGGCATGATTTTTGAATTAGCCAAAGTGCAGGGTATCCACATACTTTTGACCATATGTACTTCCAAATCAGAGTAGTATATAGCTGAATAAATACAAATTTAATTGGCACATCATTCTTCCTTTCTAGTGTTTCTTCTGTTTACGAACATTAGGCAATGCCATCTATGGCTAGCAAGCACATTTGTAAATGCATCAGAGGAAATGTCCAGAATGGTGTTTTTGCATTATGGAAAGCGCTACTTCAAGGTAGCCATTTATCCATGGTTTATAGCCATTTACATTGTTTGGTTGTCGCATTGTGTCAAAAACATACTGTAATAATCCATAATTCTCCTCAACAGAATAGCAATTGGGCATGTGAGGGAGCTGGTAATGTCTCTGCCGTTTCCACGGAAGCAGGTGGGCCGCAGGTGATCTATGGCCATCATGTCCCTGTTGTTCCATAGCAAAGCACGGATGACTTACCCACCTCCCCTCGGCAAATAAATTGGCCTCTCTCCCCTCAAATGGGGAGACGTCACAATCCCTCTCATCCGATGCTGGCAGCGCCTGCACGTATTTATGTTCTTTTACAGCTCGTTCAGTCCCAGTCCAATAAAGGAACAAATGGAAGACTTGAGCAAAGCCGAAATAGGAGGATGAGGAGGAGGAGTAATGATCTGGAATGGGGAGGAAGAATGCGAAGGCCTCCAGTTGAGGGACGGTCCCGTGCATCTATCTCTCTCGCTTCCTCCTGTTCTCCGTCATTCTTTGGCCTCCTAAATGGAGGGTTGTTAATGGTTGCCAGGTTGGGGCAGGGTGAGGTGAGCCAGAGACCGGAGATGACAGATGTGCTGGTTAGAGACGAGGGGAGCCGCTTCCTCTTTCACCGCTTCGTTTTCAGCCATGTAAAACTCAGCCGAGCAGGAATGAAGAAAAATCAGCAAAGAAAGGGGGATCAGAGACTTACATGCACAAAAGGCTAGTACAACGTTATAGAGGCTTTTTATTTAAATCATGTTGAAGGATTAAATTCCTAAATCCACCTTAGAGGTCGGCATAAAAACCTTTTCAGGTCATTATAGTGTGAAATATAAACAATATCATTAGAATATAGCGATATGGCATTTCAATGCTAGACCATTGGAAATAATGATAATCTGAACAACTATTGTTAAGTAATTTTTGTTTATTTTGCACATTCAGGGTTGCTGGCGGTGGATAAGATGATATGAAGAGAGAAAGAAAAACAAGGCACCAAGGTAAAATTACTATATACATGTGCACAACGTGCCATAGTCTACAAATTTTGCAGTCCATCAACCACACTGTGAACATTTATATGATCAATATGACAACATATGTTTTTACATTGTTTCCATCGATCCAAGTTCATCGATCAACTCATTTTTTTTTAAGTCAGTTTAATGTATTTTAAGTTTAAATGACTTAAACATCCTAGTTGATTGTACTTAAAAAATGTAAGGCTCTATTATTCACCTGCTCTGTTTAAATCCCAACAAAACATAACAATATATGCAAAATAACACTTAATTTCAACATGTATATACAATGCAGTTTGACACAAAGCATGTTGGGAACTAGAACTCCGAGTTCACTTAGCTTTTTTTTCTATTAGGTACCATGAACATTCAGTAATATTTGAGTGAAATAAACTCAATTCATTTGGTTAATGTTTGGATTTAAAATGTAAAATAACACTGAAAAGTACAAATCTCAATTGTGAGAAAATGCAGTGTTTTTCAGTTTGGCTTCTCGGTATTATAGCTAGTAATTTTGCGCCTGCAGCCATGTGTCCTCATTCACAGCTAAATAACAGTTTTACATCACCGCGAGGATGTACACTAGACCGTTCGAAGCTCTAAATACTTGAGTGTGATTCAGTCCATTTGCCTGAATCAACTTTCAGCGTCTTCAATTTGAGAAAGGCTATTTGGCTCCGTGAGTACAGAGGGAGATAATTGAATAGCGTTCTTACTTATTTTTCATGCCGCCATGAGGGAGCTGTAAAACACACTCTGAAGGCTTCTTTCACTCTGGTGCAAAGCATATTCATTATAGGGTGATGGGGACATATTTGGGTTGCAGCATGTTTCCACTTGCTGGCTCATTGTTTATATTGACTTGTGCCAAGGACAGTTTGCTCTAATGTAAGATCACCCTTCAGGTAGAGTTGTATGCAGTATTATCCTTTCTTTAATAGATTAAGGATTTGAAATGAACAGTAGTTCCTTTTGAACAGTAGTGTATGTTACTTTAACGTTATTCTGACTTTTTTCAAGAGGTTACTGCAATGAGATTTATCCTTTGCCGTTTTCTTCATTCTGTTGGAAAGTGACATTTCTCAGCTGACAGATGTTCTGGTGTCTTCAGTCCTTTTTCTTTCTGACATTCTCACTTCCTTTGGTGTGTGTGCACAGTTTTTTAGCCATGCTCTTTCAAGGAAAGGAAAAGCTGGCTGGAAAAAGTTTATCTCCGGCTTTCCCTGAGGCCAATCAAAAGAGTCTTTTCAAGTTTGTCCCAACATTTCCAGACCAACGCAACAGTGCCCAAAGCAGAAGTATCAAATCATTTGATCATCAATCGGATTCAAAAACACCTTGACTATGTCTTCCGTTGTCAATAGGAAAGGACTTGCTTTGAAAGAGGCTAGTTTATATATTCCCCACACAGTGCTCATTGCTGCTTTAGTTGATTGACACGACAGCATATTACTTCAGTTGAAGCACTGTCATCATTGAGTCCTCTAGTCTTATTACAGCAGAGGATAAGTTACGTGTCAGCGGTAATAAGAATTGGCTTTATGACATTTCATTACAAAGCCTATAACGTGAATTTCACACGGCATTTATGCTCCTGTGGAAAGACAGGTGTCACCTTATGACTTCTAGTTTCAGCCTCTCCAGCGTTGGGAATGAGATTCTTTCTGGTTCGACGCTGCAGACCGCTGACCGCTGACATTTATTACATGCTACCGGGCGGTTTTAGGCAAAGTGCTTTCACTTTCCCACCTCCCGCAGTTCCCATCATTCATATCGCAGCTCTTGCTTTTTAAACAGGCCTTTCATACGTGACCTTGACTTTCATCCATCACGTTGACGTTTCGAGTGCACGACTGGACCTCACAAAAGGGAAATGCTTTTTGGCTCTTGCCTGGGTGTGAATCACCAGCAAGCTTTTTTAATTACCTCAATCTCATTTACACCCACAAGCACTATAAAAAAAAAAGGTATGGCGGCAGCAAATGCATGCAAGCTGTAATTATCTATAAAAGCTTTTCACGATTGATAGGAGCGGAATAGAGGCTTTTTTCCCTCTCGTATTCTCTCGATAGGCCACTCTGAATTGACTGAGGTTAGACTATGACATTTTGTGAGAAAAGATGACATGGGCCTGTGCCAAACGCAGAAAAAAGAGATGGTTTAATGATAATCTGCTGCTTAAATGAGGTCGTTATGTGGCCAGGGGAGGTTAGGTAAATAGAGCCCCTAATGAGGTTCCATTTTAATAGTGCCCATTGCATGGCATTCTGGGTCATATTATGATACAACTCAGAGGATGAGCAAATGCATAGGTCACTGCATGAGTTTCCAAACACGTAACAGCAAAACTACAGCTTCATTATTACCCAGATGTACGCTAGTTTCTACATACGAATCTAAGCCATCGAGCGAGCGCTCTGTGAGTCCGCTGTGAACACATCTGCTGATGTCAGCAGGTGGCTGAGCTCAAACCGAGTGCTCAATCCGCTTGGTGCCATTTGCTCAGGAAATGACAGAGTCTTCTAAGGACTCTCGTGCTGTGGATGAGGAGTGTTCATCTGGAAATCAGACCCATGCTACAGAAATGTATAGAGTCATGATAAACGGCCTTGTACATTATACAATACATGCTGCAATATGTACAGTGGTGGCCAAAATTATTAGAACAGAAAATGACAGATCTGAAAATATTTCTTCAATACATGCTGCAATATGTACAGTGGTGGTCAAAATTATTAGAACAGACAAATTTCATCCATTTCTTAAAAACACATGCTCTGGCCATCAAATAACTAGATGAAGTGTTCCTTAACCTTTTGCAACTGGCATAGTGTCCAATCTTCCATTTCCACTGAGATTTATTTATAATAAAAAGTGTATATATATATATATATATATATATATATATATATATATATATATATATATATATATATATATATATATATATATATATATATATATATATGTTCCAGCAGATTCCTTCCGTCGCAGGTAATTCCGGCAATAGTTAGAAGAATGTTTTGGGTCATTGAACCATTTCATTAGATTTATTTATAATAAAAAAGTATATATATATTGTTGTTGGCATATAGCTTGTTGGCATATAGCTCATGAAAACCCCAAAATCTCAAAATATTTGCATATCATGAAAAGGTTCTCTAAACGAGCTATTAACCTAATCATCTGAATCAACTAATTAAGTCTAAACACCTGCAAAAGATTCCTGAGGCTTTTAAAAACTCCCAGCCTGGTTCATTACTCAAAACCGCAATCATGGGTAAGACTGCCGACCTGACTGCTGTCCAGAAGGCCATCATTGACACCCTCAAGCGAGAGGGTAAGACACAGAAAGACATTTCTGAACGAATAGGCTGTTCCCAGAGTGCTGTATCAAGGCACCTCAGTGGGAAGTCTGTGGGAAGGAAAAAAGTGTGGCAAAAAACAGTGCACAACGAGAAAAGGTGACATGATTTCATTTCATAATGAAATGAGGAAGATTGTGGAGAAGGACCGATTCCAGACCTTGGGGGACCTACGGAAGCAGTGGACTGAGTCTGGAGTAGAAACATCCAGAGCCACCGTGCACAGGTGTGTGCAGGAAATGGGCTACAGGTGCCGCATTCCCCAAGTCAAGCCACTTTTGAACCAGAAACAGCGGCAGAAGCGCCTGACCTGGGCTACAGAGAAGCAGCACTGGACTTTCGGTCAAATTTTGAGGAAGACTGGGGAGAAGGAAATGCCCAAATGCCTGAAGTCCAGTGTCAAGTACCCACAGTCAGTGATGGTCTGGGGTGCCATGTCAGCTGCTGGTGTTGGTCCACTGTGTTTTATCAAGGGCAGGGTCAATGCAGCTAGCTATCAGGAGATTTTGGAGCACTTCATGCTTCCATCTGCTGAAAAGCTTTATGGAGATGAAGATTTCGTTTTTCAGCATGACCTGGCACCTGCTCACAGTGCCAAAACCACTGGTAAATGGTTTACTGACCATGGTATTACTGTGCTCAATTGGCCTGCCAACTCTCCTGACCTGAACCCCATAGAGAATCTGTGGGATATTGTGAAGAGAAAGTTGAGAGACGCAAGACCCAACACTCTGGATGAGCTTAAGGCCGCTATCGAAGCATCCTGGGCCTCCATAACACCTCAGCAGTGCCACAGGCTGATTGCCTCCATGCCACGCCGCATTGAAGCAGTCATTTCTGCAAAAGGATTCCCAACCAAGTATTGAGTGCATAACTGAACATAATTATTTGAAGGTTAAGTTTTTTTTGTATTAAAAACACTTTTCTTTTATTGGTCGGATTAAATATGCAATTTTTCTGAGATAGGAATTTTGGGTTTTCATGAGCTGTATGCCAAAATCATCAGTATTAAAACAATAAAAGACCTGAAATATTTCAGTTGATGTGCAATGAATCTAAAATGTATGAAAGTTAAATTTTTATCATTACATAATGGAAAATAATGAACTTTTATCACAATATGCAATTTTTTTGAGAAGGACCTGTATATACATTGGGATAAATAGTAAGTAACTAAGTACAGTAAGTAGAATATTGACTGGTGTGTCTCTGCCCCATCTTGTTTAATTAATATCATCTGGGACAGGTGCAGCTAATATGCATTAGCAAACATTACGCTGGTGCGATTTACTTCAGTGATTGAAATTTGCATGCGGTTTGGAGTCTCAGTAGTAATTATAAGGAGCAAATGTAAACAGGCTTTTAATCATTGTTTGTGTGACTGCCTGCTTCTATTATCACTGCTTTGCTTGATGCACGTGGAGCGTTCAAATCTGGTTCTGATTTAATTTAATATTAAGCCTTCTGAAGAAGAAAAAAAGCGAGTTTTAGCAATAGAATACAGGTTTAGAGAACACATTGGCAGACACTGAGTTGATCTCTGTAATCTAGGCCTTCCATCCCCATATGCTCTCATTGGAGGGAAGATTGGATCCATTCTGTATTTATCACTGGGAATTTGCAGAACATGGGGATATAAAGGCTCATCTCTAATAATCTGTGGTTTTAGCTCATATCAGGGAAGCATAAACTGCCATAAAGTCAAGTAACGTAAAATAGCATCTGACTGATGTATTTCTAAATTAAATGGGATATTCAGTGAGAAATGTTTAGGGCTTGACTTCATTTTGAAAGTAAAAAAAGTAATATTTCATCCACCCACCCATCCACTCATCCATTCATCCACCCATCCATCCATACACCCACCCACCCACACATCCATCCATCCATCCATCCATCCATCCATCCATCCATCCATCCATCCATCCATCCATCCATCCATCCATCCATCCATCCATCCATCCATCCATCCATCCATCCATCATCCACCCATCCATCCATACACCCACCCACATATCCATCCATCCATCCACCCATCAATCCATCCATCATCCACCCATCCATACACCCACCCACATATCCATCCATCCATACATCCATCCATCGTCCACTTATCCACACATCCACCCACACATCCATCCATCCATCCATCAAGCAATTAAATATTAGGTAATTTTTTTTAGCTGGCTTTGGATTTTGGTCTAAACCACAGCGTTATATACAGTGGCAAAAACAAAACAAAAAAAAAAGTATGTGAACTGCTTGCGGAAATTGTGAAAATGTGAAGAATTTTAACTAAATGACAGATACTACAAAATGCATGTTATTTTTTATTTAGTACTGTCCTGAATAAGTAATTTTACATAACTGTTTTTTACATACAGTCCACAAGACAAAAAAAAAAATGCTGAATTTATTATGACCCTGTTCAAAAGTTTATGAACCATTGATTTGTAATACTGTGTGTCATTCCCTGGATGATCCATGGCTGTTTTTTTGTTTCACAAAACACAAAAACAGACGTTGATCATCCAGGGAACGACACGCAGAATTACAAATCAATGGTTCAAAAACTTTTGAACGGGTGATTTTTAATAAATTCAGCATGGACTATAAGTAAACATTTTTTATGTAAAATATATTATTCAGGACAGTTCTAAATAAAAAATAACATGCATTTTGTATGATCTCTTTCATTTTGTTAAAATTATTCACATTTTCAGATTCTACAAGCGGTTCACATACTTTTTCTTGCCACTGTAACTCCTGTCCAACATTTGGTGTACAATAACCTATAAAAAGGTAATAGGACCCCGTGATCATGCTTGAACTAGCTGTACATCACAAACGATTCCCTTGAAGTGCTGCTGTTTGTGAATTCTGCCATGGTACATCCGGCTTCTCCTGAGTTAATCCTGTTTAAGGAGCCACTATAGGAGACAGGTCTCAATGCTCTCCAAAAACGCCTTCAACTGCAAAATCTGCTCCCACTCCACATTAAATATGGAATCAGGATGAATTATACAAAGCAGCTGCTCATCTGACATGCCATTATAGGTAAAAGAATCTTGGAGTACACCTGTTTCCAAATTGAGAGGCTCGTGACGCCTCATTTTGGCAACGCCTGAGGCTACATGTGGGATTATACCCACATATATTATTGATAAATGATCTCCACCATTTCTAATTCTTAATTATACTTAAGCCACTGGATTGTATGAAATTCACACTATAGACATTTTTTCACTCATTGATCAGCTATGAAGAAAGTTTTTATCAAACCTCATAGATGCAACCATAGTTGATTTCAGTAATTACTTTTTTTTTTTTTTTTTTTGTGAGTTTTAGTTTTTTGAGTTTCGTTGTTAGTGTATAGTACTATTTCACAAATATGCCGTTGCTTATACCATAGACACGACTGTTTCACGAAACCATATGCCACGTTCCAGGCAACCCGTGTTTTTCCAACCTTCTACCCGTGAAAGTGCACTGGAACAGCCGTCAAACATGTGACTTCCCACCCGTGAACTCGGACTAGATCGATGTACTCCCAGTTACGAGTTCTGACGTCACATAGCCCGCGAAACAACAATGGCAGCCTCTACGAATGCGGTGTTTATGGAAGTCATGCATTAAAAACTAAATTGTTTATTAAAATAAGGTATATGTTATTTATCCACAAATGTTATGCATTATCAGCAGCTTTTCTCTTTTGTTTGCATCTAGCTACCACAATTCCTGGCACTCAGGCAGTTAGGCGTGTCTTTTCCTGGAACGCTACAAAGTCGTGAGTCGTGGTTTCAAGTTGTAACTTACGGGCTCAAAAACCTGCCTGGAACGCAGCATTACTGTCGCAAATTTGTCGTTCAACCGTTGGTTGATGATGTCATGCAATAACTTCTCTTAATAAATCCGAGATCTAATTAATGCTTGACGTTTCACTATAAAATACGCACATGGCAGCTGAGAACTAACTCATTTATTTCTCTCTTTATTTCTAGATTCAATCATAGGCTTGTTTTTACGTAGGCTAATAGAGCACGTACTAAACGGCGCTTTAAATCTCTTGATAGACTAAAAGACGTAAATTACATTTGTATGTATTTGAAATAAAACATATAGATTGTACTGATGTCAGCTTACTTATTTTGCTCAAGATAAGGATTTATTAAGTTCACATGTCGTGCAAACAAGAAACTCTGCTTCTAACCACAGGTCGAGAGCTGTCGCTCCAATCACACAACTTTGAGATGCTGTTTCCAAATGTTTGTTGGAACTGTGGCTTCAGGAAACACTGACTCGTTGAGCTACGCTGACAACAATGGAACGACCATAGTTGGCTAACGCACCCCTGGTCAGTACACGACTACACGTTACATTATTTATTACAGCTGGAGCAACATTGGCATGTCAGCATTTCTCCTGATGCATCATTTGCATAAATGCTGCCATTTTTAAATGTCAGTCTGGAATTAAGGCATCTTATGAACTCATTTATGAGAGGCAGATGTCCATAAAGTTTATTAGTCACTAGAAATGTTTATGATGGAGGCGGTTCACATCTTAACACTCTCTCCTTGCTCTCTCTCAGCATTAGGCTGCATCCAATTCTGAACACTTCTACTGCATTCTGTGAGTGAAATGTTCAGTTTATTTATTTGTTTGTTTGTTTTATTTTGTAATACTATTAATATTACTAAGTATTATTGAGTTTGATGCATCATTTTTCTAGAAACTTATATTTAATTTAAATATATAAAATATTTAAATTAAATATAATTTTCTAAAAAAATTATGCATCAAACTCAATAATGATGATGATGATGATGATGATGATGATGATGATGATGATGATGATGATGATGATGATGAGGATTATTGTTGTTGATGTTGTTGTCAAAATATTATTGTATAAATAATAATAATACTATTATTGAAATAATACTGTTAAATTATTTTAAGTATTTTGATATTTTAACATTAATAAAGTTATTAAATATTATTTGTATTATTTTATTTTTTATTTTGTGTTGTAATATCACTATTAATATTATTAAGTAATATTGATTTGATGCATAATTTCGTTTCGCATTCATATTGCATTTATATATTTTATAACGATGATAACAATAATATTATTATTATTATTATTGATACTAATAATCATAATAATTTTACAATTGTTAATGCAATTATTACAATTATATTTATTTGTTTATAAGAACTTACATTGCATATTAAACAACAACAACAACAACAACAACAACAACAACAATCATTAATAATTAATAATAATATATTAATATAATGTTTTTTACAATTATTTAAAAAATATTGTTAAAATGCTACATAAGGTTTTATTTTCCAAACTCTGCATTATTACTACAGGTCAACAGTGTAGGGCACTAGAGTTTAAAATGTTTATTGTTGCATAATTCCATGTTTCCATATAGTATGGATAACACACAGATATAGTCAGGAGTGCATCTCACAAAGATATTTTTCAAAGTCAATCAACCAAGAGGACTGCATCTTCCTCAGGAAAAGAAATCCCCCAACAGCTCTCTCCACACATGCTCTGAGGGCTTTCTGTTTGATCTTGTGTAACGGGCGAAGGCCAGTAAGAGCTGTGTGTGTAAAACTCACTCCCTTGACTGGTTACACTTGCACGGAGCCCTGTGGTAAAGAAAGCTTCAAATTGTTTTTTCTCTGTCCTTCCGGGCTTGTTCATCAACTTATACATCCAGCAGAGAGGTACAGGAACCAGGAAAGAGATGGAGAGATTCTGGACAAGGAAGTGCCAGATAATATATGAATATATATATATATATATATATATATATATATATATATATATATATATATATATATATATATATATATATATATATTTATATATATATATATATATATATATATATATAACATTTCACTTATATATATATATATATATATATATATATATATATATATATATATTCTCTCTCTCTATATATATATATATATATATATATATATATGATGTATATATATATTCTCTCTCTCTATATATATATATATATTCTCTATATATATATTCTCTATATATATATAATATTCTTACTGAGAATACTTATATGAAGTAAATAGTCTTGTGATTCCAGAGAGTTATTTGACGTTGTGTTGATGTCTTGTTAATTTTTAGAGGACACTGATGTAAAAAGCAAAAAAAGCAAAAATATTCTTACTGAGAATACTTATATGAAGTAAATAGTCTTGTGATTCCAGAGAGTTATTTGACCGTTGTGTTGATGTCTTGTTAATTTTTAGAGCACACTTTAAAGTAAAAAACAACCCAATGTTGATCTTAAGCAAACATTTAACCCCACCGCAGGGTTAAAACAACCCAACTGTTGGGTTAGTCCATATTTGACCCAACATTGGGTTAAAACAACCCAGCATTTTTTAGAGTGCATGATGCAACGAACTATTATTTTATAATTAATATAACAAAAATACTATTACTATTATTTCTATTGTTGTTTTTGTTGTTAAAATATTATGTAAATAATATTCAAAGGGATAAATATACGTTTTTTTTCTTTAAAGATGAACACTCACAGCAGGTCAACACTGTATGACTCACAGTTTATTGAATGTTCAAATGTTTATTGTTGTATAATTACTTCTATTTCTATACAGTATGGATAGCTTTAAAACAGTCTGAAAATGGCTTCTGCTTATTGTCCATTATAGATTGTTTCGCCAAGGTTCACTCTCACTCATTGGAAGGGACCTCCATTAGTAAGTCAGCATGTCTCTGACCCATGAGGCACTTAACAGCTTTTACAGTTGACAGTTACAATGCTGGCTGTAAAAAAAACGAGGCAGGTGTGTTTTATTGTTGGTTTTTGGACCCGATGCGTAATGGGTGGGGTTGTTTTCACAGGCGCCAATATCCCTACCGCTGAATACCGCTGAATACTCATGGGCGGCCCACACTCCCACCCTACTAGATGACCTTTAGCCAATGCTGAGCGTCTGTCTTCCTCCGCAGGGGTGCCAGGGCTTCTCTTGCTGGTGATAATGACTGTTATCATAACCAGAACGCCAGCAAGATGGACCGTGAGGGGTAGTGAACCAGAGAGAAGAGCTGCAAGAGTAAACCACTGCTCAGATGTGTTCACTTAGTGTTCTGTAGGGAATAAAAATAGTCCACAAACCCAAACAAAAACTTGACTTGAAATCAGGTTTCACTTGAAATATACTGATTGATTGATTGATTGATTGATTGATTGATTGATTGATTGATTGGTTGGTTGGTTGATTGGTTGGTTGATTTTACATTTACATGTAGTCTGTACTGTTGATTGATTGATTGATTGATTGATTGATTGATTGATTGATTGATTGATTGATTGATTGATTGATTGATTGATTGATTAACTGATTGGTTGGTTGGTTGATTGGTTGGTTGGTTGATTTTACATTTACATGTAGTCTGTACTGTTGGATGAGCCTATATTACATTCAAATATTGCTAAGAAAGAATTGATCAAATGTGGCAATGTTTTTACTGTATTTTTGATCAAATGCAACCTTAGTGAGATTTTATTTTATTCTACAGAATAGATGCCCCTCTCACCCCTCTCAAGGAATCAGTTTCTCACTGCAATATTTTAAGCGTTCAATCAAAATTGAACACTTAAAGAGCTGTTATATACATTAGCAGTTAAAACCTATCACCAATGTGTATTCACATAAAGGGAAGCTTGTTGTGACTCGTTATAAGATGACGGAGAGGGAAAGAAAACTTACCAATGAGTCATGAACGTCGAGAACTCTTCAACAATCTTTAGCTTCCTTGCGTATAGGTGCTCCACTTTCCCCTCGCTAACTAAGCCAAATACAGAGAGGAAAAATAAATCTCCTCTGATACATCAAACACTTCCAGTAAAGCTTCTCGCATGCTCTCCTCCTTCATCAACATCAGCCGTCTAATTAAACCTTCCCCCAATCCGCATAGTCTCCTCCCCAGATTCAGGTGGCGTAACCTCGAGGCGTGACTCCTCCATTCGGTCGCTTCCTATGTGTACTATTTTCGGCAGTTCTTCCCTCTCTTGCCGGCGAGCGAGCAATTTTTCATTCTCCGCTGCCACAAAGGTGAAACTCAATAAATGTCAGACTCCCCATGGGCCCGCGTTTGTGGAGCGATCATACATTTAGAGCTTGCAATTATGTCAAAGCACCAAAATTAATGAAATGCCATTCCACGTGAGACCTCTCTTCATTTACATAATATTAATTTCACCCAGGGATTTTTTTTTTTCGTTTCTAAGGACACTTCCATATTGCCGCAGTCACATTTCATGGCGCGTTCCAGACACCCTTTAAACTTCCAGCGTGGAGGCAGGTTGTTTATTTCCACGTGTCACATGCTCATTTTTCATGCAATGCTTTTCACAAGTGTATTACTTAAACGCTGCACTCAGGTGCACTTGCATTTCACTCAGCTTTTTAAGGCTAAAGCGGGCCGTCTGGTAAATCCCGGGGGACGCTTTATGTGGTTGTTTCTGTGCGCTTTTGATTAGTGGGTTCTTGTGAGTTTAAGGGAAGCCGAAATGGCTGCTTTTTATGGAGATAAGGGTTTTAAAGGTCATAGATTTTATACCCCACAATCCCATCATCAGCTCAGAGCAGCATGACCCGTGGAGGACGGAGCTCTCCTGTGCTCAGCTGTATCTTGAGGGACATCAGATGCTGAGAGAGGTAGAGTAACCTGGTTAAACCACATTAGTTGAGTCTTGATCTGTTGGGAGCATGTCGGATTCATCCTGCCTTCACATGTGTCATCGGAAAGGATCCTACTTACTCGTAATTACAAGTTTGACGTGTTCAAGAGCTTTGTTGTTGGAAAGAACATTCACAAGAAAGCCAAAATGTATTTGAGATAAGATTGCTTATGGATCCTGACTAAAATGTTAATAGTTGTCAATCATACATCCTACTTTACTATTTTGGTAAAAATACATGCTATTTTCGCTGTGTATAAATCATACAATGTACATGCTTAAAATGGTTATTCATATATGTAAATATACACTACTTTAATAACAATAGAAGGCGATGTGGCTGTTGTGGGAAAAGCTAATAAAGACTACCAGTCACAGTAGCAATCATTCACCTCCATGTTTCAATTTACTCAGAAACTTCGGTATCCAAAATAGTTTCTCAGTAGTAGGCTAAATATGACGTGAGAGGGTATTCATGTCCAATTCCCAAATATAATTATTTTTTTATTTTTTTTATTTTTTTAAGTCTTCATTAATGTATTATAAGACATGAACCAAACCAACCAGCTACAAAGTGAATCATAACATTGCAGACTTTGTTTTGAATCAAAAAATGTATTCATAAATTGGACAAAAAGACAAAGGTACAAGACTTTGTAGTAGCGGTTTTAATGAGGGAAAGAACTGCAACATAATCGGGTTAAAGACAATGGAGAAATATAAAATGATTTAGTTAAAGTTGCTAATTATATATATAAAAACAATATATTTAAAGCTGATTTCAAAATATGCATACATATTCATTGTATTAAAGTATTTTGAGAGCGTATAGGGAGATAAGGGATGGAGCTAATGAGATCTTTTGGCACATTTTGGCATTTCTGTACTGCATCATGGGTAATGTAGTTTTTCACCCAAAGTCTGCTGTTAAACATGATCATTTTAAAACTAAGTTGAAATAATGCAAGCTGACAGCTGCAATAGAAGCAAATACCATCGATTAACACCCTCATAGCTCACATTAGGTCTGTCTTTAAAGGTTTATAAGTTATTGCTGAAAATCAATATCCCCATGGAGGAATTGAGTGGAGTTTTTACTTCTGGAACCCGACTGTTATACTTTAGTACTATTTTTCAACAGCACTGATTCTGGAGGGTTTTTTTTCTTCATTAATTTTTCCCATAGGATTTTTTAACCTCCTCATTAAATTTGTATAAGCTATGACCCACATCATTCAGATTCACGGTGAATCACAGCATTGCACACATTGTCTTAAAGCAAAAAAAAGTATTTGAAAATCAGACAAAAAGACACAGGTACATAAACCGACGCCTAAAACATGACTGTTAAAAATGTCAAAATGAATTCAACTTTAACATTACTAAAAGAACTTATAATTTGTCCTTTCTTATTTGTATTTTTTAAATAGAAGAAAGAAAGTCACAGGTTTGGAATGACACAGAAGAATAAATTGACAATATCATGCATGTTTTTCCTCCACGTCCCCTTCCTGTCATTTTTTTAAAGGACTGCCATGAGATTGCGGTTATTGTGTCAGAACAGTCACAGAAGGCGGTTTACTCTCGGTACCATGTCCTCGTATAATGAGAGTATCTGTGGAGTAAATGCAGGCAGATGACAGTTGGTCCTCAGTGCTGGGGTTTCCCTGGTGTAAACAGGCTCCGTGTGATTCCAGGGGCCCGTAGACAGCCGCTTCATTACCATCTGTGTCCTGAGAGAAGCTCCTTCATAATTAATGTTTCCGTGATGGATTACACGCACAGTCTCCGAACACTGCTGACTCTAACTCATTTTTGTTTTTTTTTTGTTTTTTTCTTTCTTTCGGCAATACAATTTAATTGGCATGTTTGCTTTTCACCTCCGACTGATGATGAAGTGGTTTTGTGGGACCATTTGATGATTAAAACGTCCCATGATGTACAGCTGCTGCGGACCAGGGTGTGTTAGAGGAAATTAGTTTAATGCTTTGATTCACCCTAATGTTCTTTAAACAGTGCCGGATGGGGGAGGCCCTAAGCATCCTGAAAAATGACGCTCTTTATTGTGGAGCTCATATGTGGTTTCATCCAGTTTTTGTTGTGTTTTTTTTTCATTAATCAACAGCATCATTACTGATGCAGAGAGCAGACTCAGCAAAATCAAGCCTTTAAGTTCACTGTGGCTGCGCTACACTGTTCACCGGCCATTTGTTCACGTCAATGAAAAGTGAACACACAGCGTTCTGATGCACAGATGGATTGTTTATTAAAGAAATGTAATGTTAAAATTACCAGAAGTTTACTGTGTTTACTGTAACTGATAGCCTCATGCGGCTTATTGCTTTAATAAACTAACAGCTGCAACTGTAGTATGAACTAAACCATTATTATTATTATTACTAATTAATAATAATTCGAATAAACAGTTCTTCCATAAACGTAGTTCAGTAGCTTAAGTGTTTACGGATGCCAAGCAACTTATCAAACCAAAATGTAGTGTCTTTTATCTCACAGTCTTTATCAAAGACAAACAAGGCTCTTGTTTTGATTTGATGGCTGAGATCATTTGCATATTTTGTCAGTTAATCAAGTTAATTAGGAGTAACAATCTAAAGCATCTGTCGAGCAAATCTTCATTTTGTTCTTGCTTTTATGCACAGCTTTTTTTTTGTAAACATTTGTCACTGAACATTTTTAAACCCATATACTTTCAAATTTTTAGCGATAGTCTTTACTTTCCCTGTTGTCAGGTATATTCCAGTGAACGTTTCCTTGAGTAAGAAAAATGTAGGGCAGGATTGATTTTGTCCATTGGGAATCGATCGGATGGTTGTGGTTTGCCATTGGTCGATCTCATGTGAGTGACAGGTTGCCCCTCCCTCGTGCCAGTAAACAGTGAAGGGATGTCACTGTAAGAGTGAGGGGGAAGTTATTTTTTATTTATGAATTAAACCATTAATCATTTAACTTTTTCCATAAAAAAAATATTTTTCATTTTATGTGTAGTTTAAAGGTCACTTGGCGGGATGCATGTACAGTCCTGTACAACATTAATAAAAGTCAGATGCAACTGTTTAGATGACCAGATATTAGATTTAGGAAACGGACCAAAATGGGGTGAAAAATCCATTAAGACCCAGTTTCCAGCACATCAAGAATGTTTATATAAGGATTAAATAAATAAGCAGTTTTGCGCGGATAGAAACACCAATCGCACTGGTGAAATGTTTTTTTTTTTTTTTTTACACTGTTCATATTTTTGTTTGTGGAAAAAAAGCCTTAGAAAAGAATTTAATTTCCATTGTTTTTGCAATCTGTTCATTCGTACACTCAGTAATACAGCAGGTTTCTTTGCACTCGGATTGCACTGTTTGCATTGATTATTTAGCTTTTCTCCATCTCTCTTTCTCTCTTTCACTTACACCCCTCTCTGATCATCTCATCCATCAGTGGGACAGAAATCCACTCAGTGTTGAGGTATTCTCAGCTTTACATATTTCACTCCGGTTGTATCCTGATCTCTCATAATAGAGGTCTTTCATGTGTAAGGGGAATTCACTCCTGTCAAAAGAGAGAGGAAAAAAAGATAGAAAGAAAATACAGCTTGGATTATCCATTCTCATTTTTCTCTAGCAGTGTTCCCACTCATCTATAAAACACATTTTCTTGAATTCTCCTGCTGTTTGAGCAATGACATGTGCCAGCTTTGGAAAAAGAACACTCTGAATTCTCCCACTACGATCCATCTTCCCAATCCCAGTGTGGAAGAAATTATGCAAAATTCGCAATGTTGTAAGTGCCTTAAATAGACTGGACCCTTATATGACTTAATTTTTCAGGTGACATCATTAAGCCCTCTCATTTTTCAAACACCTGGTTCCGGTATGTCACAGCCACTTTCCATTAGCCAATCGATTTCTACTGGATAAACTGTAAAATCAATATCCTGTTTTACTCTGAAGTAAAATGGGTTGCAAACTTACAAACGTCACTCTAAAGTTGGAGTCTTGAGGTCTTGAATGCATTAATCTCTGTCACTAAGCGTGTGTTCACACTTGGCATGTTTGGTTTCGATTAAAACAAACCCTGTTGTGATTGTTCTGTTAGTGCGGTTCATTTGCATAAGTGTGAACGCCATCCGGACCCTGGTGCGCACCAAACAAGCTGATCGAGGCCCCTGAAAAGATAGGTCTCATTCCACTTCCAAACGAACTCTGGTGTGGTTTGAATGAAATAACGCAACACGGACCAAAGACACGTAAGAGAACCAAAATCAGGAAATGATGTCCCTAAAAAAAGGACCCTAACACTTTTTTTTCTTGTTCCCCATCACAGTTCGGTACAGGCATCCGAACCTCGTCTCCTTGCAGCAGATCTTTGCTAGTGTGATGGAGGGATTCCTGCCGCTGTTTTGACTCATTCACATATTTTATAAGCTCTTTACAAGTTTTCATATGTGCACACATACAACCAGCACATTTAGTCCAGAACACAGCATTGCTTTGGATGTTCGGTAAGGTCATAAAATGTACTTCATGAAAACTGTTTGCTTTTCTTGTTTGGTTGTTCTGTCTCTTTAGATTCTGTGTTTTAACTTAAAATTGAAAGTGTGAATGCTTAGAGAACCAGGACTAAATGTATCTTTTTTTTTTTCTTTTTTTTTTGCTCTGACCCAAAAGAACCAAGAACAGTGTGAACACACCCTAAATGACTCCCACAACTATTTAGTTCTCATTATAGTCGAAGAAGCTGTAATGGTTGCAGCAAAAGCTGAATTTTAGTGCTTTGGATGATAAATTTACACTAGTGTCTTTATGTCTAACATATGGAAGCCCATTTCTGCCACTAAATAAAAAAAACAAAAGAGTAATTGCGACTTTTTAAATCAGAGTTCTGATTTTTTTTCCTCACAATTGCGAGTTTTAAAGTCTGAATAATTTTTTTCTCTGTCAGAATTGACTCTATATCACGCAATTGCAAGTTTATATTATAGTTTATATATAAACATTCTGAGATAAAAAGTCGCAATTACTCTTTTTATTTTATTTTTGTTTAGTGGGGGAAACGGGCTTCCATACTTACATGCTCACAGCAATGCCTGTGAATGTATTGGCAGTAGCAAGTCTATAGCAGCAGCAGTAGCAGATCTAGACCAAATACAATAACATGTCCATATCCATTACCATGCCAGTCTCTATTACCATACCAATCTCTCGAGAGTTGTCAAGACGGAATAATATTTGTTATTTCCCAACATGTTTTTATGGTATTTTTGATCAAACAAATGCAGCCTTGGTGAGCAGAAGAGACTTGTAAACATGGGGTATTTTGAACAGTGGTGTATGTTTTCAAAAAGCATGTGCCTCATAAACAAAGACAACTAATGCAGCATGTGTGTTTGTGGCTGTTACATAATCAGATTGACATTTCTCGTCTCTCAAGCCCCAGTGCTATTTCGTTAAAAAAATATGTGGGGGTGCATGAAGTCCAGCTCCCCTTCCCTGGATGTAATTTGGGCATAATGGGTGGAGATAGAAGGTCCAACCACACCTAACCCTAACCCTACCCATAACCATATCCCTTCACCCATTAGATCCACAGAGCTGGAACTGGGCAAGGTCAAGCTTAGTCTCAGCCTCAGACGTCACACCTGTGGCTGAATGTATATGTATATGGCACACAAAATGGGGAACGTTATCTGATCGGTTCTGAATTCGGATTTCTGGGAGACGTGTGTGTCGCGTTCTTTAACAGTCCTCCTAGAAACAAAGCTTTTGTGACACCAAAGCCCCCTAATGGAAGAAGCAAGCAGTTGTGTTTAAAACTGTGACAATTAGCGCTTATCAGTGTCAACTAAATGCTGGATTTTCCTATGTATGTGAAGTATGTAAAGTACTATATGTGAAGTTTGTGGCATAGATTCCAAGAGTTCTATGCACCGGGATGTTATTGGAGGGACATCAATGTTACATTTTCATCCTAAACATGACGCGGAACAAAACAAACTGTGATTGGCTGCTTTACATGTCAGTCAGATGGCCTCTGTGTGGTCCTATTGAGACTTTCCAAGAGACTTTTTTTTTGAAAGATGCTATTGAGACTGCTGTCAGTCCGAAGTTCTGACTACGCTAGAGTAGGTCAACACGTGACCTCCAGAGAGGTGGAGCTGGAAATCATTTGGCTCTGCAGTGAGCACCACTTGAAAAATATTGGTAATGTCGGTTGGTTTGAAGGGCTCTGCTTTCTGCTAAAGACAGATCTGGGTTGTAATGTTCTTGCATCATTTTCAACTTATCAGCATTGGCTTTAGTCTGTGAAAACAGTTACAAAAAAAATATATATGTTTAGAGGTAGCTATTTTCTCACCTATTCCCAGACTGTAATGGCACACGGGAAGGAGCGTTTAAGAAAGACGTGAGCAGGAGATAATTGACAGCTTGTGAGTAATGTTCAGCTGTCTGCTTTGGCAAATGCGCTAGGAAGTGCTTCATCCTGAAGATGCGGCGTACTAATTGGCCATACACGATTGCAAGGAAGGTTTTCATTTAAAACAAATTAGCACATGTGATAGTCTCAAATTAAGCAGAGCTTCTGTCTTGGCATCACATTTTTCACCTGCAGCGGATTCAGCCCGATAGCCTAAAGGCATTTTATATATTCTCGCTGTTTGCCGTGTTTTTTTTTCTTCCCACATTCATTATTTTCCTTGAAACACATTTTGCTCTGTTTTAATTAGCGTATTTGTTACGATGCATCACCTCAATCCATAAAAGCATTTAGTAATTTGGAGAAGTTGCCTAGTTGAATTTAAATGGGAATGCAATACAAGTAACTATATGCCTTTGATTCAGTATTAGGATGTTTCTACCAACTTCCAGGTTTTCCGCGTTACCAAGGCAACCTGGAGCAGACTGGGCTGTACAGCCACACATTTGCTTCTCTCGGTAAAGACCGCTGGGATTCGTTCAATTACTCATGCTGCTTTTTAAGAAATGCCTTGTGCCCTCCCCCTAAAAGGACAGGACTTGTTTTTTCAAATGTCACTTAATGCAAGATAGAAATGTCTCAGAATAGTTAAAGGAGTTTTCTTTTTGTGAAGTGTGCGATGCATGTAAATAATGACTTGGGTTAGCAGGTACAGCGGCTGATAGATGTTCGTGTCATGGGAGACGCTCTTTAGCTTGTGACTCAGATCAAATGGTTCCTCCTCCCCTTCTGAATCGAATCAAAGACTCAAACATCTGTCACACAACTGACACGCCACTGTCTAGCCAAATGCTTTGAATTTAGTGAGATGTATTTTTTTTTCTATGTTATATAAAGTTATATTTCCATAACAAAAACGCATCATGGTAAACCATAGTTTCTGCCAAATACTTCAAGAACAGTTACTATAAAACTCCAACAGAGTAAAACTCTTTCAGAATCATTTTGTTTAACTGTTAAATGCATATTTGCTAGATTTTTTTGTTTCTTGTGAAGTGTTCACGCATGAATTTAATACGGGGAACTAAACGTTTTTACTTTTAAATTCATTAAATATAGTCTTAGTTTACATATACTACCATTTAAAAGGTGTTTTTTCTTTTCTTCGAAAGACATGATACATTTATTCATTAAATATCATCAAAAAAGAAATGTATAATGTCACAAAAGGTTTGATTACAATCACAATACAGCAGAGCTTCAAGTGCTGGATTGCATTTTATTGGCAAGCCATGCAAGAAACATGCTAGAAACATGCTAATCATGGTAGGAATGTGTTCAATCATGCTAGAAACTTATTAGCAATATGCTAAATCATAATCGCAAAATGCTGAACATGCTAGCAGTGTGTATGTAAAGTGTATGGCAAGTGGTTATAATATTAAGGCTCATCCATGTACTACCGTACACTACCTCTTAGTATTATGCATTCTAGTAGTGTTAAATTATGCTAAAATATGTTAGCAACATGTTAAATCGTGTTAGGAACCTGTTAAGACATGTTAGCATTTTGTCAAACATGTTAGCAATGTGTTAAAAACAAGCAGACTTCAAACTTTATGGTCAGGCTTTCTCAGGCCAAGTTTTTCTTGAAAATGTTTTTAAGGTTTACCACATCAAAATATTAAAGACATGAGAAAGAAATGTGTCATTAAAATGTTGTTTTAATAAGCAAATTTGTTCAATTGTATGCTTTAATGAGACAATCTCTGACCTGATATAAGAGAAAGATAATCTGTTTTAGATATTTGATTACATGTATATCTTCATGATTGAATTTGTATTTAATAAAATAGTCAAGCAAACAGCCATTTAGAATATAATTGTATCCATAATGATTTACGGTCAGTTATCTAGCCATTCAAATTACGGTATCAGGTTTAATTCTCAATTCAGGTTTAATTCTCCATATTAACTAGTTGTTAGCATGCATATTACTAGGCAACACGATCACATGAGAATGCGTATCAATAGTATGTGTGCAATGTCGTAGAATGTACACCAAAAAGAGTTTTGGCGTTCATATGTTACGCAGTTTTTAGCGTGCATATGATACGCACTTTATGGCATGTATATGACACGCTCTTGGGTAGGATGGGAGGGGGGGTTCGTGCGTATAATACGGCATAAAGTGCGTATCATATGCAGGCAAAAAACTGCATACCGAATGCATGCCAAAACTCATTATGGCGTATACATTCCACATCATTGCATACTCGTATTATTGATACGCATTTTCGTGTGATCGTGCTCTACTAGCATATTGGCTGTTTATTAGTACAGTATTAGCACATATTAATGCCTTATTGCATGACCATATTCTACTCTTAATAAGCAGTAATTAGGAATTTGAGTAAAAAGTTATAGTGATACTAATCATAGATAATTAATAGTAAATTTGTGTTCTCCATAATAAAATGTTACTAAAATTACATTTAATTGACAAGAAGTGTTATGAAGAATATCCATAATTTTGTCTAATATGCATTTTGACCCATGTATGTAAACTTAATTAATAATAGTGAGGGTGTTTTGATTGGATTGAATCTGTGGTTACTCTGGTCAATATTTTCCATTTGAGTTTTCTGAGACAGAGTTAACATAATTCTCAGAAAGCAAACTCTCATTGCACTGCAATTTGCACGAATACCAGCATGAATTAAGTTTGGAGATTCTTGTATGAAATACTCTGCTCGCTCATGACTAATTAATCTAAATGAACTTCTCCAAATATTCTCTATGTTTAATGGATTTTGGTTACGGGTGAATCAGCTGGAGAGGCAGATCTCGGCGTTATCGTTGGGTTGATCATATTACATTCTCTCAGCCCCGCAGTGCTCAGTTTAATTGCCCCAGACTAAATCAAATAGGCTCGGTCTCCGAAGGGGAAGGTAATTGCATGATTCTGAGGTGTAAATCAAGTGCAGGTAGGCCAGATGAGGGTGCTGCGGCCTGACCCGAGCCGTTGAGCGGGGATGGACCTGTCACTGCCATCAAATCATCAGACAGCTCGGCCTTCAACTTACTTCTGTTTGTCATAGCGGAAGAAAACGTCAATTTGGACATTTGTGCATTTTTGGTCCCCATGAGGAAAACAGCTCATAAATCATATGATGTTTCTTGAGAAAGATTTCTGTGATGTGTATAAAGGGGATGGTTTGTACAGTATAACAAATATTGTCTATGGAGAGTCCCCATAAAACATGGAAACCCAATGTGTGTTTCCCACTTGCCTACACATATGAGGCCTGTTGAAGTATAATTTGTATACATTATTCATAAATCTGGTCATAAATGTTCATATACAACTGTTAAATATAAGTTATATATCATTTTAACATATATTTTTTAATTAAAATATTTATTTTAAACAATACATTCATATAATCATCATATAATTATATAATACAATATTAATGTATTATTAATTTTAGATTGTCACGGTTCTGTTTGTGTTTTGGTCTTTCAGTTGTGTTTTGATTTTTGTCACAGTTTCCCGCCACTTGTCTGTTTCCTTAGTAACCCTTGTTATTTGGTTCAGCTGTGTTTAGTTAATCATCTTGTTTCTGTTCTCTACTTTAGTTGCACCCTCACCTTCAGTCTTTGTGTGTGTTTCTGTTGCCTGTCTGCCTGTTCCTGTGAAGTGAAGATTAAAGTTTGTTCCTGCTTCACCTAAGCATTACATAGATGCTATATGTTGTATTATTTATGCACTTATAGTTTGTATGCATTATGTATAAAGCTGATGGCTATTGTTTGTATAAAATATTTAAATATAATAAAAAAGCATATAGGAAGAGTCTCTACATTGAGCCGTGGGCTGCTGTGTGGTAATAAATATTGTGTAGAAATTGGACTGCAGCTGGAAAAGGTCTCTATGGAGGTTTGCTGTAGGTGTTCTCGTTTTGCCAGATCGATCGGGGTCAGGCTTTACCCGGCGTCAAATCTTCCCAAGTTATGGCATTAAACTTTCATTCTAATTGAACTTCAGGGAAGCAAACCGAATCTGTCGTTGTGCGCTGTCAAAAAGCATCAGTCAGTTAAATGGAGCTGTAAGCCGGTGAATGATTATTAATAGTGTTTTACTATGACCTTGTGGCAGGCTTCAACAGTTCTGTTGTTTTTCACTTCTGTCACGCTGTGATTTTCCAGCAAGGAGCTTCTCTACGTTTTTTTCTCTTTTTCTGATGGTTTATGTGTTTTTGTGTTCTCGCGGGGGTCTGAGTTTGACAAATCTAAATATAAAATTCCCTAAGTGAATACAATGCCAAAGGGGAAATGTAGCATTCGGAGCAAGCGTGCAGTGCACATTTATTAACTGAATACCAGCACCGACATCCTTAGTTTTAAAAACAATGCTTTTTGAGCTATTAAATCACATTCACCCTTAATCATAGTCAAATATCTGAGTCATAAAACATTATCCCCTGCAAATGTTTTAGAACTCAAATATTTGACTAAGATAAAGGATGAACTCTCAGAGAGAGTTTATTTGTCTGTGGTAACTTGTCTGTGCTGTGATATATGAGGCTTCAGGTATCACTCTTTAGAGCCCTGTGTGTGCTTACGCTGCAGAGTTTGCCTGAAACAATCAATCACCATCATTCATAAATCTGGAGATATTTGCATCCCTTGCATCTGATGCAAATGTGCCCTTCTCTTTCTAATGTGTCTTCATCTGTTGGAATCCTCATGTATATGGAATGTTTTAGGAATAGAATACTAGCATATACTCTTACTGTACATTAGAGTATAATGCATTATATATTAAAAGTAAATACATAAATAAAAGTAGGCATAATAACTTTTTGATAACTTGATGCAGAATAATGTTTTGTTGCTTTACATATTTGTTCCCCTAAAAATAGGGGAATTATGAGGAGTCACAGGTAAAGTGGTAATCTCCTAACAAGGCCACATATTAAGATCTGAGTTGATTAGATGGTAAGCAAACAATCAGTTCTCGTAGTCAACGTGTTGGATGCAGGAGAAATGGGCAGGAATAAAGATCTGAGCGGTGTTGACAAGAGCCAAACTGTTGACGACTGGGTCAGAGTATCTCTGAAACAGCAGGGCTTGTGGGTCGCTCCTGGTCAGCAGTGGTGAGAATTTACCAACAGTCTTCAGAGGAGGGACAAACCACACACCGGTGACTGGGTGTTGGGTGGCCAAGGCTCATCGATGCACAAGGGAAATGAAGGCTATCCTGTCTGGTCCGTGCCAACAGAAGGTCTACTGTGACACAGAAAATTTTAATAATGGTTATGGCAGGAGTGTGTCACAATACATAGTGCATTGGACTCTGCTGCATATGGGGCTGCATAGCCGCAGACCAATCAGAGTGCCTAAGATGACCCCTGTCCACTGCCGAAAGCACCTACAATGGGCATGTGAGCATCGAAAATTGACCTTGGAGCAGTTTGACATTTTCTTTTACACCACATGGAGGGCTGTGTATGTGTACACAGTTTACCTGTGTAAGTGATGTCACCAGGATGCACTATGAGATGACGACAAGCCGGTGGAGGGAGTGTGATGCTCTTGGCAATGTCTGGAACACCCGGCCATTTATTTAGATGTAAACTGTTGCAGGTCAGGTACACCGGGTACTTCATAACAATGGTGATCCCTGGTGGAAGTAGGGTAATGCACCATGCACACAATTGTTAGATTGAAAATAATCAAAGATATTTGAAATTGAACAAAGAAATTTGATTACTGTTTTCAACCCCCATCTTTCTCATCAGAAGGGCCATTTGGAATTTCTAAAGACAAAGAGATGCTGAAGGCCTGCATGCCAGATGTGTGTGTCACCTTTAGTACAGTGGGGGAAGTTTGGTCTGATTGGTCAGTTTGAATGTCTCACATTAGAGTTTCAGTCACATGGTCAAGGAAGAGATAAAAAGGAGATTTTAACTGTTGATCTGTCTCTTTTATTCTCTGGCTCACTTGGTTATCTCGCTCTCTCTTCTTGGGGGCCTTCTCTTTGGCCCTTCTCTTCTTTGCTCTTTTCTTCTTTGTCTCTCTCTCTCTCTCTCTCTCTCTCTCTCTCTCTCTCTCTCTCTCTCTCTCTCTCTCTCTCTCTCTCTCTCTCTCTCTTTCTATCCCTCAGGTAACATTCTATTCATGCTGGGTATGACTAATGGTATACGTTTTTATCATCTCATACATATATTTTGTAACCATTTTAAATGTAACCATATATAGATTTAGATAGATCATTTTTTACATAGATCATAAAATATTTTCAATTACAAATTATGTGCTAATTCGTTTTGATTTTGTAGACTTTGAAGTATTACCTATTGCAATACAATATAGTCACAACACTCTCCCACTTATTTTGCTATTGTAACTGCGCTTATTTCCGTCATTGGTATAACTAGCAGAGGTTGGTAAAGATGAGAAACGTACAGTTTTCTATTATCTTGCTGATAACGTTTTTTTAGTCATTCTGCAACCCTGCAGCCTGAACCACTGTAGCTGATCCACCCTTACACATTGTTCAGGAATGGCTTGAGGAACATGATGAAGAGTTTTGCCCTGGCCTCCAAATCCCCCAGATTCTTCCCCAGACGTCTGTGGGATGTGTTGGACCAACCAGTTTGATCCACAGTTGCTCTACCTCACAGCCTACAGGACTAGAAGGATCTGCTGCTGATGTCACCTTCAGGGGTTTTGTAGAGTCCATATCTTGTCGGGTCAGTGCTGTTTTGGAGGCACGCAGAAGACCAACAGCATACACAAGGCAGGTGGTCATAATATTTTGGCTCATCTGTGTATACTGTATACACTACCTCTTAGTAGTAGGCTAGTTTCAGAAATGTTTTTCTGAAAACAGACCTTTGAAAGACCAGACAATTTCACTGTCTTCTGTTTGAGAACTCTGCCCATGTATTTCAGCTCAAAGCCTGAGGGTCGACGGTCAGGGAAAAGTGTTGTGCCAGGGCCGCTGCAGGCAGCACTGGCTAATTAAGTACCAGATTATCAAGTCAACGTGCGTAGGTAACACCTGTCTAAGTGCAGGTTTGGTTTTGTGTCTGTTAATGCTGGCCAGCTCTTTTCAAAATGCAAAAACCTTGTGCACATTAGTCGCTTGCGGCTGTAATCGCAGGTGTTCCCTAATGAGGCTGTTTTATTCACCAGCCTGACCCTGAGCACAAAACCAGCTGCCATGCCAGAGTAATGCCCAGAAATAAGGGTAATTTATGTCTGCAAACTGGCTTGATAACACAAGCAAACAAGTCGCCATGCTATTAATTGATTGGTGATTCTACACAGCTGGAAAACATCATGGAAGATACATTATCAAAAGTAATTTGACATTGGTAAAGAAAGTTAAAATGTTGAGGAAACTAGTTTACAACTTTAGCCAGTCAAACTATAAGTGATAATTCATAATCACCCTTTGTAGCAGGTTTTGGGTGTACCTGTATTTTAAGCATTGTATTGTGATGTTTAATTCAGATATTACTCACTGGAATACTTGATTACGATTTCTCAGTTATGACATTCAGCTGTCAAATGTTTTTTTGTGTGTGTGTGTGTGTGTGTGTGTGTGTGTGTGGGCATGTTTTTGTGAAATATCAGGACACAAATGTGTATAATGACATGGGTATGACATAGGTATTACAAAAATAGGGTGAAATATGAGGACGTTCCCCATGTCCTCACTTTTCAAAATGCTTATAAATCACACAGGATGAGGTTTTTTTCACAGAAAGTAAACTGTGCAGTCTCCTGTGATGGGTAGGTTTAGAGGCAGGGGCAGTGTAGGGGGATAGAAAATACAGTTTGTATGGTATAAAATGCATTACGCCTATGGAATGTCCCCACATTTCACAAAAACAAACGTGTGTGTGTGTGTAATGACCACTCTGATTTCAATGTTACGTTGCTGTCTCTCTCTTTCAGTTCACGTCAGTGCAAGTTAGAGTAGCTATATGGCTCATTTTAAGAATAATAATGGAATGTTTTCTGTATTATAGTGGACTTTTTAGCAAAAGAACTTAATGATGCCAATGAATCAGTGTATTGTGATTTTCAACTGGTTCAACTGAACAGATTGGATAAAATTAACCATATTTATATTTATAACACTAGACATTATAAGAGCACAGCGATCATGCTACACTGCTGCTTGTTTACTACACTATTATTTGAAAAACAACTGAGCTTCTTTCACGCCACTTAGAAATGTAGTTCAGTAAGTAGCACCTTCTAGTTACTCCCAGAACGGTGCAGATGGAGTGTGTAAGCGAGCGTGTTTTCTTGATCAGACTGTAACTGAGCGTTCGATACCTGTCGTCTCTCCTAACGCTGCCAGTGTTCAGCAGCGAAAGAAGGCAATCAGAACAATTGAGCTAATAATGCTTTGTGACATAAGCATTGTTTGTCCATCTATACAAAATCACATCTGATTGGATAGAGACCGTGGGCCTGGGCTTGTCTTGTCCTGTGATTTTTACATTGTGAGAGGTGAATAAAGGACATGGCTTCAAACGCCTCTCAGCTGTGCTCCTGATTGCGTTATTGATGCGTTTAAAGTAACCCGGTGCAAATAATGAATAGACTGTGATTTTGAGATGGTGCAGAAACATTGCAGAATTGGTGTATAAGCTAATAATGGAGCACTAGAAAAAACTTGCTAAAGTTTCATCTGGTCTTGTTTGAGCAATAGTGGATCCACAGCACGTTTTCACCAAAGCATCCTCCATACTAGCTTTATATTCCATGTTTTTATTTTCTATGTCATTTCCTTTTTTATTGATTGTAGTGCATGCCGTGCATACAGAGACATACGTCTATGCTAAATTGAATCAGATAGCCTGCGCGAAATGGGGCCGAATGTTGATGTCTTTACTTATGTGAGGTCTATAGAAACAGTCATGCTGCAAATCAACATTTGTTTGGCCTGTAACGTTTTATTGCACATTGTTCTGCAGATTTAGCAGTAAGTTAATGTGTCAAAGAGACAAGCAAGTCATCCGTTCACTCTTTCCTCTTGCAAGCTTTTACATCTTTTTCTTGACTCATTTGGTATGGTGCTTTTTAATGACCTGCGATGCAACATTGATTTTATTAGAATTGTCAAATTAATTCAGCTGATTTAGCCAATCATTATGAAGTACAGCGGGCTTGTAGCAATAAACACTAGAAGGCTAATAAACTGATTCAAGTGATTTTTATTTTTTTATTGCTAATTACACAAAAACAAATCGGTTGCTTCAAGGCCTGCTACTGATTTTTTAAATTTATTTAATTAAAATGTATTTATTATTAATTATTATCTGTCTTTTGAGACACTAAAGTGTCTTTAGAATAGATAATAAAATGTACAAAAAAAAACAGCAACCCTCATCCACAAAGACCAACAAACATATTTATTTGCTAGGGTGATCCTGGCCATTGTCAGGATGATCATGATGGATGTTTGGGTGATCTGAGTTGTTATTAAGGTGGTATGGATGGTTGCTATTGGGTGGATGGTTCCAAAGGTGATAAGGGTTCTTGCTAGCATATTCCGGATTGTTTCTAGGGTGATCTGGGTGGTCGTTAGAGAGACCTGGGCAATTGTTAGGAAGATCACAGCAGATACTTGATTGATCTGAGTTGTTTGTAGGGTAATCTGGGTTGTTGCTATAAATGGATCTGGGTGGTTGCTGTTTAGAGTTGCTACTAGCCTGATTTAGCTAGTGTAATAGGGTGATCTGTGTGTTTTATAGTGATCTGACTGAATTCTAAAGTCCAGTTCACACTGCACAAATAGATGCCAACCAACAGACCCTTAGTCTGGTTTTGTCAAATCCTGCTCTACGTTTGCCGCCATTGGTCCATGCTTGTCTTAGCAGATTAAACATGTAGTACAGAGGCATCAGAACCAGCTGCAAACATCAGAATGACTAGCCAAGATAAGGCTGTTCTCGGCGAGGTACATGAGCGCTGAGCGCCCAGTGATCGCCTGGATCTTACAACTCTGAAATATCGTTGGGACTAATTTTCAAACAGGCATTATCTTAATAAATAAACAACAGATTTAAACTTTAAACAACTATATAAAAAATGTATAAAAATACTATATTTTGTGACACAATAACAGAAGTATTTTTAAAATTAAGTAGGTTTTCTCGTCTGCCATCCCATTCTGGGATACCTGGCTGTCTCAAGTCCGCACAAGTCACCTCTCGATGCATCTTCGGTCAAAGAACACATCCAGGGATTTTAACTGTACTGTTTATTTTTGTAGCTGTGCTGGATGAGTTACACACCAGTGTTTTTAAGGTTCAAAACCTCTTCATCTGCTTTGTTCTTTAGTTCATTTTAACTGTTTTATCCGTCTCTGGCTGGAGACGGCAGCTTAGTTGATCCTAGTTGATGTGAAATGGAGCGCTGTCCGTCCTGTCTGCTCGGCCATTAACGTTACCCATCAAACCTGTCGTGTGGGTTTTGTTCATGCTGGCTTTTGCTCAGAACAAATCAGCTGCCTTTTCTGTTTTCAGTCTCAGAGGTAACATCGATTGTAAAAAAAGAGGACAGTTCGTTTTCTCTCCTCAAGCTTCTCTCACGACGCTCATCTCACATGACTTTTCAAAACCGTTTCTGATTTGTGGAATGAGGTCTCTTTTATTTCTCCTTTGTGGCCTGTTTGAATGAAGAATTCACGCCGTCTTCATTGCATGTGCGGTGGAGAGTGGAGAGAGGTTTTTCTCCATTTGATATCCTGGTGTGTTTTAATGTCTTTTTTTTTTTTTCTTCTCCTGCTTCAACATTCCCTGTCCTCATGAATAGGCTCTGAGCTCGAGGAAGTTGAAAATTGCCTGCAGGATCTCGGCAGATTACGCTTTCATTGAAAACACATGACAGTGTCGTCCACATGACAGTGTCTGGTCAAGCTGGATTTGGCTAATTGTTGCTAGTGAGGCCTAGGAGAAGATAACCGTCACGGCAATGTATGTAACATCTTTTTTTACCACAATACTGGGAGAATCACTTGAAGAAAGGAGTCATATTTCACTCCCAAATCAATGCATTTTATAAAGAAAACAAAGTCTTTTTTGGCCCATCAAGATTTTTTTATTTTACCTTCTTCATACTATTTAACATATTTTTTTGTATCATTTCAATTCTATTATAGCATGTATTAATATTTTTTACGTTTTTAAACATTTTAATAATGTCTTGATATAAACAAACAAGGAATAGACTAGATTAAAGATCAGAGTTAATTAATGCTTATTTTTTTCCTTTTGATTTTTTGGGTATTGCTGTTGTTTTAAATTCAGCCTGCTAATAATTATTTAAAATCTATAGACTAGAAATAGTAACATACTTTGCATTTGATGATTCAGAAAGGGCACCATATGGGTTTGTCTAGTTTTCTTTGCCGCTGTGCGAAGTTATGCAGAGTATGCTAATTTATTTTCTGTTGTTATCAGTCAGGTCTTCCCTCAAAGCTGTTTTGAGTTGTATTTTGTAGTGGAGTGCAGCATGGAGCGAAGCTGCCGTTTCTGCTGTCATAAGCATGCGTTTATGTGGGAGCCCTCGGCACTGGCTCTGACCCACGACCGCAGCGCATCAGCCGATTGATTGGCTGGATTCACTATCGTTATCAGATGTTTTTGAAGCCTATTCAGTGTCTCCTTAGGACCTTCCAATGATGCCCTTGTGCGTTGTGCCGAGAATGCAATCTGTGGCAAACAGCCCTACGCTCCCAGGGAGGATTAGCAAAGTCTATTTTCTCACGCAGCTTTCTGTTTTAACCGCAATCTTCACAACAGGGGAAGACGGAAGATGGAAGATGTATATTTCCTTTATTACATGAGATAATGTGTGCTTAGGCGGCCTGTTTTTGTTTGCCTTCTTATGGATCCATCTAAAGATATATGACCTTTAGTAGTTGCAGTAATATGATTGGGACCCCAAATTTGAATCTCAGCGCAATTTTCCCCACAAATCTATTTAAACTCCGTTCCTGGCAGCGCAGATCTCCTCTAGCCCTGTGATCTGAGAGGCTTTCTTTTACCCCTCAACCTCCGGGCGGGGAGGGGGCATCTTTTCTCACACACAAACTCTTGCTGTGGACTCCAAGGACACACGGTCAACCTTTACAGTGAAATGACAGCTTTATAGCCAGAGTTATCACCTCCTTCATACCACTCACCCCTTTCTAGTGTTTGCATTAACACTGTAATTAACACACCTTCCCACACACCGCAACGTTCAAGTTAGCACGTTTGATTTAAAGAGAAAGGTTTCAGAGGTCATGCATCTCGCTTGCGCTCAGAATCATCCTCCAAGGACCGTTTGTGGGATAGAGGTGAAGCTTTAGGTTGAAAATCTTATTTGAAGCCTCGCCAAGCACGCAAATCTTTGGATACCTGAGGCTGATTCCTCCCCACGGGACATGCGTATACCTGCGAGATATGATTTATTCAACATTGCCAATTTTTCCCACCTGCCCCGCAGTGATTACACTTTTCAAAAGCAGATCTCTGACCTATTTTCTCAAAAGGGATTTGATCCATTTTTTCATAACAGTGCTTTTAGAGCTTTAAAATCCTATCAGGAAGGAAAACCGTAACATCTCAGCCGTGTCTGGTCAGCCCGGCACAAGAGATCTTTCCAGCCGTGCAACAGTGAGCGGACTCTACCTCCGCCTTGGCACCTCTGTGGAGTTCGGAAATAGAAACTCGCTCTCCCACCTTGTTCTCCACATGGTGATTTAGATTTTCAAGACTGCAGGAGTTTGGTGTAGAACGTGGGAGTGTGAAAACACTCGGGGATTCCACTTCTTTCATTTTCATGCTATTTTGCCCCCTTCGCTCTGATGCCATGTAATTTTCTCTGCTCATTTGAGTAACCTCTCAACTCTGTAAGTAGGGGAATATCTGTCCTCTAGAGTGGAGAATGCAGGCCTCTATTGATTTCTCCTATGGACATCTGTAGGGATATGTGGATTTCTGAACAGTGTCAATCTTAAGATGAGCAGTTTAATTTCTGTGACAATAGCAGGAAAAAACAGAAGTTTAAAAGTAATGATGGTTGTCAAACAAGTTTCAGACACTAGACCCATCCCAAACCCAACTCACTGGTTGAAGCAATGTTAAAATTGTGCCACTAATGGGGAGTAATTAGGCACTTTCTATGTTTCTGCTTTAATGTTTCTGTACAGAACGTGACTGGTGTAGCTTGGCTTTGGAGAGCTAGTCTGATACTAAATGAAGGTTGGCAGTTTTACAAGTACAGGGCAGAGGAAGGTCAAATGCTTTTACAAATGAACTGAAACACAGGGTCCTGACTAGTTCATTGGTAGCTGCTTTCTCTGGACTGGACTAGGCCTGGGGGAATTTGTTTCCACAACTTTCATACGACGAAACATTGTGGATGCAGGTTTCAAGGTCAGTGGACCCCATGGAGATGTGTGCTGAAGGGCAAAATGCGTGTAGTTCATGGGTTACCCAAAAACTTGTTGGTTTTAAACACACAATACTTTAGTTATTAGTCCATATACATATACTGATTTTCAAAAGTTTGGGATCCATTCCAATCAATCAAACAATCAATCAATCAATCAATCAATCAATCAATCAATCAATCAATCAATCAATCAATCAATCAATCAATCAATCAATCAATCAATCAATCAATCAATCAATCAATCAAATGGATCCATCCATCCCATCCCATCCCATCATGAAATAATGTACTATTTAGGCCCATTATAAATGGTTTATCTATGCACATCATTATTTAAAAAAAAGTATCTTACATTAAAATAACTTGCAGTGGTATCTCTTCTCTTATGACGTTTACTGGTGTAAGTGCACACAAATAAGAATGCAACAATAGCAAATGACAATGATCCAAGGTTTCAGTAAGTTTCCGATGAACAAAAACCCACTCTACATCGTTTTCTTGTTCGAGAAGCCATTCACTCTGATATATGTCACAACTGGGAAGA
Organism: Gobiocypris rarus; assembly: GCA_023029165.1. Classification (NCBI taxonomy): domain Eukaryota; kingdom Metazoa; phylum Chordata; class Actinopteri; order Cypriniformes; family Gobionidae; genus Gobiocypris; species Gobiocypris rarus. Next base: position 24,814,349 of record CM040923.1, on the reverse strand, counting down.
AAAGACTATCGCAACTTCAGTGTCATGTCGATTTTAAGTTTTCTTTTTAGTAGATTTATCAGTAACTGGCATATTTGCCTGTATCTTATGGTGTCATTTCACTTGAATGGATAACATTCAGATAAAAGATGTCTTTCCCTGCTGTGTACTGAACATTATCACCTCTGAGTTGGCCTGCCACTGACTAGAATAGAATGTAGGATAATACTCAATATAGCAAATGTTATACTATCATCATTAATGTTGTTTAATGACCGGTAATGACAGGACTAGGTGCAAAATAACATCTTTATGTAACAAACATAGGCCAGTAAGAGCTGTGCATGTAAACCCCACTCCCCTGGTCTCAAGAGCGATTGACGCTAGCGGGTGAGGTCTTTAGTGTCCTTGTTAGTGTGCCTGCCTCCCACGCCAGAGACCCACTAGGAGCAGATCGAGTAGGACCGGTTACATTTGGTGCCGTTGACATGGATGGTAGTAAGGTTTAGGGGGATGAGTGTAACAAACGTAGGCCAGTAAGAGCTGTGCGTGTAAACCTCACTCCCCTGGCCTCAAAAGGCACAATAGCAATTGACGCTGGAGGCTGTGGTCTTTAGCATCCTTATTAGTGTGCCCGCCTCCCATGCTGGAGATCAGGGTTCGAATCCTACTTGGAGAGGGATGAGTAGGACCGATAGCATTTAGATAATGATCTTGCTGTTGTTTTCAGCAAAAGTAAAGAGATCACATATTCACAGGGGCTAAGATGGAAGACAGAGGGGCTAAGACCCTCCTAAATAGCCTCAATCTGTCCATGGCTCATCAAGCACACCATGAGGTGTAAAGGATGTCCACTACCTGCTACTTTTTGGCCAAAGCTCAAATGGAGGATTTATTCCTTTCTCTGGCAAAAGCAAACACACCTCAGGGAAGCAGCAGGTTTCATTCGTTTACTTTTTACTTCTTCCTCCATTCAACTTTCTTTTTTTTCTTTTTTTTAGGCCTGAGGCCCCTAAAGTGGACAGTGGCCCGGCACAGAAATGGTAATCGCTCTGTCATCATAATTCAGCCACTGGATCACCAACTCCATTAAGTCAGCTTGCAGCTGTTGCTACCTGGGAATGGGTAATTGCTCTGCAGGAGTCCGCCCAGCTTTCACGCCTCATTAGGCGATTTTGCGAGCATTTCGCTACCCCCTTGCCCCCACCTAAATGAGCGAAGACGCTCCACTTCGCTCTCCTCAGCCCGGCAGCAGAATACAAACCGGTCGGCCCCATCCTAAGATCAACCTCACATCAAATATTCACACATCCACCCCTGGATATCTTCTTTACTCTGACAACAGTGCTAGATTCATCAGAGAACAATGGCCCACATGATGATAATTCAGGCTGGCAGGACACAAGGCTTTGCCTGTACGTGTTACCTGCACCGGGATTACACATGCTTTACATTATTCATTCAGGGCAATTTGCTTTGTATGTCCTCCTGCCTCGGGTTTGTTTATCCTTGGATTGTTTTGAAACCTGGTTGAGCTCAGTTATCAACAGCTAAGAAACATAATGGTGCAAGGATTGGGCCATATAGCTATTATTTATCTTTTTTGATGGTTGTGTGTAGGGCAGCTCGATTATGGCAAAAAGCATAATCACGATTGTTTTGGTTAGTATTGAAATCCCTATTATTTTACATGATTTCGTGGGTGATATGATCAAAGTCTTATTTCATGATATGTGCAATTTAGATGTCAGTAAAATTTCACAATTATCGATAGGCTAGTATTTTAGCAAAAACTAGTTAACTAATGTAGCTAAGTAAAAGGTCCTCAGAACAGTTACAGACAGTGGTGTAATGTAACAAAGTAATAATACATGTATGCACATGCTTGTGTTTTTGAGAGAATAACGTTTATGCATGGTTTTTGGAAGGGAAAAAAAACGAAAAGTGAAATGTAAGACACTGAATTAAGGCAGGTTGAATGATTCTGATTGGCTTAGATAAACTAGATAATCAGATCATTTCCACGCATCGGCTTATAGGCAGAACCCCGGGATTAGGCCCGTTGTGAATAGGTGCTGACAGGTCTCAAGCAGAATACCAGTAATATTGGGGGATGCTGTCACTTTAAGACCGAATGCACTGATCCAATATACAGTTAAGCACACGTTTTCTGTCTTAAATGTTGACCGACTATGTTTACAAGGATACTTACCAACAAACAAAACAAGCATTTGGACACATTTGTGTGTAGTGTGAACGTTTAGGCGTAAATCCGAAGTCCACAGTATACTTTGCTTATGCGTGTTCCACTCCGTCTCGGAGCGCGCACAGCGAAAGCCGCCTAGGGAACAGTGTCTCTTTCGCAGCTTAATGTGCTTTTAATGACACTGTTTAATAACAGGCATGTGCCGCCCCAGCCAACATTTAGATATAGGATTGTCTGTGGGTTCCATAATGGACCCATGTTAATTGTCCAGATGGATTTTATGCAGGATTGCACTTGCCTCTAGGTGGGACCCAAGTGGGCAACATGCATAAGACCAATCTCGGTTCCAGCTTTAGTTTGCATTTTACAACACTCACTTTATTTGGCTGATTTTGATGTTAAGTTTGGCTTAGGGAGGAACGAAAGTGCACCGCAAATTGGCAGCGGCACAATAATAATTTTCCCTCTTCTATTCATAATCGCTGGAAGCCGGAATCGAAATCAGTTACAATTAATCGCACAGCCCTAGTTGTTTTTTTGTATACATATATTTTATATACACACAATAGTAATATTTATTTATTTCCATGATCTAAATCACTTGTCCTTATTTAGGGTTGCAGTGATGTCGGAGCCTAACCTTGTGCCGAAGATCACAAAACACCCTGTATTTATTTATTTATACTAAGAAACACATTGGGCAACATTATACGCACTTGCATACTGTATTTTCTACGTTAATATAATTTTTTATGCACCATTATGAAAAGTAATAAACAACAGTATTTACCAAACATATAGTTTAATTTTCTTTCAATCATTATAAGTGACTTGAATACATGAATCAGTTTTGAATTAATTTATTGAAACATAATTTTTGCAGTTGAATTTTATAAAAGACGCTATTAAAACTTCAATGTAACCGTAAGAATGTGAAACTAGTCACATTAAAAGGTGTTATGATCTTCTCAATGTCAAAATCTTTGTTTTTATCTGAATATCTGTGCAACAAATGGTTAAATGTTCAGCTTAGATTCAAAATGTCCAGTGATGTTACCAATCTCGCAAGGTTTTATTTTCCAATCTAGGAACAGGAAGATGTAAAATCGCCTGTCTTCTGAGAGTGATTTCCCCGAATGTATAGGAGAGCCTCTTTGATTTGTGAGACAACTGTGAAATTATTTTCTGAGGAATGAATCTCTCTTCTGGGAGAAAGGCTCTGACAAAAAAAAAGAAAGAAAAAAAAAAGAGTAAAATCACACAGCAATCAGTGATCAAATCCGGACAGAATCAAATTACTACAGATCTCTCCCGCAGTTTCATCCACCTCTGGCAGGACAGTGAAGAAAGGAAAATAGAGGAAGTATTGGGAAAGAAAAAGAAGCCGATGCCACCGAATAAAACCCTCCCTGAGGAGTTGATTATGGAGCATAAAATTGCATAATGTGGTAATTTCGAATACAAACGTGGAGGACAAGCATTCAGGCGCCTGACTTAGAGGCATGAGCTGAATTGGACCTGTAAGCATTCTTTAAGTGTAATGAGACTCCTTAGACTTTAATACATTCACTAAATTTCACGCGTGGCACAGTTTGTTCAGATAAATGTGTGTGTAAATGAAGTAAAGAATTTGCTCACTTATTGCATAGGCTACTCACAAAAACCTAGCAAAAAGCCAGTTAAACTCGAATCAGTTTTTTTGTAGTCTGAGCAAAAAAAATCCATAAAATCAGATTATAACTATAACTAACTTGATCTGAACCATTTTTCTAGGTGATTGGAAAACCAAAGTTTGTCCCATGAGTTCAGCGGCATTGTAAAATGATGGACATCACATAATGATAAAAAAAAAAGGTAAAAAATGTTTCCTCTTTCCGTGATGACTGCTGTTATTGAACAATAATGTTATTTAGCATTGTGTTGATGCTGATGTTATTACTATAATAGTAACCAATGTAGATATGCTGCATAGTCAGCAGTGCTGGGCACAGCAGAGGGGCAAAGATATTTGGGTTGTGACATGACTATATGGTAAAGACTCCATGAATATTAATTAGCTAGCACTGACATTGATATGTAATCTTCTTAGATGCTGCCTAATTAATATTCATAAGCCATAAAAGTTCCATGCTGCCTTGGAGTTTTTATACTTTATCACTAAGAGCGAAAACTAATTAGTATACAGATAAGATTCGAAATTAAATTTAAATAACATTTTGTTTAACCATTTCCAGTCCTAAAGATTGAATTTGAGAGAGAAAAAAACACTGATATAACCTCAAACCCTGTTTACCTGAATGTTGATGCCTGTTTGTGGTTGTATGCGTTCAGTATTCAGACAGATCTGACCTCCCGTTACTCAAAGGAAGTGCTTTATTTTGAGGACGGCTATACAGCCCCCCTCCGCTCTTTCTGCTGAGTCCTGTCACCTTTGATCTGAATGGCTCTCCATTATGCCAGTCTTCACATGAGCCCAGCGCTTCCCCACAGCTGAGGTTTTATCAGCCCCTGTGACCTGCTCTAGAGTATCTGTGTCATCTCTCCCTCACTGGCTCTTAGGAAGCTTTCATGCACATCAGTCATGCCTCACAGATAAAATGTAGGCGGTGATATATGGCAACATATATGGCAACAAAAAACCTTGAGTTGGGGTTAGGATCTTAAACGAATGTATAAATACGATTTTTTTTTTTAAATATGACTGAATCTCTTTAAAACAGTCTAGGGATATCCATTATTCATATCATCCAAGGTTTAGGTTTAGTGTGTTTATGGGATTTTTTGACCATTCTTCTAGAAGGGCATTTGTGAGGTCAGGCACTGATGTTGGACGATAAAGCCTGGCTCGCAGTCTCCGCTCTAATTCATCCCAAAGGTGTTCTATCGGGTTACAGTCAAGTTCCTCACACCATCCTCCTCTCATCCATGTCTTATTGACCTTGCTTTGTGCACTGGTGAGCAGTCATGTTGGAACAGAAAGGGGCCATCACCAAACTGTTCCCACAAAGGTGGAAGTATGAAATTGTCCAAAATGTCTTGGTATGCTGAAGCATTAAGAGGCCAAGCCCAAACCCTGAAAAACAGCCCCACACCATAATCCCCCCTCCACCAAACTTTACAGTTGGCACAATGCAGTCAGGCAAGCACTGTTCTCCTGGCAACCGCCAAACCCAGACTCATCCATCAGATCACCAGACAGAGAAGCGTGATTGGTCGCTCCAGAGAACACGTCTCCACTGCTCAAGAGTCCAGTGGCGGTGTGCTTTACACCACTGCATCCAACGCTGTGCATTGCACTTGGTGATGTAAGGCTTGGGTGAGCTGCTCGGCCATGGGAGCCCATTCCATGAAGCTCTCTACGCACTGTTCCTTAGCTAATCTGAAGGCCACGCAAAGTTTGTAGGTCTGTAACTTTTGTCTCTGCAGAAAGTTGACGACATCTGCACACTGTGTGCCTCAGCATGCGCTGACCCCGCTCTGTGATTTTACATGGCCTACCACTTCGTGGCTGAGTTGCTGTTGTTCCCAATTGCTTCCACTTTGTTATAATACCACTAACAGTTGAGCGTGGAATATTTAGTAGTGAGGAAATTTCAAGAATGGACTTGTTGCACAGGTGGCAACCTATCACGGTACCACTCTTGAATTCACTGAGCTCCTGAGAGTGACCCATTCTTTCACAAATGTTTGTAGAAGCCTCTGCATGCCTAGGTGTTTGATTCTATACACCTGTGGCCATGGAAGTGATTGGAACACCAGAATTCAATGATTTGGTGGGGGTCCTAATACTTTTGGCAATATGGTAGCAATGATTGATGAACGAGATATGGAGTTATTAAAGTGAGCTGGTGCAGGTTGTGTTATTTTGGTCTTATTTTCAGCATATAGCATTTGGATTTATATCAGTTTATTATTATGGCCTTGTTCTTGTTCTCTGTTTTTCTAGCAAGATCTGGCAACACAAATGAGTCAAGGCTCGTACCGCTTTGATTTATTGCACTGCACATTAAGATGTGAAAAACATTTCTGATGCTAAGTTAAAATATGTCACTAACAACTCATTGTTCAGTTTGTTTCTGTACACACTGCATATCAATTTTGTAAATGCAGTTGTCACTCCAGTAAATTGACTCTGAACTCTGTGTATACAGAACAGGATTAAGAGCGAAAAGGTTAACTGACAATTGAATTTAGCTGCAGTCAGTGCATTTCAGATGATAAGACAGTGGTTAAAGACGATTAGGCTATAAAGTGGGCCCTTCTTTTTTCAATAAAGTAATTACAATTTACTCAATTGTCATGAAAATGTCAATTTATAATATGCCCTTTGTTCACCCTTTATTTTAGGGTGAACAATGACCCTCACTCACTCTGTCTATACACACTGTACACATTGTCTCTCACTCGCTCTCTTATGACACAAGCATGTAATAAGAAGTTTTTGAAATTCACTCTAGGTAAACACATGCATGTGTAATAAGAGAGCGAGTGAGAGACAATGTGTACAGTCATGCCATGATAGCCATATGGAGAAATGTGCTTCTGTCATTCTCTGTCACCCATAATTGACTGGGAGATCTGCTTATAACCCAGACAGAGCTCAGCAGTGGCTGCTGGCAGTGTATAATAATGCAGATTTGGCTGTTTCTTCCTCACTGTCTTTTCTGTCTCACATTAGTTTTGTTAAGAGGCTGAACTGCTCAACAGGGTTCAGCTTTCATGCATATACATTGAACAAACTGCTGCATTTTAACAGCCACATATTTTATCTCCACATGAATGCATTATTGACGACCGAAGGCTACATATCATGAGTATAATGTGGCAGTGTTTTAGAGAATATGGATCAATAGCAATTTCCTTGCTTTAATTTCTCGGCTTAGAATTGTGTGTGTGTGTGTGTGTGTGTGTGTGTGTGTGTGTGTGTGTGTGTGTGTGTGTGTGTGTGTGTGTGTGTGTGTGTGTGTGTGTGTGTGTGTGTGTTGTTGTTGTTTGTTTCAGACAGGCAAGGAGTGTCCAAGAGGAAGTCTGATGCATCTCTGATTTGCCGAGATAATGGTTTGAATGTTTGAAGGACAGATCTGCGCAATTACGGCAATGTGTTTACCAGCCCCATCAGTTAACAGCACAGCAAATCTGAATATTAATAAATGCACTTTGTCCAGCTTCTTTACAGATTAAATGTTGACTTCTGACACCTGCTCGAAATCAATTTTCTACAATAATCTGTGCACGTTTAAATAAAAGGGCCTGATACAAGCAAAATTTGCTTGATTTTTAGCTTAACCGAATGAATAAAAACCAATGTGCGCTGGCCACGTGTTTCTGCATAAAGATGAACATAGATGAAAAACGAAATGCGTTTCGCTCTGATGTGAAGGCAGATCGTCTTGCAATGCCTGAGGGCCAAAGCAGACCTGGATGATGTGCTTGTACTTCGACCGAGAGCAGCGTTACTCAAGCATTCCTGTCAGGTTGATTCTGAGATATGAAACTGGGAACGTGGCCTTGCTGATGTGTAGCAGCCATTTTGCTTTAGGGTGTTGAACGACTTGACTTGGCTGTAGTACACATGGATCTTTTAACTCGGTATAATGTGCAGTGAATATGATGAGTTTCCGTGCACTGAAATAAATGGCTCCTGATAGATTTTGCCTTTGATCAGCTCCTTTAGCCATTCCGATTCCCTTCGTATTACCATATAGTCTTGCATAAAAAGAAATGATGAAAGTTGTATCTGGCTACTGCGCGCAGGAGGCAAACCTCTCTCGGTTTGATGTAACCATGTGTTTGATATCTCCGAAGGCCAAACTTCGCCATCCGTATCGCCTGTAAGTGACGATAAAGGATAACAAGATGATTATAAGGTAGAGGGCCGTCAGAGACTCAAGGTTTTGGTTGTTGATGCGCATGACCGCATTGTCAGAGTGAGACGACGGATGAAAGGTTTGTCCCCACGTGATGGCGAGTGCCTGGGGAAGATAAGCAAGACGTTCACAGCCTAAAGGAACACCCCCTGGTCACGAAGAGACACGGGGCAGAGGAACATGCAGGTGTAGCCCCATTCATTAGCACTGCATGGAACATTGTGCACTCTTTTGAAGGCTCATGGGAACAAGGCAATGAAAAGAAACAAGGAAGATCAATGCGGTTCGCTTCATTGAGACAGCTTGTTTGTACAGAAGCAAAGCAGATTATGAGCAAACACCAATGCAGGGCACTCCAAAAAAATATATTTGCATTCATAAATATGTGATTTTTTTTTTTTTCTCCAAAACTTTTACGCTCAGACAGCAGAAGAAAAAGAATTTCAAATGGGTTACTTTCTACTTTCAAAGGACACTTCCATTGCCTTTCTCTTTGAATTATTAGGTCATGCAGGGACACGTTTGTGTTTTGACTAAACCATTTCACTTGAGCTTACGCGGTGCTTCCCGTTACACGTGCGCCCAAACAATGTCTCGACCCACACCCACTGTTTCTTCAACACCTCTCTGTTGAATAAGATTGGGGCCTCAGCCAAGATGAGCAGCAACAAAGGCGCAAATCTTTAATTTATGAATCGCAAATAATACATGCATGCACTCTGTCAAGAGTCCACCTTGAATTATTGCGTTTTGTGTTTGCAGGGATGTAAATAAACGACTACACCCAGGACTGACTGTCTTTCAAGTGGAAGACGTGTTTACCATTGCCTTCACATTTGCCGTTTGTTCCTCATTGTTCTCAGCAGTTTTCCTTTGTAATCCGTGTACAGGCTTTTGACAGCTGATCTCTTTGGACGGCATAAACAAGCTGGATTTCAGATGTTGCTTTTATGTCACTCCTGGGCTCCTTCCAGGTGTGTTATTGTGCTATTGATCCTTGTAGAGTTTCACCACGCTCATGCTGTATCCCAAACCAAATTGATTTGTAGGACTGCTTGTGTATAAATAGGTTGAACCTTATTGGATTTGTTGGTGGTGAAATCACAAGTCTTGACTGCACTGCAAATGGGTAGTGGGTGTTTAAAGCTTCGAGCTAGTCTTTTGCGCTGTCGGTCAAAAGATCAATATTATATTCACGAAAAAAGACTTTGTTCAGACGGAGGTTTAATTTGCTGCTTTCTCCATGTTTCCCATTCTTTTTGGTCCTAGAGTGGTCGCAAAGTTTAGTAAACAACAAAGTGATTAGCCTTGTTCTGACGTTTCTGTAGTGTCTGAGGCGGGTTTGTATAATTTATTTTCTGCCTGTTTTCTATAAGAGCATTTGAGATATACCAAAACAAGTCACCTGCTACAAGCACTGCTCTACCTCGGTTTTAATTAGGACCAGTATTTTTGTTATCTTCTGTTAAATGAAACCACAGTGTTACAACTTGCGCAAAGCATTGATTTGATTGTACCCAAGAGTCTCGGTTGTTTCCTTCAAGTATTTGTGCCATTTTATACTCCATGTGTTGTTATTTGGTAGCTAGCTATAAACATGTTTACTGAGATCTAGCTTGGTCTTCAAATGTTTGCTTTCCTTTATTAAAAAAATACTGAACAGAAAATGACCATAGAATAAGATATTTTACATACTTGTGTTGCATCACAAATTGCACTCTGACATTTAGGAATGCAACAATGAATGAAATTAAGCTAGAGTATCTTGAAGCATAAAGTTTGTGTTAAGTGTAGCTTGTGTCCATTTTTGAGTCCATTTTCATTTCAGCTTTCCAACCATTTTGGATATTTTATTAAAAGAAGCACTCAAAAAGAGCTGTTTTAGAGATGAGTATAACTAAAAATAAATCTACACTGATTTCCATGACTTTTAAAAATGTTACTAATTTCATTGACTTTTCCATGCCTGGAGTCAATTCACAGATTAAAGTTTTCTCCCAAACTTTGAAAAGTAGAGGAACAACTGATGTCATCTGTTTCCTGGAGACCATCAACTGAAGGTTCAACATTTGCATAGTAAAGGATAAATTTATAATTCTGTTAAACATGCCAATATAGAGCATTGCACAGGGGCCGTAAGCTTAATTGATGCAGTAAAAATGTGCATAAAAGTCTTTATTGCACCTTTAAAAGCTGTTCCCAACAAAACTCTATGGTGCAGAGTGTTCAGTTAGCGGCTCACAGCTTCATTCGTTCTCCTAAAGGGCCGCAGCGCTTCTGAGATGGCCTGACAGCCTTGTGTAGCCCACGCCAGAATCAATACAACAAAGGTCATTTGCTATTCCAGTCATAGGCAGCTCCATTCCCACCGAACTGTATTTGATGCATACCAAAGATGCGCACAATGACCTCGCTCCTCTGTCATTATGCGAGCAAGATGGAGCATCTATTCAGCGGAGAATAATGTCATTTAGTCATCTGTCGACTTGAACACCAGTTTAGGATGGAGGGAATAGAGAGGTTGTTTATGTGTGTATAAGCTAACGCTGTCACTGTTTCCAGCACGTAGTCAGTAAGTGAAATTTAAAATGAACATTCTGTTTCTTTTATCTGACATGCTGTGCGATGTGGCAAGCTGGTAAGATATGTCGTGTTTTTGCATGTTTTGTTAGCTAAGAAGTTGCTACTTCACTGTTCCATCCTAAACTTAGCTCTCTCTGTGGGGAGCAGGTGTGTACAAGCGATTTTTCTCTAAACTACTCTGACGACTTCTTCCGCATGAACAGCCGATTCGCTTAGACATGATACTGATGTCAGGCGTCGGATGAAAAAGTAAAGCCGACTGGGAAGCAGCGGGAAGGCGAGGCTCTCACCATCTGTGCGAGTGACCTGCCAAACACAGGCTCATCATCATCATCACTCAAAGAGCCTACTGAAGGCACCTGACCACTCATTTGTCCATCTGCCAGTGTTGGACTGCCCTGGTTCTGGCACTGTCCGATTGGCCCACTGAGATGCACATCATTTTAGTCAATCAACGGAGCAACAGCGAAATGGAGGATTGTCGCTTGACTTGTTTACGGTGTGATATGCTGTTGGTAGAGTTCGGAATTCATCTAAACTTGTGGTAGATAGGAATATTTAGCATTAGCAAAGCCTTTACTGTTGTTTCTAAACAATACCTTTCAGTGTTTTCATGGTTAGTGCAAAAAAAATAAAAATATATGGCTATTCGCCTACAAGATGCATGCTCCTGCATCTAGATATTGAGTTATTCGTGCACTGAATTAAGTAATGGACTGCTAAATTACTTATATGGTCCATGCCGGGATGTATAATTATCTAGCATGGCTATTGATTACAGGGCTAATTTAGCATGACATATTGCATGAAATATAGCTCAATTCAATTGATTAGCCTCACTACCTTGTTCAATTCTATTTAGGTACAAAACAGCAGCAACGCCGGGTTGGTTTGCTAACGGCTAGCCTCAACAAATAATTCCCTTAGGGAAGAAAAATAATGTAGTGCTTGTTCGAAATAAGATTTCAATTGATTTGCTGCCATTGCACAAGAACAGGGTTGATATTATTTCAAAATCCTAATGTTTGGTGCATTGGGAGGATTATTACAGGCTCACGGAGGGTCTAAGGTTAGCACTGTAATAGGTTTATGCACAAGTTTGTTTGGCTTCTGGGAAGCATCATTAAGTAAGCGAGTTCACTGGGTGCAGCATCTTCACCATCCTCTGGATGTTTAATTTTTGTAATCTGTCATTCTCTTGCCACTCTCTTAAAGAGTGTGTTTGACCTTATAGACCAGCATTGGGAAAATCATGGAGAGTGGATATGGTGGCATGGGTGGAGTCACCAGTATGAAGATCAATGTGTTTTACTGCTTTATCATGATACAAATAAAAGGTACATTTGATCTATGAGTAGGAATTCAGCATGCCTACACACAAAACTGTCAGAGAAGCACAGTCAATCATGCCTGCCCTTGCCATTTAGATTGTGATGAAGATGCTATTACTGCCGCATGGTGCAGAGAAAACAAGAAAGGGTATTTTATGCTGTCAACTGAAGTGTGCAAATGAAAATGTCTGCAATAGCTGAAGATGATTGAATCTGATGGCCAGTCAAAGTCCCCATGCATACCGCCTGATCAAACGATATTGTTTGCCGTTCCATTCCTGATTCCTTTTGCTGTTTCCCACTCACTTGGAAGCAGATTCTGAATGGAAGAATCCAAAATGCAATACAAATACAAAATGTCTCGCAGGCCTGTCTAACACAGCCTAATTTTGTTTTTCTGTTAGCTACATGAGATGCACTTAAAAAAGGAGACTTGGGAAATCTTGACTGGGGAAGGCTATACAAGAGACGAATGAGGATATTGTTTTTCCAGTGCATTTTCAGGTACATGTTTTTACAAGCACCATGGTATTCTGTGAAGTACCCTGTAAATACCATCCTGCACAAGTACTGTGATGGTACCATGGTACAGTGATGTTAATATATGGTAGTATTGGTATGGTACTTTGAAATATACTATGGTACTATAAGTCATAGGGGTGTGGCGAGATTAAAATGTGATGAGATTTCTTGTCGAGGTGAAATGCTGTCTCGTGTTATTGCCATGACTGAGCGTGAGGGTGAAATTAGCATAGAATATGCCACCGCTACATTTACATTACATTATACTGTCGTTTTGCGTTTTTTATAGAAATAAAAACCATTTAATTCAGTTAGATAAAGTTTCAATTGTAAACTGATGTAAACTCTACTCATCCAGCACGAGCTGAAGTGTCGCACAGTGCAGCAGGAATCACAGTTCACTGATCACTTGACGAGAGTAAGGGGAGATGACTGACAAGGCCATGGCGGAGGATTCGTTGCGCAACGAAGCCCAAGCATCTGATAAATGTCTCATCTCGTAGAATGCGTGATCAGCATCGCCACTCCCTTTACACAAAGTAGGCCTACGTACGATTGCGAATTTGAACGTGAGCTCCCTGATGCGCGCTACATCCAATAGCCTGTCTCACAATATCAAACCTGTTTTAGGCTGGGTTGTGTATTTGTAACCACCTCTTAGCTCTGGTCTCTGTTTGCACTTTGAATAATGAGAGAGTAATTTGGTTATGTTTGCACTTACTGTTTGCACTTAATAAGATTTTTATACTGTTTTTATTTAATTGTTCAATTTGTGGAAAGAAGTTCAATTAGGAGGTCTCGTACAGCCTCGATCAGAAGTTATGGAAGCTCATAATTCATGTACAGGTCAGAAGAGACTCATGGGATTCAGGAGAGAAGCCAGTCAGTTGAGTTTGTGGCAAAACCTTTTACAGTGCTTGTATTTTGTTATCTTTACATGCATATGCTAATTCATGCTCAAAAAGTAGAACTGAAATTATATTAATTACAAGATTATTAGTTAAAGCATTTCAAAATGCACATGACTATTGACTATTTTTCTAGTCATGAATTTTGTCAGGATTTCTTAAAAATACTGTGCAAAAATCTCATCTTGTCTCGTTCTCGTGTAGCCAATCTCGTGTCTTGTCTTGTGAGCTATAAGTGTCTTGTCACATGTATCATTGTTTTTATAAGGTACTTCAGAAATACTGTGGTGCTACCAAAATGGTTCAAAATCATTTTGACGGACAGGGTCATAAATATTCTATCTTATTATCATGTTAATTTTCATATTTTGATGATAATAAGCCAATTAATAGGCTGAAGAAAAAGTTGAACAGAGATTGTGGGTCAATTTTCAGGTTTCATCATGAATGTTTGTCCAGTAAATCGAAAATAAGATTTGTACTTTGTTACTTTTGATATGAAACAAAGTCTCAGTTTTCAAATTCAAACGATAAATTACAACCATTTTGGCACTCAATAATGTGGCGCGTGAGATCACTGTAGCGCCTCAGTTCCAGCGAAGCGGAGCGTGAGTGAACGAGATCATACCTTCCTCTTTACTACATTACAGAATGAAATAAACATGAATGAAAGATACAGTTCAACTTAGCGAAATCTGTCTCTCATGCAATTGCTCAATCAGTGTTTCAGCCACAGACGTCAATAAAACAGCTTGTAAACAATGTAAGCCATTAACTTGATAGTCAGCAAAAGGGCACTCACCACCAAGTGGACAGGGGTGAGAATTACAGTTACACGTGACAATCAGATCACCCTCAGTGTAATCTGTCAACAAACAAAAAAAAAGGCTCTGTTTCTGTCACTGCTAAAAATAAACAAAATATGTCAATGACAGAAATTTTTCGGTTAACACAATCTCTGTACCATAGTACTTTTAACTTGTTTTTTTGTAAGTAGTGGTACTGTGTTTTTTTATGACATAGTACCATGTTTTTTTAAACCATGGTCATACCATTGTGTTCTTGGAAGTATTTTCGAGTACTATTTAATGCAACAATATTTTTGATACCTTTTTTAATCGAAAGCGATATATCAAAGTGCCATGGTATTGCCGTCTCATCATTGTGCTTCGTAAGAGCATTCTGAAGGAGTGATTTTGCTCAGCACTCATGGACAAAAACTGATTTGTTTCCAATCTGACAATTTGGCATCCTGTCATTGTCTATTTTGGTATATTTTTGCTTGCTTCATGCGCTTTCGTAAACTTTGACAATCGTTGGCAGAATTCTGTTTTGACGACAGAGCTAATTTCCACTCATGGCCATCAATATATCCGCATGGCTCACAAATAAAGGGCCACATAAATATGGCGCTGGCTTTGTTCTGCTGTGAAAGCACAGTGTCTAGTGACATCACTCCGGATCGCTGGGATTGATTTTGAAGTCCTTCAGTGCTCCATTGGCTCGCGGCTTGCTGCTGCAACGTGGTATTCAAAGCGTGTGCGTCTCTGTGACTTGAACTCTGGTTGCAAGTCATAGATCTGATGCTAGTCATTGCATCAGCATCATAGAATATGTCTGAGTAGAAAAGTAGAAAAAGTAGGCCATGTACTTTTAAAATGGGGTGTTTTATAAGACGTGGAGCAGTAACTTGTACCAGTACGTGGCAAAGAGATTGTTTCAGAGAGTGCATCGACATGATGTATTGGCGGATGTTGAGATATAATGTGGTTTGTGCTCATTTCGAAAAATTACCCTGTGATATCTTTCGTTTCTGTAGCAGTCAGTTCGAATAAGGCAGATCCAAGAACAGCAGCTCCTGACAGTGTCTCCTCAGAGCGTGTGGCTTTGGCTTTAGAGACGGCCATGTTCCTGATTGATTCCTCTCATTAGCTGCATGGATACACTCTCACGCACTCCAGGTGCACATCTCCCTTCCTTCCTGTTAACCCATGCTAAAGGTTGCGTTAGAGACACTTCTTCTATCTCTGTGGCTAACTGTGAGATGGCATATATTAGATATTAGCATGGTCCTGCAAAGGCTAGAAAGCAGTCAGCTCAGGTCTGATATTAATGATGGTGCTGGCTTAAGCACCAGGATCCATGTGTGATAAACCAGGCTTGCTCCGGATCTCACTAATGGCCTGAGAGACTTCAGAGAGAGCTGGACAGGTCTCGTTATCACCAATGTTCTTCCAGAGGCGAAGCGCCCTCAATGTAATTGAGACTGGCAAACCACCGCAAATCTTGAATCTTGCAGGCATTGGTTTTTTCATCTAATAGGGCTGTTTTGAAAGATCGGTAACACTTTAGTTTAGGATCCAGTTCTCACTATTACCTAGTAGCTTAGCATGCATATTTCTATCATATTGGCTGTTTATTAGTAGTTACATGTAAAGCAGCATTAATGCCATATTCTACATCCCAAATCCTATCAATTCCTACCCAATACCTAAATTTAACAAATCTAAAGTGACAGAAAGATCAGATTATTATGATTGGCTATTTTAAGAGGATTTGTTTGGCAGCTTTATACACGATTAAATTCCAGAATTGGCCGTGCATAATTTTTTAGGTATCTTATAGAGTAACTTAATGGAATGACAGATCGTTTTCATAATCATAGATTAGCACATGGCGCAGACTGTCACCAGTTAGAGATGCTAACTAGCAGCATGCCTCATGGGAATTGCAAAATAATCTAATAGATAATTAATGTTGAATGCAATTATCATCAATATGAAATTGGAGTACTTTTTTGCAGATATCTGCTGTAATTTAGGGGATTCATTTTGCATGGGATGAATGGAAGCAGCTTGAAAGGCAGCAAGAGAGGAAAGAAGAGTAAGGGAGAAATCAACAGAAAGGATAATGAACATCAAATACTTTTTTTTTCTGCAGCGCAGGCAATTGTTATTGTAGTTCTCAAGGAAGCGTGTAATGAACTGAGGGAATATGGCATTTCTAATCTTCTGATGTGCCACAAGGAGCAGGACTATATGGAATGCAGTTTTAAAGATGGAAATGAAAGGCAGCGCTGATGTTGTCACACCTGAATGTATTAAAGTACTGTATGTTCACCATTTTCACACACAAAAATGTCAGTCACAATGGTTAAAAACTTCAGATCAGCTGTGGCTTCAGTCTACATTTTTAATGTAACTTTGTCAAGACCATCGGCATTGTGAATTTCATGGACTGTAGGAATTTCATCTCAACCACAATAGTAATTGTATGGATCACAAACTCTTAACACTTGATTTGCTCTTTATATCTCTGATAACCAGGTTATAGTGTTAATGAGCGATTCCCAAACAGGGATACGTGTTCCTTGAGAAGTACTTAAAAAGGTTTCGGTTTTTCATGTAAACTGTAAAATCAAGATGTGAAGACTGATCAAAAAAAGTAGTGTCAGTTTATGTAAGTGACACTCATTCTCTGTGTATGTCTGTGCGTGCGTGTGTGTGTGTGTGTGTGTGTGTGTGTGTGTGTGTGTGTGTGTGTGTGTGTGTGTGTGCGTGCGTGTGTGTGTGTGTGTGTGTGTAGAGAGAGAAAGAGGCCCAAAATGTTGTAGCTAACCCAAGTATTATTTATATACTATCATAACATGTATTAATATTTAGAAATAGCTTTTCAATTCCATTATTCCAGATTTACATTCTTATATATATATATATATATATATATATATATATATATATATATATATATATATATATATATATATATATATATATATATATATATATATATATAACATTTCTTATTTTTGTTTTAGTTGTTTTTCACAATTATATATTTTTTTATTTTTGCTTAATTTAAATGAACAAAAATGATTTTTAAATGATAATGGCATTGCCATGCAACAACAAAGCTCCAAACCAGTTGGTAAATAACAGATTCTATTTTTTTTCTTAAACCGGTTCAGTTTAAAAGAGAGATTTCACTGTACTGGTTATTTTATAGTTTAAATTTCTAGCATGCAATGTTTTTCTCCCAATCCTGAGAAAAAAGACCCCAGTTATCTCGCATGTGTCTGTGCTGTGGGTCAGTGGGTCAGTTAGCTCCTGCTGGTTGAAGTATGTGTTCCTGTGTGCCATTAGCTTAGCATTGTCAGAACATTACAGTATGTAATTTGCCTGCAGCTTTAAAGTGATTAGTCACATGGAATTTTCAGCGCAAATGATTGGCTCACAACGTTGCCCATAAACAAAGATTACAGTACTGAATTTTATAGCCAGTTTTATCCAGGTATTATTGACCTCCTTGGAGTGTCCTTTTAAGACTTTGATTCACGGGTCAATACTTTGAAAATGATGCTGGGACACATACAACAAACTGCAAATTTCAACAGCAAGCAATGATCGTAAATTGCCAAAATTGTTTTACACTGCTTGCTGTTTTATTGGTGTTGTCAGGCAATGCTTCCTTAAAAAGCTGCCTTCTGTATAGTCAGCCTGAGAAAGGGAACAATGTAGATATTTGCTATATACACATTTTTAAATCACAAGGGCCTTATCTAAATTATCCCTTAATGTGCAGTTATCATGTAATCCTAGACAGAATTGGGCTAAATTGGGCTGTCTCCATTTACTTGTGTTTGTTTCTTATGACTCATTATAAAAGAACGTAGCAAAAGCTGGCATAATGTGGAAGAGTGACATGGCCAGGGTCAGGAATGAACTGAAGTGACATAAATATATATTAAAAAATATTTGGACAGTGATATGTATTATTATTCAGGCCTATCTGGTTATGAGTTTTTAGTGACATTGCAATTAATTAATTCTGTATAAGTATGTGGCATAAATGGAAGTGTTTTCAGTTTAGAATTTGCCCTCACAAAAGTAAAATATGACACAGAAAATCAATTCCATGTAGGCAAGTATTCTTCCTAAATAAAAAATTTAATTTCTGACGCTACCCGTGACCCTGTTAATTTAGGTTAGACATGAGGAATCGCTTTTATTGCCCATCACTATGTGTTCAGACATGGGTGTGAATAGCTCATTAGTTCATCCATTGATTGGGCTTCTCAGCTGCCTTGGTGAAATTCTTTTTTTGGCCAACACATGAGCTAAAAGGCAAAGCAATCGATCAATTATAAGGAAAGCAATGATCCATGCAGGAATCTGAGTGCCAACTGGCTAAAAGGCTCCCTAAGGAATCTGATGTTGTCCTCATTTTCCCTCAGAGGTCTTAGAAACGGAGAAGTATTAATGAGTCATAACAGGTCTGACTGTGCATATATTATTTGTTTTTACCATTATAAATGTAATCGAGGTGAAGTTTGAAAGCTTGTCAAAATGAACGAACAGATAAATAGCATTCGTAAATGATGTAAAATGTGTTGGTTAGCATTTCACTGTGCATTCAAAGAACTATTGTTTTTCATGACTGTTTATCTGTGAGTAAAACATTTTGTTAACCTCATGACAAATGCATCTGGAGGCTGTGGTGCTCTGATGGGCAAGAAACATATTTGTCCTGACATTTTGTCTCTTCAGGAAATGCATTCAGTGTGGTTGCCACTCAGAACTGAATACTGCCTGGTTATATTCAATATTGTATTTCAAGGAAAAATAAACTGCATTGACCAAAACTGCATTTTGGGCATAATATACTATGTAAAATATTTTTAGTAGTTGTAGTATAATTTTGTTGACATTTTTATTTTGTCCGTGTATTACAGGGAACTAGTTAGCACTACATCACACATTATTTTATATGTATTTTTATGAGGGTTGTGGCACAGCCACATTTTGCAGGCTAAATCAGATCAGGGTGAGCTCACTGAGATTTGTAGTGCAATAATTATCCAAATCCCTGGGTGCCTGTGAAAGAATTATAAATGATTGTTATCATTTTGCTTTTTATTGCAATGGTGGCCTAAAGCAGGAAAGGCCCAAGTGCAAATATGTAGTTTGTAATAGGGCAATAACTTGAATGTCCAGCTGGGTTTGGCTCATAAACAAACAGGACTGTGGGACATTTAATCTCTCCTTAGTGAGACTACCTAAGCAAAAATGATTGTTGTAAGGAATTTTCCTGAGATATTACATGTTTTCAGGCATTGTGGAATTGAATTTGTCCTAGACAGTGGTAGCATGTTCGACAAAAATGTGTTTAGTGAAATGGTGACGATATCATTGTTAGACCCCTGGCAAAATCTTTCTTACTCCTTTCTTAATGTTATTTGTCTAGAAATGTTTTAATATGCAGACAGATGAGTTTGAATATCATATTAGATGGCCTTATGGAGAAATTGCCTTATGGAGTTATTTCATGTGTGAGGTGCTGTGAAATATATTTGAGCATTTCATTTTGTTTTGTCGTCTCTCGCTTGCTTTTTTTTCATTCAGGGTGTATTAAGTTTAAAACAGATGTTTGTTATATGGCTGCCATTGAACAATGTAATTAGGCTAAAGTCTCAGGAATCTGGACAATCATAATCATGTATAATTAATTACTCAATGAGTTTTGACTTGTGGCAATGCTTTCTATTATTGCAGTCTTACCCGGGTTCCACAATCCATTTCAGATGAATAGTACTTCTGCTAGTATTTCATTTCTCTTTT
The DNA here is from genome assembly GCA_023029165.1 of Gobiocypris rarus. Lineage (NCBI taxonomy): Eukaryota > Metazoa > Chordata > Actinopteri > Cypriniformes > Gobionidae > Gobiocypris > Gobiocypris rarus. The sequence continues at coordinate 24,794,336 of CM040923.1, read as the reverse complement.
GATACAGCACAGGTACATGGCGACCTTGCCTTTAGCTTTAGAAGCAACCTGTAATGTGACTGAAAAGCGAGGGCAATCGCTGGTGAAGTCCGGTGCCGGTATAGAGTTTGAGTTATAATTTAGCTCTCCTTGTGTTTGAGTGATAGCCGGCCTCTAAAAGGCCTGTCTGCACTACTGAAAGCCTTGGTGATGTACGAGCATGCACGTCTGACAAATCTTCTCTGTCAGTCAGTGGCTGACAAGCATTCATCATGTTTGTAATTTTTTGGGTTGTGAGTCTGTCCTGGATCTTAAATGGAGCAAATACAGTGTGATTTTTTTGCTGCTGATTTGGTTGTCTTAGATTTGAATGAGGCAGTCCACTTCATATGCCACTGGAAGTATATAGAATAGTTCACCTACAAATGATTGTCATTTGCTGACCCTCATGTTGTTTCAATCACATTTGACTTACTTTAGCAGGAAGTTCAGCAGGACGTCTGAACTGCTCTTTTCCATACAATGATATTGTTTTTAAGCTTGACCGCTTGAATCACTTTCATCGTATAGAAAGGAACAGCTTGGAGATTCTGTGTTTGGCAAAGGAAAAAGTTATGAGTTTGTAATAATATTAGGGTGAGTAAATGATTACAGAAAGTTCTTTCTGGACGAACTAGTCTCTCAAGACTCACATTTGTTAATGTCGATCATTTAAAAAATCATAAAGTATTCTGAATTTCCCAGAAACTAGATCAGTAAACATCCTGATTTCCACATGAGAAAAAAAAAATGCTGACGTTTATTTAAATTTTACATTACCTTAAGCACAGTGGTCTCATTGACTAATGTGCTTAGTGTAGAACAGACAGCACAGTCAATATAAAAATGGCTTTTTCACACTCAAAGCAAGGACGCAATGCTTTTAAACCATGTTTATGCTAAAAATACTGATATAGTATTTGCACAAATTTGCGTGTGAGGCTGGAATCATGGCTCTGTTCTCCAGGGATCTCTCAGGAAACCATTAGAAGTAACATTCAAAAGTGATTTTTTTTTCTTTCTTTTTTTCTGGTGTAAGATTCAGGAGTAGGCACTTACCCTGTCATGATCAACCTTCGGCAATTTATGTCAGAGAGATGCTTTCAAAACGTCTGCATTCAACAACATCCAGTCCTGATAGTAATATAATCAAATATAATATATTTATGTATATAGATTCCTTAAAATGTACATTTGTGTTTTATTCAGCAAATGTGTGGTCTTGTTACTTAAGTTGTATCTTTCATTCTGCAAGTAATTCACACTTGTTTACTGCCTGGCTACTGCACAGAAGATACCTGTTACATTTCTGGATAGAATATATAACAATTTTAGCCATGAAAAGACAGATCTGCTTTTAAATAGAAAAACAACATATTTCATCAAAATTTCACATCATAATCACCGTGATCTTCTATTCTACTAGATTTCCTTCTCAACAAACAGTCGGGTCTCTAACGCGCCTATGGTTGTTGTACAGCACAGACGGTATTGCTTGGGACCACAAAGACTGTTCCACTACTCTTTACACATGTAACAGTCAGGTATGAGAAACAACACCTTCTTGATGTCTTAATATCATCTGTCTTCAGTGAATGGCCTACAAATATCACACTGCATATTTTGGCAGCAAGTCTTTCCCTCTACTTCTCGCTAGTTACCAGTGTTCCATTGCCACTTGCCACATCTGACAGCTCATGATGAGGGGCTATAGAGCTAGTTATAGATTTTCAGACATCCCTTCCATTTTGAATTTGATGTCTGTGTCAAGGCAAAAAGATAAATGGCAAGTTGGAACAGTAAGTTTGCCGCTCTTGCCTTGTCAGTTGCTTGTAGTTTTTTGTGGTCCTCTGCATGTGCAGCTTAAAAGGCATTGTCCAAGACATTTATGACTGTAGCTTTCACCTCAACAGCAGCTGGCATCCCTTTCCCAGAAATCCAGAGCCTTGTAAAAGGAGACTGCTGGCTGGTCTCAGACATCAGAGCAATTTTAGAAGGGTATTGCTTCAGTTCTCCATAAATGCAGTGGTTCCTCATAAAGACATAAATCAGAAAACAAGCCACTAAGATCACAATGAAAAGCAGACCAAAAGCAGCAATCAGTGCCACGTCCCACCTCTCAGAGTTCTTTACAGCTTGTTCTAATCCTTTAGTTATGACATTGACACACTTGGTGTCTTGTTTATGATGGATGCTGTGAATGTCCACACAAACTTTGTACTGTGTAGCAGGGTTGAGATGTGTAAGATTGTATACAGTCACATCAGATGGTACCCTAGCTGTGAATGCCACAGTTGGATGGTTTACACTGGGCATTGTATACCACTTAATGTTTGGTGCCAGGCTACCATGAGAGGCCTTCCAGGATATCAACACAGAGTTGGCCTGTACAGATTGGATGTTGACATTCAATGAGTCATTGACAGGCTGTGGGAAGTATCCATTTACCTCCACTGAGACAGATTTTAGGTCTGCCCCAACAAGATTGTGTGCCACACACGTGTACAATCCAGCCTCGTTCTCAGTTACATCGTAGATATCAAGGGTGCCTTCCGGGTGCATGTAGAATCTCTCAAAAACAGCATTTGGGATGACCCTTCTCCCAGACGGAGTCACCCAGTATATGTCTGGCTCAGGTTCAGCAAAGGCACGGCAGTGCAGGGACACAGATCTCCCACTATCCACGCTGATTTGTGTGGGAAGGCTCTCTGAAGAGATGAGAGGCAGACAGATCTCCATCATCTCTCTGAAGTGAACCTGCCGCACATGCTGACCTTCATACTCTGGAGGTTCTACACAGAACAAGGAGTCAGGCTCCATGAAACGGATGTTTGTCTTGTTCATGTTCATCCACCGTACAACACAGTCACAGCGGATAGGGTTAGAGTGCATGCTAACCTCCCGCAGATTTGGGAGGGACTCTACTGTGATCCTGTGCAGGGCACTTAAAGCATTACCATTTAGCATTAGAGTTTCCAGCCTTGGTAGCCTATAGAAAGCATTTGGATGTATATATGATAGTTTAGGGTTGTTTGTGGCTTCGATTTTAGTCAGTTCTGGGAGGTTGTTGAGGGCAAAACTATCAATGGACACCAACTCAGGCATGCTGTTAATGCCCAGCTCCTTAAGATGGAGCATGTCCACAAAGTCGCCTCTTTGAATTCGCCCAATGGGGTTCTTATTAAGATCCAAAAACTTCAGGCTCTTAAGATGCTTGAGAGCACCATGGGGTACCTTAGGGAATGTATTATCATAGAATGAGATACTTTCCAGATTGTCAAGGCCCAGGAGTGAATCATCTGGTATCTGTGACAGGTTCATTCTTGTAAGTACCAGACTGCGCAGGTTTCTTAGAGGCTTGAAGTTCATATCCTGAATAGAGAGGACAGGATTTTCCCCAATCATTAGAATTTCCAAATTCGGTAAGGGTTCAAACCATTCACTTCTTATACTCTGAAGCCGGTTGGAGTTAAGGTGCAGTCTCAGCAAGCTCTGAAGGCCACGAAAAGCCTCTGGAGAAATAAAGGAGATGAGGTTATGATTCAGGTAGAGCTCCTGAAGGTTGGTCAGTTGAGAAAGGCTGTTGTCTGGTAGGGTGCATATCCAGTTTTCCTCAATGTGTAGGGATAAGAGTTGAGGGAGGTGGCCAATGTTGACATCACTTATTGATGACAGGTTGTTTTGTGAGAGATCAATCTCAGTGATGTTGGGCAGGTAATCCAAAGGGTGCTCAATCTTAGCAATGTTGTTGGTCTGAAGTAAAACGACTTGAGTATCAGATGGCAATCTCATGGGCAGGTTAAAAAGTCCCAGGTCATTACAGTCAACAGTGGGAGCCTCCATATAGACAGAGCTAGGGGAAAACCAGGGTCTAATTTCACATACACAAAGTTTGGGACAACTGACTCTCTCTTCTGCAGCAAGAACAAAGGTAGTCACTGCAAGGCCCACTAGCAAATAATCCACAATTGATATGTCCTTCATATTGGCACAGTTCCCACCAGTAAGTAGTTGGTCTTTAAAGATTTTGCAGCAAAAGCACTTCAAAAATAATCAACCATTTGTGGTGATCACTATTGAATCCAAAAGAGGGCCTTCTCTAGGCCCTGACCGATGTGCAGTCAACAGATGCAATGTCCAGTTGCCAAGTTTCCCGTTATTCAGATTGAAGGTGTTATATGAAATTTTACTGGCTGGGCAAGTAAAGGTGAAAAGGTCACCATTAAACCTCAGGTAGTGGTGGTTTCAGCTAGGCAGAAGCAAGGCCGTTCATTTTATTTAATACTATGGATGGTGCCATCATCTTCTTAATCCACTTCTACCTGAGGAAAATAAGAAGAAAGAGATGAAAAATATTAGCATATAATTACCGGAAAATGCAAGGGCATCACTAAGGCAGGACAGAGGCATGCTGACATTTACAAAAGCCACATTAAAGCACTCTGATGTCTGCTGACATTTTATTCAGCAGTACCTTGCACGCTAAGCCTTTGACATATGGATATGGGTGTCCTTCACCTTAGATATTATTTTGGGATTCCGAAGCTGAAGTTCCCAAAATGTGGGAATTACAAAGCTTAGCGTGTTTGACTTGTTATAGGATTAATATTGCTGCTTATTTTTCAAAAGGGTAATTTCCCCAGACGCAACACACCATGATGAATTATAGCTATGTACACAAAATATTCTCATTACACTCCAGTTTAGTAAAAATAATGCAACTAGGCTATAAGTAACATATACCATGGCCTTGAATACAAGATATTTTATCTACAAATGCCATGTTGGGTCTGTCTCAAAAGTTTTTTTCTATAACAATTTTTTTTTTTTTTTTACTGTTAAAAGCAACTTTCTTTGTTTTGCTATGCAGAAGAGCCTTGAAAAATATCCAACAGCCATTCTGTGAGAGCTCTCCGCATCACCAGGGTTACCATGGAAGCCATTGCCAGAAAGAAAGTGAGTGAGACAAAAAGAGAAAGAGAATGTTACATCACATTATCATCCCTCTTTTCAACTTCAGTGGCTAAGGAAGGTGATGAGGAAATGAGGGTTCCACAAAAAGACTTCAGTAAGCTTCCCAGACAAGGAGAAACCCTGAGTTCATCCCTCAATGCTCTGTGGAGGTGAGAGTGTGTTGAGTATTTGAGGGGGCGAAATGTGTGATTTTTCCAAGGCAACAAGATTCTTCATAAAGCCAAGAACATTCAGAAGAAGCTTCAATACAGGGACCTTCAAAGTGACTAATATTTGTGGCAACAGAATCTGTTTTAAATACTGAAAATGGCATTCAGTGCCTTCTCCTTTTCAGTTGTTTTCTGTCTGGTAATCATGATTACAAAAGAGTATTAATGTTTCATCATCACTGAACTATATTTGTTGTAAACAGAGACACTAGGAACTACACTAACTCTTCCCATAGACACAGTCCAATTGTTAATTGCAAATTGTAAAGTCTAGCAAGTAATGAGTGCTATTAAATTTGGGTGTTTATTACACCTCATAGGTCTGTGGCTGATCTGACGGAGGTTGGAAAATGTATGCTTGACAATACCTGTGTCAGCCATAAATACTGGAAAATGCATCTAGTTTTCCTGACTGACACAAATGGCCTATTTTCCTGAGGTGTTAAATGGAGCAATGCTCCTTCAGTACCTGCATGTTCTCTCTAGTAGTGCTGGTTCACTAATAGTGCAGTGCGTAGGCATGCTTGTCTGTTTACAGTGTAGTGTTAATGTGCAAAAAGATGAAAATTCACTTAGTTTTTTTTTATCTTTTTAGTCTCTTCTTTTAAATTGTGATAGTTCAGGACCCATGATTTTATCAGATATTTTACAATATATTAATAGTGATTTAAATTAGTACTTAGTATTTAATTAAAGTATAAACCAATTTAAGTGTGCATTATAAGTTAACTGTTTCTCTTATTAGAGGCGGTTTGCATGCAATATGTTTTTGGACTTTTTCTGTTCTGCAGGATTGTTTTTATTGTCTCGCCCTTTTAGACAAGGTTATGTTTTTGATGCAGGGCCAGAGTTTCAGTGTTCAGTAATTTTACATAGTGAATAGGACCATTTACCAATGCACAATAAAGGCGTAGTTCAATTGGGCATGAATAATTTGGCACTGCTGTAAGTGCGTTACATCAAGGTTTCCATAGTCCACAGCATTATCTGCAACTGTTTGATTTGTACACATTATTTTAGAACACAGTTATTATTCAGCTACAGCTAAAAAGGCAGCTTAAACTGTGTAACATATTGCATATGTTGTGAAGTGAGAAGAAATCAAATAACTTTTTAAATAATTTTAAGACTACAAAACTGATATCCTCCAGAAATAACCCTGTTAAAGCTCTAGATTCTGCACTGGTAAATAATGTCTTGTTTTGCACGTAATGGCTGGCTCATGATTGTGTTCCGGAAACTGTTTCTGTTAGAGTATCCACAAAAAAAAAAAACACTCCCAGGAGAGGAGACACACTAAAACAACTAAACCTGTATTAACCTCCACTGACTCTGTAACAGCAATAAAGGTATGTCACACCCATTAAAAACTCCAGTCAAAGACAAATGAAGGAAATTAGGCTTAACCCAGTTAAGTGTACTTGAGAACGTACAAACGTAAGGACTTGGAACAACACCGTGTCTCATAGAGCATAAGTGGCAATACCTTGCATAGTGCGGCACACTTTCAGAGACAGAGAGAAATGCAACTAATACCAGAGAAAATGGAATTTCAAGATGGATGCCTCTAATCACCGTCCTGATGTACTAGAGTCAGTCAAAGAAATTGGAGGGAGAGGAGTTGGAGAATCGTTGCCCGTCGTAATTTTCCAGACCTGATATCACAGAGCTAGCATCATCTTGATTGGGCCTGTGAAATATAGGGGCATGTTTGAATAAATATGTCCGGTGAGCAGAAGGCCTGCTGACCCTGGGAAGTAACTCAGGCTGAATGGTGGCAGCCAGGCTCCAATGTTTGCTTTGGGCTGAGTTGTTTGAGATGGGCTGTAAATCTTGGGCTGGGGACTGATTACTAAGCTTGAGGTCCTCTTAAAGCTCAAGCTAGCGCCTCTGGGTATTGGAAAATAGCTGTAGCAACTCAGTGCAAACAGATCTCGGAATAATAACATTGTTTTTGGTTTATTTATTTATTGCATCTGTTTCATCATTGTGTGTTTTTTTGTTTTTACTTTCATTTGTGGTAAACCTGTTAGATATGTTGAAACAAGCAGTATTGACCTGTCTTTGTACCTGACAGATATCTACTAGTTATATTAGCACTAAATTGGAGTTTTATACACATATAGCACACTCTTCTAGGAAGTGCATTAATGTATTTTGATTTTATGTTTTATTTTTTTTACAGGTCTCAAACAACCAGTTTACCACTTCCTCACGTAAAGGTAGTTTTTCATTAATTGTCATAAGCACAAAATACTTATTTTGGGGGGTTAAAGCATATCTGCCAAGAACTTAAATTAACATATAAATGACCAGCAAGCTTACATGGGTGGTTCTAAATATATACAATGCCAGTTGTAGCTGTATAATTTCATTTCTAGTAAAACTTCACAGAGGTGACAGGGGTGGAATTGCTTCCTGTAGAAATAGCCCTTTGTGTTATAGAGACGGTTCAGAGGGAAGAGTTCAAATGAACTTGAGACATTTTTTCCGCTCAATCACACAAATATCTGCGGCAGACAGCCCTTCTCTTACGCCCATGCTCTCTCTACTCTTTGTATTTCACTGCAGCTTTCATTTTGTTTCCTCTTCTCTTTATATGTTTAGTGTATGCCGTTCTATCAGGCCTGGAGGAGACGCAGAGGGCCTAGCTGCCAGCTAGTTTGCATAGACCTCTCAGTGGGTGGCATAGTCTGTTTTGCTGGTCCTCCCCCTGCCCTTTACTTCATTGATTTGCTATTACAAGGTAAGGGACGAGTCCATTAAACAGGCTTTGCTATGCAATGTGTGTGCATAATGTTTCCAGTGCAATGCACATTTCCCTTTGCACCTGCTCTTATGTGCTCACGAAATCAGTGTCGAGTCGACGGTTAATGCAGAATCAATGTTCCAAATTAACCAATGGACCCCACAGGATTCAGCTTTTCCACCGCCATCGTTTGTTTCCCTCAAAGAATACAAGTGTACGTAGACAATTTCTTAAATTTGTAACTGACTGTTTGATGCTGATTTGCCCCTTTAAGAAAATCTAATTCATGCTGACAAAAATGATCTAGAGCAGCATTGTTTGAAGGAAGTTGTGCTTCCAAGAAAAAGAACAGTAGTGAAGTTAGATACACACAGGTTTTAGGCTTCGGTACTGTGTACATGAAATGCCACGTCAGAACCGCTTTGCTGTTGTCATGACACTCAGCATGCATGTTATTTTCTAGTGGCTGTGCATGAGACCTCACACCCAATGAAACACTGTCTTTGCAGTCTAAGACCAATTACAGTTCACTTTGCAAATAAAAACAAGGAATCACAATTAAAATTAATTAATTGTTAATGTATTTTTATATTATGTTTCTTAAAAATTGTGCATTAAATATGCTAAAACTATACCTATATTCTTGCAAAACTTATAAACTAGTTTGCAAACTATTTAGTTACTACATTTCCCATCAAGGATCAATGAAGTGTATCTTTAACTCTCATTCCTATTATTGACTATTATAAAGCTAGTCTTCATCGAAGGCATTACTGCTTGTATTGAGTCTGGGTTCAACTGATTCTCTGGGTGCAAATGTGGTTTGTGGTTTAAAACAAAAAAACATATTGACATGAATTAGAATGCAGAATGTTTAGATGCCGCTATAATAATTTTTACATCAGATAGACATTTTTATTATAATTTTACATCTCTAATTGACCATTCTCTTTTAGTTTTCCAGCATTTTCCCCTGAATCCTAAATATGCTGTAAGAACATTCTGACTCATCTATCCCTAAGAGTTGATCCACGGTGTTGATCCAACCATATTGCTCATACAGAGACATGTAACATTGCTGTTTGCTCTAACATACATAACCTAGCCTAAGTGAAGCATACCATGCACAACGCACAGGAAAACTGCATCACTAAGCTGAAGAACCTAATTATGAAAAATAAAATTCCCCAGAGTACAAATACAGCATTTCACTCTAATTGGGCCTGATTGATTGAAAGCTCGTTCCCAACAGCAAATGTCAATCTATTGGTGAAGCAGTGCATGGTTTAGTGTGTTCTAAACATCTCTAGCTTGACTGTTTTTACATAATGAGATCCCAGTTCTCCCAGTATGCGCTTTATACCGCACCGGATGCCTCTACTACAGGTATCAGTCTAATCGAAGAACAGATGGAGAGCACAGCAGTGCTCCTCAGATGGTTCTGCTCTGTTTACTCCTGAAAGCCCAGGTAGCATATGCTGCTATCATATTCTCTTATTAAAGTCTATATTTTGAAAAAGAACTAGTCAAGGCTTTGGAAATGGTGAAAGAATGTGGAGTGTGGTGACCTTTTCAATAGACAATAGGGAGAAGTCATTATAGGTGGTTTGCTTTTTTGCAAAAAAAAAAAACAAACATATATATTGATATTGATTTAAATTCCTTGAGCACGTAAATTTGCGCCATTAATGTAATTTACTTAACACAGCTAGACGACCTCACGATACTGTCACCATTAAGCAAATTTAGCACCAGTCTCACACAGGAACCTAAGCTAAATTGATTGCTCATTTAAAATCCGGCCGATTGTTGTTAATGTTATTATTTTAATGTTTTAATGTTTCAGTTTGTGAATGTATATCAGTACTTTCTGAACATTTTACAGCAGTGGGATAGTATTGCTAACCGTGATAATTTTGTTCACTATAATCGAAATTGTATGTTTCATCTCGAGCACAGACAAATGTAGCAACTCCTGCTTCAACTGTGCCGTGCGAGAGACTATTTTCACTCGTAGGACACCGAGTGCACAGGAAGAGAGCTGCTCTGGCACCTGTTATCTTAGCAAACTTGTGCGCCTTAGCAGATGGTTAAATGTTGACTTGAAAAATAAGATAACCTAAAATGTCAGATTAAGTTGAGCTGTGTCTTAGTTTTTGCAATTAAAGGAAATGACTGAAATTGTTGAATATGATGGTTTACATTACTGGATATAGCATTAAACAATGGTGTATGCTTAATTTCATAAGTGTGCGAAAAGAGGTGCGATTAATCGTGATATATACAGTACCAGTCAAAAGTTAGGAAACATTAAGGTTTTTTAATGCTTTAGAAAGTAGTCTCTTAATCTCACCAAGGCCTGCATTTAGTTGATCAAAAATACAGTAAAACTGCAATACTGTGGAATATTACATAATACAATTTCAATTAACAATGCATAAATTAAATTAACATAATACAATATAAAATAACTGGTTTCTGTTGTAATATTTTAAAATGTAATTTACTCCTGTGAATTATCAGCAGCCATTACTTCAGTCTTCAAAGTAAAATGATCTTTCAGATATTCTAATATGCTGATTTGGTGCTAAAGAAACATTTCTTATTATTATTCATGTTAAACACTAGTGCTGCTTAATATGTTTGTTTTTGTTTTTTCAGGATTATTTGATGAATAGAAAGTTATTTTAAAAAGTACTGTTTGTAATATGCATTAATTTCATACATGTCTTAATGTGCATTTACTAAATAAAAGTATTTTTTTTTCTCTTTTGAATGGCAGTTTATCACGATTTAAAAATAAAAATAATAATTTTAAAAAAAACCTTGATATTAATAAGGAATGATCTGAAAGATCATGTGACACTGAAGACAGGAGTAATGATGCTGAAAATTCAGCTTTGTTATCACAGGACAACAGAAACCAGTTCATTTTAATTGTGATAATATTTCACAGTATTACTGTTTTTACTGTATTTGTGATCAAATAAATGCAGCCTTGGTGAGATTAAGAGACTACATTTAAAAAATGCATTTAAAAAACCTTAATGTTTCCAAACTTTTACATATGCCCATGACATTGGTGATCTGCCAGAACATGAAAACATATTTATTGCATAAATTGCATTTCAAACGCACATTCACCATTGCTTTGTGTTTCAAACTGTTCGATAACGATCAGAGAAAGCAATTTTCCAGCACCTCGTCATATAAAGAGAGAACACAATCAGTGTGCACACAGAAGCCGTGTCTAAGAGACCCTTAATATCAAGGGTTTTACTTATTGTCTGTTAATTAGTGCAGGCATCAAATGGCCCATGCGATTACATTTTTGATTAAGGATTGCCAGCTCAGCCCTGAGTTTGGAGAGTTTGTCATGAAAGAGACTCAAAGGACACAAAACGGTTGTGGAGTGTTTTGTGCGCCATTAAGCCGCACAAATATCGTTGCTCATTTTTGCTTTGTAAAGCGTCAGAGAACCCGCAGGCCCAGTAATGGTTTTCCTGCAGGACCTGTGATCAGGGTGGTCCCACTAAGGTCCTCTATGGTAAAGCCATACCCATTACTTTTGCCCCTGAAACCAGTTGATCTAATTGGTATCTATAGTAGCTTGGGGTCACATATGGATATTTATACATGGATGCATGCAGTTTACATTAATCTCCTTCGAATTTTATTTTAATCTTTACACATTATTTTAATTTGATGCACCACCTAACATTTGTCACAGTGATGCAAGCACATAAAATGCAATTTGCAATCTCTGACTGTATCAGAAAGTACCAAGCTAGTCTGCAATGATTCCTCACCGCCTCCGTCTACAAAGAGATGTGGGAGGACAAACTCCCTGGTTGTGTGATTAACAGCTGGGGTAAAAAAAAAAAAAAAATGTCATCATCTGCATTGTATGTGTTGAGCTGTGGATGGTATAAATTAGACGGAAGTAATGAATGCAGATCAGACGAATGGATCAGAATCACAATGTCTCCATTCAAGGCGATATACATTCTTTTAACGATATTACTGTACAGTGGATGCTCAAGGCGACTGCATTTGAAATGCATGTGCTATAGGGGTGCTGTAGAACATCTTGGACGGCAACAGGGTGATTTAAGGGAGATTGAGAACAGCCAGATGCAAGACTGCCTGTGGCTATCCGTCCAGGACGTGCCTTGTGTCCAAAAAATACGCATGCCAAGCTGGAGCACAGATTTCCTGTTGCTGATGCACACATGCGTTGGTCCTCCGACCGCGACATCAGCAACAGGAATTCTGTGCAGTGCTCCAGGTTAACATGCCTATTTATTCAACTACCTACGTGCTTGTTATTCATTTTCCCTCCATTTCTGCTCCTTCACGGTCGTTTTGCAGTGGAAGAATCACTCTGACGCATATTCTCTCAACTTGAATGTGGCTGAACATGCAGTAAAACGAATGAAATGTATATTTATTCACATAATAGCTGAGGTTGAATTGACAAATATTCCAACTTACCGTTTCAACGTAAATCATGCCGGTCAATAAAGCGACATGTATTCCGTTCATCTATAGCGCAGTGCTCCAGAGAGCGGGAAGCGCGCGCCACGCAAATGAAAATACGCGCGGGTGTTCTTCTTTTAACGCAGATGGAGAAACAACAGCGGTCCTAACGTTAAGGTTTTGCCGTGCGAATGAGGCAAAATCCAGCAGGTGAGAGCCGTCTGGAAGCTTTTTAGAGTCCCTCGCACTGACAACCTCCTCCTTCCTCCGCGTTCAGAGGCGCATCTGCAGCCGCTCGTTCGGTTGTCACATTGACATGCCGCTGTCTGCCCAGCGGTCATTAATATCGGAACAGCCCCCGAGTCTCCAGAGAACGACCAATAGCGGCGGGGCGGAGAGAAACCCTCGCACCTGATTGGCTAAAAAACAACGTCTGTCAGACAAGAACCGTTGGAGAAAAGAGAAAATGGATATATGCTGATATTAATTTCTAATTGCGTAGTATGTTGGGTTGTTTTTTGGGGACGTTATGTGTAAGTAACAGGGAGTTGGCTATGAGAAATCAAATGTTGTTTAAGTTTCCACAATAATAAACTCAAGTTTAGTTAGGCTTCAACAAAATATAAGGCTAGTTGTTAGTTAGTTACACACACAATACAATATTTTATCAAGTTAATTTCTATCAGATTTCAGAACATGTGGCATTCAAGTGTATGTCAATTAAAACTGCCATTTAAACTGCCTTGCATTTTATAATAATTCAAATCAATCATTAATGAAACATTAATACAAAAATAGCTGCCCGTTATTATAGTTGTATAAATGTAAAACATTTAAAATACTTGACAACTCACCAAATCACAACTTTGCTTATACAGTGTATAACAACACTGTTGTATGGTGTTGCTTAAAGTCTGTTGTTGTTTTTAATATATATTTTGAAATCATTGCAGACGAGGTGTAGCAGCTTGATTTTAGGACCAGAACTGCACAACAACCAGTATTTTTGGAAGATAATAATCAAAAAAAGAAGGCACATGTTCCACGCATTTAGTCCTTTCATTGTTTCAGGGACTTTGACTGAAATACATTCTGACCCTGTTTTCAGGGATGAATTCACTGTGAAGGTGCTTTCCTGAAGTGGACTTGTCTTGCTTTACAGCCCATGCCCAGGTCGTTCACAGGCACAGCTCACCCTCGGGACTGCACACACCTTGAGGAAAAAGGGATATAACTTATAATAAGATTCCCAATAGGGTCGAACACTGGTCCATTTTTTCCACATCTGGCATCAAGAGACTGCTCTGCCAAAGAAAAATGTGCATGTACTATGAAAGCATAAATCTGGGTTTTGGTTGATGTCAGCAAGTACCTTGCTTTACATCAGTTTATGAAAAATCTAGAGAAATATTCAGAAGTTATGAGGTGGTTTCTTCGTGGCATTTCACAGCATCTGTTTTTTAGACAAGGACTTAGAGGCAGTGCAGTTTATTGACCGGAGTTCCACAGTTATAAATATTTTTACAAGAGACTTAGAGAAGATGCTCTCATAGCCTCTGACAAAGACATAGAACCCGTAAAGTTTTCTGAAGAGTCTTTTTAAAGCTATCCACCTTATTCCTACTCCCCGTGACGCTTTGCACAAATTATGGTTGTAAATTCCATGAAACTGTAAACAATCAGTAAAAGGTTCGCCCTATGAACGCAATAATATGTTTTTTAAACTGGGTACAATTAGATGGCATTATTCCACTCACCCTTTAACCATCGAACATTAAAAGTACATTTAAAAGAGTAAAAGCATCAATGCTTTTCACGCCCAAAAGAGTGATTCTTTCCACAGCAATTTAACGGATGGGTTAAATATCACTGTAGTAATATATCTATTTACTACATTACTACATTGCTCATTGACTTCAGCATTGCGTGATACTATTTAAAAGAGATTACCTGCATTTTGATAGATAATAAATAGTATTTACCTGTGAAAACAAATCTGGAAAGAGACTTGAGGATTTGAGGAGAAAAACAAGAGATTATTTGTGCATTCCAGTGAATTATGAATGTTATCTATTGTAAATTTAATTGGGAGAACAGATCACAGAAGTACAATAAATTGTCCTTTTGCATATTATTTCAGCAGAATGCAAAGGGAAAAAATAAAATGACCATGAGGAAAAGAATGCAGCAACTGAAAAGATCTCTTGCCATATACACTATATTGCCAAAAGTTTTGGGACGTCTGCCTTAACATGCACATTAAACTTTAATAACATCCCATTCTTAATCCGTAGGGTTTAATATGGAGTTGGCCCACCATTTGCAGCTATAACAGCTTCAACTCTTCTGGGAAGGCTTTCCACAAGGTTTAGGAGTGTGTTTATGGGAATTTTTGACCATTCTTCTAGAAGGGCATTTGTGAGGTCACAGGACTCATTGCGAAATGGCTGACATGGATTGTTTTAAATACTGCAAATAAGCTCAATTTGCCGGCTTTAACTAGCTTGTAATCTAAATAGGGTGAATCCAGGGTGATTGGGACACTTTTTCCAAGTCATCTCAATGGCAAAAAGTGTCCCAATCACCCTGAGATCACCCTATGTATAGCTCAAATTGAGTAGAGAGTTTTTTACAACTTACCAGACTATCCGATCTCATCACCCACTTTCTTCCAAGCAAGATCCTTTTTATTCCTGTTTCTATAAAGTACGAAATGCACGAAACGCTCATCAAATGTCCAAAACACTCAATTCTCACAGTGTCCTTTGCATCTTTGCATTGACTTAACATGTAAATCACTCGCGCTTAATGCTTCATTCGTGTCTGGTGTAAACGCACCATAAGGGGCCAAGGCCAACCCCTTAAAAAAAAACAACACAATAATCCACCCTCCACCAAACTTCAGTCAAGTACCGTTCTCCAGGCAACCGTCCATCAGATTGCCAGACAGAGAGGTGTGATTCATCACTCCAGAGAACACGTCTCCACTTCTCTATAGAGTCCAGTAGCGGTGTGCTTTAAACCACTGCATCCTGCGCTGTGCATTGCACTTTGTGATGTAAGGCTTGGATGAGCTGCTCGGCCAAGGAAACCAATTCCATGAAGTTCTCTACACACTGTTCTTGAGCTAATCTGAAGGCCACACAAAGTTTGGAGGTCTGTAGCTATGTGATTTTAAATGGCCTACGACTTTGTGAGTTGCTGTTGTTATCAATTGCTTCCAGTTTGTTGTAATACCACTAACAGTTGACCGTGGACTATTAAGTAGTGAGGAAATTTCACAAATGGACTTATTGCACAGGTGCACAGGTTATATGCCACCACTCTTGAATTCACTGAGCTCCTGAGAGCGACCCATTCTTTCACAAATGTTTGTAGAAGCGTCTGCATGCCTAGGTGCTTTTTAAACACCTGTGAACTGGAAGTGATTGGAACACCTGAATTCAATGATTTGGAGCGGTGTCCCAATACTTGTGCCAATATAGTGTATATTCTTGTTATAAAATGTCACGGTAAAATCCAAAGCTTTACGTTATTCTCATGGAAAATTGACAGCTCATTCAGTCAAACTGATGGATAAGCTTTATTTGTAGGGCATCTGTATGATTTGTAATTATTTGTTTCAGTCTTTTTGAATGGAAGTTCCCCAAACCGGAAGTGCCATCCATAATTCAAAAGCAGAAGGCGCGTCGGGAATAAGGTGGATACATGCTGAAACCATTATTACATTATGGCCAATATAGATGCACTTGCACAGTAGGCTTGAAGTCTTGAACTCGATAAGTTGTTTTCTCGAGATCTCAAGTTTTTTGCTTGGTCTAGAAATGACAAAGCCATATATTTATAGCGCTGCATCACGGCTGAGCGGATACGTTTTTACTTTGATCAGGGACTCACCCTATCTGAAACAGTTTAACGTCCGTCAGTGATAGACTGTTTTAAAATCAGTGTCCGAAGCACACTACAACCTTCACAGATACTGTAGAGACTCTGAACATGTGATCAGTTTCATTGCGTGTTGTTACTGAATGATGTTTGACAGATGGAGATGAAATGACTTGCGGCTGAACAGAGATGTGTTTTTTCTGGGTGAGATCACAAGTAATGATGCATGGCCTTTTAGGTTTCCCTCTATTATTCCATTTATTAATAGATTAGATCAGAGGTCTTCAACCCTGCTTCTGGTGACCCACTGTCCTGCAAAGTTTGTTTCCAACCCCTGCTCCAACACACCTGCCTGTGCGTTCCTGAAGAGCTTTATTAACTGGTTCAGGTGGGTTTGATTAGGGATTGTGCTGAACTCTGAAGGAAAGTGGGTCCCCAGGAGCAGGGTTGAAGACCTCTGGATTAGATAGAAACTAGTTGCTGTCCTTTTATCACACTGCTGTTGCTGCTCTTTAGTAAAACCACTGTTCCATTGATAGATCATAGATATGACATAAGCCACTAACCTAAACAATGCCATTTCTCAATATTCACTGCATCAGCACATTGCTTTTCATGCAGAAAAGCTGGACAAGTGACTGCCCGTAGCATAGCGTGACACTGGCATGCCTGATGCATGAGTTACCTGGGAATACGCCTCTCAAACGGTATAGTTTTTGCAGTATGGGGCAGTTTGTGCCTGCAGTGCAGCTAACAGACTGCTAGGTGGGGGTTTGTTTAGTTAAGACGGATGTAGAGACATTCTGCCACCAGCCAACCGCACACACATCTCACTCTCCTCATTAGGCCTCCACACGCCCATGATGCTCAAGTTACTTTGCCAAGTTAAAAAATAGCTATACATATTTTTACAAGAAACTTGTCTGCTCTTACAGCCTCTGACAAAGACAGAAAAGCTTCAAGTTCTCTGAAGAATCTTTAACAAAAGTCATTGATTCTTATACCAACATTAATCCATTTTGGCCGATATAGATGTGTTTGCACATTTGTAAGTATTATTAAACGGTCCTGGTTTTAATTGGATATCTTAATATGTTACATTTATTCAATGCTTGTCTGATAAACTGACCACCGCCAGGCTAATGAACTATAAACTACTCTTCTGCCAATTAATAGAAATCCTAAAAGATTTCCATGCATTATTTATTAATTCATTCATTAAAGTCCCTGTAAAGTCAAAATTAAACATCTGTTCTGAGCATAGACTATATGGACGTAGTGTCCGTGACGTCACCCATAGGATTCTGCAGAGGAGTTTTGAAGCCTAAAGTAGGGACGAGCTGGCCGTTGCCATCTTAGCAGCGCATCATCAACCGTCACCCCCAGATAACAGAAAATGGGCAAAGAGGCGGGACGTGTGCGGAGCAGAGGTGACGCGATGACTAACAAACAACAGATAAATGGCTACCCACCTGCCCCTCAAAGTGGCCACGCCCTTAATTATGCAGAACTTTAAGGCTTAATATAATGTAAACAAATGCGCTATAAAAAAAAATTCACTCCCCTCAGAGTTGTCATGAAGGGCAAAACTAGCCGTTTAGACCGAAACTAGAATTTGTACCAGGCTGTAAACATGTTTTATTCTGCTGTAAAGTTGGGCATTTTAACATGGGGCTCAATGAGATTCTGCTCTCTTCTGGAGCCTGTCCCTAGTGGCCAGTCGATAAACTGCAGTTTAATCCACTTCCGTATTGGCTTCAAGAGAGACCGCGGGAGGTTGCCGCTTGGTTCTGAGTTTCTCACACCACAGATAAATCTGTTATTAACCAACTAGCCAAATTTGAATCATAAAAAAATCCGCTAAGTACATAAAATATCTTATCGAAATCTTGAAAAAATAAGCAGCATTCTCTGCTCTCAAACGCTGGGGGCGTGTCCGTTGATCGGCGCCGAAACCACACCCAATCGCGGGAAAGCTGCCGTAAACCCTCAAGACAACAACAATACTCAAGTACAGCTCACGAGTCACGATGGCACCAGATGTCAGCAGGACGGGAGGATGAATTTCGGGGCGGGAGATAGTCGGTTCGGCCCCATTCTGCAGCGGATTATCAGTGAATCCCAGTTGTTGCCGATGAAAGTTTGTAAAACTATCCGGTGTAAAGACACTGCAGAGGCAGGTGTTGGTGGTGATCGTCAGCACTCCATCAAGGTAGCTGTTCACAAAATTAATCCACCTCTTCTTGAGATCCTCTTTTTTTTTGTTTTGTAGGCTGTTTTGTAAGTTGTAGGCTGTAGTAACTAACGGTACTGACAGTAACTCGCAATCTAGCGGGTGAACTCATGCGAAATTGCGACTGTGCTCTAGTTATGGGGGAGGGGCCATGTGCTCAGTGACTCCAGTGCGTCATCGAGCCACCGTTTTAACCCCGCCCAAAAAATCCGGAACACAGCAATGGTGAAAAACTTCTTAACAGTCTAACTTCTGAATTCAGTACTACATAGTTCACAGTCTTTGTAATGTGTTTCAACAATACATTTCTAACATTTCTAATGTGTTTAGAAACAAATCTCAGAATTGCCTTTACAGGGTCTTTAATGTATTTATTTTCTTGGCCACAACTTGATCTCAACATGTCATAAGTTCTTTCTTTCTTTCTTTCTTTCTTTCTTTCTTTCTTTCTTTCTTTCTTTCTTTCTTTCATGAACCAGGTGCACAGCAAAATTTATTTCACATATTAAAGGCTGCATAATTTGTAAGTAAAAGAGTGAGAAAGGGGAGATTTATTAGCCGGTGATTAGAAGCTTGTGTCAGCACATTGGCTATGCCTACAGTTTGGTTTATGTATCTCTAACTGGACTTTCAATGCTCTTTAAATGTCCTTGTTAAAGCGCAAACGTTCATGCACATCCAGCTTTCCTTGGTTTAAAGTCAATTTTATTAGTATTCTTACCAGCACCTGTGTAACACCATCTTTTCAAGCTTTGCTCTGGATGCTACAAAAGTTGACTGGATAAAAGGATAGATTTCTTTTTTGGTCTCTACTAAAAAGCAGAGTGAGACTGCGGTTTTAGCCGCGGGATGTTCAAGAGCCCCTCTGAGGAGTTCTGTTGTCTCCCCTGGTTTTCTGACAGAGTTTCTAGTAAAAGTGTAGGGGTTAACCTCTCTTGTCGCAGCCGATCATGAGCCAGGCTCCAGGAGAGGGCAGCGGCATATACCAGAGCTTCTGCTCCAGTGGAATATGACTTCAATGTTGGGAGGAGACAGAAACTGAGACAGAAAAGAGAATAGAGAAGATAGGCTTCTTGTTGGAGGTGGCGTCCTGGTCGAGTGGAATGGCTGAGTGTGACGACTGATCGAGTGTATCGAGCTGGAGTTTCAGATTTTATTGCATACATAGACTACAAAAGCTCAATAACAGATTCATGACAGGCTTTGGCTGTCCATTGTTGAAATCCTTTTTTATGCTTGTGTGCAATAGATGCAGAATGGTTTTGAAATTGAATCCTGGGATTTCCACCCAGGCCCATAGCTTGAAATTCTGGGCCCTTTACCTCTTTTTCAGCTATTTGAAAGGAAGAGATACAGCCTGATGGGATGGTGCATGTTGAATTGTGCTTTGTTAAATTGTCCTGTGCAGCTTATGCACGGACAGCTAGAGTTCAAATCCAATTTTCAATTTTACAATATTGAATATTACTCAGTATTTCTCTTATCGCAGTTCTCTTTTGTCAGTTTCTTTATCTTTAGATGTTTCTCGCATATCTGCTCTTTGATTAGTTTTTCTGCTCTTTACTATTAGCTCTGTCCTCTCATTTCTCTTATATATAATCTCATTGTGTACATTATCTAGCTGAAATATCTAAAACCATGATCTTGTAGTAAAACAAATGTAAGTTTTATAGTTATTTTATTATTTACAACTGTTTTACAAAATACATAGATAAATCAAAATAAATATTATGCACCATACACATTCATTCATTTATTCATTCAGTGGTTAGCATTTCATTCGTTCATTCATTTAGTGTTAAGCATTTCAGGACCCACTTTATAGTAGCTGGCATTTATGTAATAACATTTAAATTAATAATTTGATATAATGCACCTATTGTGGACATACATGTTTGTACTTATTTTTTTGATATAAGTACATAGTAATTAAAGCCACCTAATATAAAGTTGGACCACATTTCAGTGTTATTGAACAAAACGGTTACGTGATTGGTTCAGTGACTCACTCAGAATGTAACTTGCTTTGTTCCTAAGCTATATATATATATATATATATAGCTTAATAATAATATTATTATTATTTATTTTTTATTTTTTTCACATGTTAATATTTATCTCATTCATTTGACCTGACACATGCAGTATGTTGTTTATAAGCCTGCTTATCTTTCTGGAGCCATGAGTAATTCAATGCCGTTTGAACAATAGAAACTATTATATGTTTCACCCTCTCCAGCTTCACCATGTATGTCAGTTTGCTCAATAGATGCATGAAAATGGGCATGCATTGTGTATAACACTCAGGACAGATGTTGAAACCCTGCAGATCAATGCTCTCTCCATTCCCTTTGATGTGCTGGAAACAGCAACTATTCTGTAAAGACCATTTCTGAAGTGCACAGACATAGCAATGACCTTCAGATTTTTTTTTATTAGCACTGATTCTGCTGGAAAAATGCCACTCAGACTGTCCATTTATGAAAAAAAACATTTAAGCTTACCAAAAAATGAAGAAAGATAACAATAATAATGTAGAACTGAAATGTAGAACTGTAGATGTGTGGGAACATCCCAAAGTTTTTGCATTAATGCTATTGTGAAATGAAAATCTTTATGACTTTGGGACCATACGAAACAAACGAATATGGAGATGTGGCAGCATTGTGCCAGCATCTGAAATCTCCCTTGTTACTCTTTTGTTTCATTACATTCCTTTGTGCCACCACAGTGAATGACTGGTGCTGATTATGCAAATGAGCCAGAGGAAAGAAGCATGGGTAATTATCACAGTTGTGGATAGGCTTTGGGGAAAAAACTCTCCCTCTGCCATAGAGACACTATAAGGAAAAATGCTACAGTTAATGTATAAACAGTGAAGTCAACGTTTTGCGCAGCCATGTTTTCACAGTAGCTTTTCTCTGCTGTCTCAGACGACAAGATATCTGTCCTGTGTTGGCCACCGTAGCTTCTCTTTGTGCTTCGAAAGGAAGGGATGCGGTTGCAATTCGCAACCTCACTGTTAGATGCAGCTAAGGGGTCATGACATGAGAATCAAAATTGCCTTGATCTTTTGACATAATAACAAATCTTTGTATCATTAAAACATCCTTCAAGTTTTATATAGCGAAAATGTCCTATAGCTTGCAAATTATTTTATAATGCTTTGTCTGTATGATGGTCTAAATTATGGTTTTATATGGAAAATGTTTACAAAAAACATTTTTAAACAATAGCGAGTGGGCATTGTAATGGTTTCCTATTCAGTGACATTAGCCAATCGTAACAGCGGCCATTTACTGACAAACCTTTAAGAAGCCGCCCCTTAAAAACGGATAATTTCAGACAGAGGGCCCTATTTTAACGATCTGAGCTCATGGTCTGAAGCCCATGGCGCAGGTGCACTCAGGTCCAAATCCACTTTTGCAAGTCAAATGACAGAAAAAACTATCAGCGTGCCAGGAGCATGGTCCAAAAGGGTTGTACTTAGTCTCTTAATGAGTCATGGGTGTGTTTTGGGAGTAACGTGCATCAGTCTCATTTCCCATTCCGTGGTTGTGCTCGCGCCATGGCGAATTCACTATTTTTGAGCGGAAAGACTAAACACTTCTTCAGAAAGGATTTCTTAATATTTTTGTGCTGCTGCGCATCCCTGATTGTACGCGTGTTGTGCACCCGCCTATAGACCATATTATTAATAACGCACCCTTAAAATAACAAAGCATACTGCCCTATTGACTTTAAACCAGGTTATTGTTGGTCAATGGCACAGTCGTTTTCAGTTGCCTCAAAATAGCAACGTGCACAATGCGCCTGAACACACCTTATTTTCAGACCAGCACGCCCATGAGCGAACAGATGTACGCAAGTGCATTTGCTATTTAAACAACGTGGCACTGGATGTGAAAGTGATAACTGCATTGGGCTGAAACTAGCAAAAAGCACTTGCGTCGCGCCTGCCGTCACATTGTGCCGGGTTTATGATAGGTCCCAGTAGGTCAGAATGAGAAAATAATTTTTTCAAATATTTCTGTGCATTAGTTGGATCAAAAAAAAAGTGTGCAATTTGAAATTTAAGAAACAATTTATGATGTCATTGTTGTTATATATTATTAATTTGAAATATGTAATTTAAATGTGATATTGACAAAGTTTGTATATTTCTTTCTACACTCTGCTGTACTGGCATCGCTGGAAATTGCTGTGAGGAAAAGGGATGGAAAAGAATGCAGGTATCTTAAAATTATTTTAAAAATGATTATAAACATGCTAATCTATTTTACAAAGCAAGTTTCATGTGTGAGACTTTACAGAAAATGTTGACAGAAATACCTAGATCATTATCTGTGTCAGTGGAGGATATCTGGAGTTTGTGGAGGAAAGCCGTCCTCATGCTGTTACTAGAACAAACCAACCTGAAAATGTAGAAACGGCAGGCCAAACCACTGTGACTGGGTTAACAGAGGGCCAGTACAGGTCTCCCTTTCTATTTGGAGAATATATTGTCTCAGTCTGTAAGTCAGTTTGTCTCCTGGTCCTACTGTGCACAAACTAATGCAGGTCAATAGGAAGAGTAGCTGGTGCTAAATTGCTACCTCTTGAAATTGGCTTCTGCCCTCTGTATTTAGCCTTGACTCTTGTGCTGCAGTGCAAACGCTGCACACCTAACCGAACATCGCCTGCCGGAAACAGTTTTTTTGCAGAGTAAAGTTTGGTTTAAAAATATCCCCTATTGTTCGTGGAAAACAATAGCTGCAAATTTGCGCCGAGTGACAAGAGACGACGGTGCAGGCCTTCCGAAAAGCACACGTGCGGGTCTCTGTGGAGAACATGCTCACATAAATCATGTCCTGAAAAGCAGCTCCCTCAGGAAAATAAAAGTGCATTTGTCGGGGCAGTCAGCAGAGTTCATAGCTCACGGGCAGGCGGCCAGAGTCTTGTGCTGCAGCTCTTGCGTCTGATCGCATATCAAATGGAATTATGACATTGTGCGTTCCTCAGCCTTGCATTTTTAATTGAATTACATGCCCCTCTTAATGCAATAATCTCCCAAAGATCCACAGCATAATGTTCAAATCAATGATAATAAAATTAGGCAGTTTCTTTTTGCGAGTCTTGCGACTTGAGATCTCAGATGTTGGATTACGACAGAGACACCGATGCTTGCATAACGCCATGTGTGTGACACCCACGCTTCACGCAGGCACGGGTAAAACACATTTGAGAGATTGATCTGAATCACTGGCTACTCACAGGGCTGTTAAAACAGAGAATCTCCGGCGTCTGTCCATGTGACACGGTGGTGGCAAGTTTTCAGGGAGGGGTCCACGCCATGGGGAACCTTTTACACACTGACAGCCAAATAAAAGGCTGGCCGAGGCTCTTTGCCCATTAACGTCATCCCTGAAAGCAGATTGTGTTGCCACGCAATTATACCGCAGTGATTCTCAAACAGTGGGTTTAGTTATCATTAATCCATCAGCTCAGAGATAGAGCCCGACTGGACAGGCACATTTACACAAGCCATAGTGTTTGGGAATCGACTTTCTTTTGGCTGCACAGGTCATTTTTTAATGTGTGAAATTTTCATTTATTCGCACTGAATTTGCAGTGTTGTGTACACACGTTATTCTTTGCTTTTTATTGTGCGGAGATGAGAGGATGTGTGAGATAAAATTTGCACTGAATACCAAATGTGTTAAAATGGATGTTGCAGACGGTTATAAAGCCGGGACTGTAGGTTCCCTTTTCCATTTTTTCATCAGCCGTCATTTTGCTAGTAAACCATTTTTTCTTTTGGTGCAAAACATGAACACACTTTTCTTTTCTGGACAATATCAGTGGAAAATGCAAAAGAGTTTTGTATTCAAGGTGCATGTCTGCAACAAATGAATTTCAAAAATAAACTGTGGGACAACTAGCCCCAGCCTCCCACACTCATAAATGCATCTAGATGTTGCCATTTTCCTTTTGAATTTGCTATTAAATTAAATAAAAGCACATATAAACTTTTCATTCAAATGAAATGTATGCCCTCTTTGAGTTGAGTTTGACAAACAAATTGAGGGAGTAAATTGTTTTCAGGTTAATATTTATGAGTAATTTTAAAGCTGATTGGCATCATTTTTGGTCCTATAGTCAATCACCTACAGAATAATATGGAATCATTTTCCAATCTTTTTTGTAGACTCCAGTGAGCTGAACTGTCTGCCACCTCGACGAGCAGCTGTCCACGGTAATGGACACGTATCAGCGACTGGTTGAAGATGATCTTCACAGGCACCGACTTCATTAACAGCCATGCGTCGAGAAAACAGCAGTCGTAATGTGAAACCCGCAGAAACCAGTCTAATTCTCACAGCTGATATTGATGTTAACATGACATCAACTACTGTAGGTAAGCTAACGAGTTGATACTAGATGAACAAACACAAAGCACACACAAATATTGAGTGAAATAACGCATCAGCTGTCTAAAGCAACTCCCACACTATTACAACAAGAGAAGAGTTATCCTGAGATAGGAAATGAGGAGAATATATATATATATATATATATATATATATATATATATATATATATATATATATATATATATATATATATTTTTTTTTCTTATTTAAAAAATGTGCACCAATGCATTGTTCACAGTAAGAATAGGAATCTTTATTAAGGAAGTAGGCTCAATTTTAATTGCATGTTGTCTTTAAACATCCAGAAACAAAAAAAAGGCTGCTCTGCAAGTAAAGATAGATACAAAACATGTGGCAAGTTTTGCCATTTAATTAAATCGGCCCTTAACAAGTTCCTTAACTTCCATTAAAAATGTTTTTCAGTCTAGGGAGAACAATGTGTGAATCTGTGGGAAACACTGAATGCGGAGCACGCTCTTTTCATCCGGCCTGACTGTACAAATGGACCTCATTGTCTATGGAGAAATTCGATTTTCTGCCATGCGGCAGCTCTACATAAACTCCTCTCTGGGGTCTGATGCCACCATGCTAAGGCTTATCAACAGCACTCAGGGTGTGAGATTGAGTTCTGGCGCATATTAAACCATGGGGAGACCAGGGACGAGAATCAGAAATACAGCATAATCCCTCTAGAGATCCTCTTCTCGCTCATAACCATCTGCCTTCATCTCGTACCGACTCGATCCTCAGTCAGAACCCCCTCCCAAAAAAAACCTCATCATTTTGAGTGTGTAATTTGCTCCTTTATCATCGGTTCTGAGTTGGTCCCTAAATTGGAGTCATTATCATGGTTCATAGCAAAGCTCAAACATGGTTGGAGAAGACATCCTTCCTGGATCCCTAAAGAGGCTGGATAAAGGAACTTCTTTATCAGCTCTTCAGCGCGAGATGGCTAAAACCGCACATGAGCTGAATCCACCTCCCTGCTGCGTTCCTGCTAAAGTGTTGCTAGGCATATTGGAGAAAACGTGCTACCTTCTCATACTCATTGTACTGTTATCAAAGAGGAGATTGTGTTTGAAATTACACACTGTACTCTTACTGTGTTTTGCAGTATACTGGGCTGTAGCTAAATTATTTAAAAATATTTTAATTAACACTGTTATTGCGGTGCATTATAGGATTGAATTAGTGCACTCAATACTATGGTTTCGGACACCACTACAAATGGCTGTTCCCTCAAATAGTGCCCTATATAAAGCCCAATTTATACTTCTGCGTCATGTGCACGCAGAAGGTGCGGCGTACCATACGCATAGACGGGTTCCATACGGCGTACCCTCTCCAAAATGTAACTACGCGTCGCGATGGCGCAGAGCGCAAGATCTGTGATTGGTCGGCTTGGTACGGTCGCATTTCCAGCGTGTTATTTCCGGCATGTTCTTCTGCGCTGCCCGCCATTTTTAAATCCAGAAGTTCAGCGAACAACATGACGAACGTGGATCTCGTGGAATTTGTCAGAAAACTGTTTTTCCCACTTCACCTGATTTAATATTTTGTATGACCACTCAAATGTATACATAGATCATTGCTAATGTATCTGTGTCCAGCATTACCTCACCATGGCAGAGCTGTCTTGTATCAGCATGGTAGAAAGATAGTGATAAATATGTCCACATAGCCGGTTTCCTTCCTACAGAGAAGAAACACATTGTGGTTACATAGAGTAAGATGCTCCACAGAGAAACAGCATGAAGTACTGCCTCATTTACCACGTCCCAAGAAAGTCACATGATATGTATCAGCTGTAATAGAGAATAAAAGTGTGTGTTGTTGGAGATATGCATGTGCTGTCATTTGTGGAGGGTGCAGCGTGAATTTATTTTTTAATAAGACTACGATGGTGATGCTGTACCTCATTTTACAGATAAAAACATCAATGTAAATAAGACCTTTTCAGTGGAAGTTTGGCGTGGGTGAGTCAGAACAGACAGCCGTAATGTTGGAGATGGAGATTGAGTGATGCACTGGAGGGAAAGAAGAAAAGAGGGCTAGCCCAGCATGCAGTGACATACAGAGCGTAGAGCATTAAGTATCATGCTGATGAGACACCATTGGGTTGCTTGTGGATTTGAGGTTGGCAGCAGGGCCCTGCATTTACTCATGTTCCCTTGGCAATGTGCATAGCTAGAGAGGTGGGATTGCCAGACTTGGGCAAAATTCTGAATTTAACAATTGTCTCTCTTTGAATTTATGAGTTGGAATTTAAATTAAATATGACCAATGCATAACACATAACACTTTACAACAAGGTCTACATTGTTAAAGGGTTAGTTCACCCAAACATGGAAATGTTGTCTTTAATTACTCACCCTCATGTCATTCCAAACCCGTAAGAAGACATCATTAAAGTAATCCATGTGACTCCAGTGATTTAACCTACATTTTTTGAAGCAAGAAAGGTGCTTTCTTTGCACACACACACACACACACACACACACACACACACACACACACACACACACACACACACACACACACGTCTGGTTCACTATCTTTGTGGGGACTCTCTATAGACGTAATGGTTTTTATACCATACAAACTGTATTTTCTATCCCCCTACACTGCCCCTGCCCCTAAATCTACCCATCACAGGAGACATGCTGCATTTTTACTTTCTCAAAAAAACTCATCCTGTGTGATTTATAAGCCTTTTGAAAAGTGGGGACCGTTGGCTGGTGCCTAAAGTGAAAGTAAAATCGCAATCGTGTCTGTATATTGAATGCACGCAGGTCTTAAATTGACAATAGGGCAGCCTAAGTGAACACGTGGTCCTTAAAGGGACAGTTCACCTCTAAAACGAGGTCATTATTTACTCACTCTAATGTTGTTTCAAACCTGTATTTATTTCTCGATGACAGAATTTTCATTTTTGAGTGAAATATCCCTTTAATGTTAATACAACAACAAGAGACAAAGAGAAAATCACCCACTGCTCTTGATATTTATAGTGAAGTCTATGTAGTGTTTTATTTTTACATGTATTCATTCAATTTCATACTTAAATGCTGCTGTACAGCTCTGAGCAGTGTAAATCTTATCTTATATATTATCCAGTACACTAGGAATGTGTAAAACAGTTTTTTTTTAGTAAAGTTAAGTTTAAGTAAGGTTTTTCAATTCTTTTAAGTAAAATAAAGAACGTTTTGCAATAACAAATAGTATTTTTTCTCTTTAACCTCTTGCTGTTCCTATCGCCTAAGAATAGAATAACAAAAAATGTATATGACAAGCCATCAGAACCGAACCGAAAACCGTGGTTAAAAACCGAGGTATGTATTGAACCATGGACTAACTGTATTGTTGCATCACCAATATATATATTAGGGATTATTATTATTATTAATAATAATAATGTTTTTGTGCAAACAAAGCACTTGCTTCACTTATTAAAATGGAGGTTCCGAAGGTCTTACAGGTTTGGGACAACATGAGGATGAATAATTAATAACGGAATATTCATTGGGTGAACTTACCCTTTAACATTAGTTAATGCAATGACTAACATGAACTTACAATGAGCAATATTCTTACAGCATTTATTAGCCTTCGTCGATATTAGTTCATAAAAATTAAAAAATGTATTAGTACGATGAATATTTCCGTGAACTACTGTATCTCTTTACTTCTGAATGCTGGATGCACAACCTATATTTGCAATGGTTCACTAGTTCACAGGAAACTGGCAACCTTAAAATATTCTGATAAAGAATGAAATTCAATCAAAATGCACTTACTTTGATCTAAAATTTAAAAAGCTTTTTCCAAAGGACATGATTATCAAGAGAAGTAATCATTTCGTATTATAGGCCAATTACTCAAGCTATTCTCATTTTTTTTTAGTGTGTGGCACAAGACATCACCTCTGATGTTGCTCTGATGTGAATCGCAGCTGTGCCACTAATATGGCGTGCAAATTTTCAAATGAACTCGAGTACAGTGGGCATCTGGCCCAGATTCACACTAGGATACTTATCCTGTCAGGAATGGGGAAATAAAATAATTGTTTTCAGATGTGATGATAATTCAATCTGTTTCTCTTTTCCTCTGTTCCCAATCGCAGGCATCCCTGAATCGAGCTGTTGTCCAATCTGTGCCACACAAAATCTTTGTCATCCCACAGGCACAAAAACATGTTTTCTTCAAAATGGCATTGCTCTTTAACTGCTAAATAACAGTGCTATTGCAATAACATGTCAGTGCTGTTCTTCTATTGGATATTTTTACCAGATACGTCGCATTCCAATAGCTAATGGTTTTGTTTATGCCTGCATGTTGCAGGTCTCTTTTATAGATACAGCGCTGTATCGAGAAAGAATAGAACCCCCAGATACACGCAGGAAGTAGTCATAGCAGCAATTATGTTAGGAACATGAATTAAATTTCTGCATTGCTCACATCCAAAACACACTGACTATTAACAGTCCATGAAAACGCACATATGCATAAACAGAACAACCAGTTCTTCTAATAGAAAACCACTCGGGAGATGTTACACTTTCATTTCTGCAATATTGCTTTCTTCTGTGTTGTTTTTGTGCATTGTTTTACTGAAGCTTGAAATATTCAGTTCATTTGTCTCGCTGGCCCTCTAAATGAAGATTAATGTCATGCTGGGCATTTAATGAGCACCATAACACTCTTCCCATATTGCTGCAGTGACAAAACGTTAAAATGCACAATTATTGGCTTCGATTTCAGCAATTAAGCCCTGAACTTAACATTTAAACAGATAAATGAGTAATTATAAAAGGATGGAGCTCAATTATATTGCCATAATCAACATTAATGAATGCGTTTGTGAGAACACAGAATATATGAAAGATTGAAGATGTCAAGCTTGAGTTTTGCCTTGTTTTACATTAGGGATATTGACATTTTATGAAGATTAACCATTGCACTTTAGAGTTAAACATCACTTTTTTATTCCTTGACTTTAACAGCCAAATGTAAAATTCTTTCATACCTTTTAGTGCTCAGTCTCAAAAAGCACAGATTCTCAAAATGTACTTCTATGTAAAGTGATGTTTCTAACTTCTCAATGAAAGAAACATCTGAAGTACAAGGTCAGACCCAGTGGTCTGGGTTTTGTGCCAAATACTGAAAATGGTTGGCAAACAGTTTGATTTGGGATGACTTTGTTGCTTAACATTATTCTTGGAGATGGGTCTACACTAATATGCACATTTTCGTGTTCCCATCATAACTGTCTGAAAATATTAGATGAGATTTTTTTTAAAGACTAAAATTAGATTTGTTTTCAGGGTAACACTTTACAATAAGGCTTAGTTTGTTAACATCAGGTACTAGTTCAGTTTTGGGGGTTGTGGATTACAAGTAATGTAATCAGATTACTTTTAAAGTAACAAGTAAAGTAACACTTTTAAATCTGCAACAAAATATATTTTAATTACTTTTTCAAAAAAGTAAGTTACTGATGCTTCATCCTAAAAATATAAGTAAGCAAGCCCAGCCCAGGTGAGAAAATGTAAAACAAAAGTAACTTTTCATAAAAGGTAACTAAGTAGCAATTAGTTACTTTTTAGGGTGCAATGCAATACTGTAATACACTACTTTTAAAAGTAACTTTCCCCAACACTGTAACTGTTAATGCATAATTTGTAATGCTGTAATGTTAATTAATCAAAAATATTACTGTTCCTTCATGTCAATATCAGTTTGAACCTTTCCGTAAAGTGTTACCAAGTTGTATTTTGTTACAATATTAAGGAAACATAGGAGTGAGTTTATATATATATATATATATATATATATATATATATATATATATATATATATATATATATATATATATATAAATCACTACTTTGGGTTGGTACTTTTTCCAAAATGTCAACTTAAATCCCCAAACTCTTCGTGACCACACTGCAAAATCTTTGAATCACTTGCAAAAGTCTGAATTAAATGCATGATGAAATGTACTTCAGTGAGCTGCAGTGCATTTGAAGGCTGTCACTCACTTTGTTAGATTTGTCACTAGAATAATAATAGTTCCCATGTGATTTTGAGCAAATACGGCTATTTGGATGCCCTGTCAGCAAACTCTGTCTCCACCTTTTCATACAGCAACAATCGCGGGAGTCCCAGGTGCTGACAGCAAGATGAATTTTTGTCTTGTTAAGATACAGATATTGTGATTCTCGACTGGAGTAATTAAATGCACACAACTGCAATATAAATCGAACATTTTTCCATAGCAATCACTGGTTTTGTGGTTTTAGTGATCTTGAGCTTAATTATACAGTACATTGTCATATGTTATGGATGTCTGTGTAGGATACTGGGAGGAATGTGCAATTGTGTTGTTGGCGTCTGCTCTGGTACCATGTCTTTGATGCCAACTGTAATGTTAATGTGCATCTGTGTGGCTGCTCTAACATCATTATTAACTGTCTCGTCACATTTGGAGTTTGTTTATTATACCCTTAATGCTGATGTGCCGAGATAAAGATGCTGTGCTAGTGCTAGACCATTAGCCGTATCATAATAAACTCTCTCAAGCTCTTAGGTCAGAGTGTTCATGCTAGTTGAGGGAAGTGAAATTAAACATTTAAGAAAGGCTGTCAGTGCTAATGGGAATATGTTTCTGTGTGTGTGTTTCCGTGTGTTTCGGAGAAAGGGCTTGTGGGAGCAGTGTTTTTTTATTTACTACTCGTGCTCTGACAGGTTAAGTGATTAAATCCATGTCTCATGCTGAGGGACAGCATATCCCTACAGAGAATCTTTTAGACAACTTAGGCCTACATTTCTTCGGGCCGAGGACAGCTCACTTACTGGGTCCCCATGGTGGAACACATCAATGGCAATCAGAAAACCTGTCTGCGGTTTAAACCTTGACAATAAGCACTTGTCCTGATCCAAACAATCCCCCTTGCTCACCAGGAACAGCTGGACTTTCAGATATAGTAAGAGTATTAAGGTCCCTTTGCTGGCATTTACAGGAATCTTTTATGCACCGTGAAGGAGAAGACTGCCTTGTCCGTAGCTTAAAGGAA
Source organism: Gobiocypris rarus (assembly GCA_023029165.1). Taxonomy (NCBI): domain Eukaryota; kingdom Metazoa; phylum Chordata; class Actinopteri; order Cypriniformes; family Gobionidae; genus Gobiocypris; species Gobiocypris rarus. Next base: position 24,762,300 of record CM040923.1, on the reverse strand, counting down.
CTGCTGGAATGTTTGCTGAGGAAGGATTTGTGAGCTTAAAGTACCCCATTATGCTATTTTAAAGGTTCCTAATTTTGTTTTGGAGGTCCGCAACAATAGGTTTACATGCATTCAAGGTCAAAAAACACTTTCATTTTCTCATAATATACATTGCAGCATCACCTCTTTTCTCACTGTGTCTGAAACAGTTTTTTCTAAAGCCCTCCTTTCTGAAGCGTACTCTGCTATGATTTGTCAGATGGCCCAGTCTGTTGTGATTGGTCTATGGTGAACATGAGTACATGTTCCTGGATCAACATCTTTTTTAGAGCAACAATCCAATTAAACCAATCTTATTTGAGAGACAGGTTTACAGTCAAATTTAGGCTTAAAACCAGGGTTAAGTGCTTCTACATCAGCGTTATTACCTACGTTATAGGTAGGGTTAGGTTTAGTGGTATGGTTAGGACAAAAATTTAAGACAAGAATGGTGTTCCTGGATCAACAAAATAGGTTGATCCAAGGGGGATATTCCAGAAAGCAGAGTTAACTTACCATCAGATATACCCTGAACTCAAACCTTGCTTACTCAAGGTATGCTGGTTCCAAAAACGCATCCGGGAGTAAGTTCAGCCAAGTATGTTCAAGGTTAACACACAAAACAATCTCAACAGAGTGATGAATCGACGTGAAGTCACCATGGAAATGGACGCTAAGGAAAAGCATGCCATACTACTTTCTTCTTCTTTTGTTTAATGGCAATTTACATACTACATTAAGAAATTAACTAAATAAAGTGCATATCGCCACCTATTTGGTGGTTGTGCAATAATTTTTTCAATCTTTTGTTAAATTTTTAATCCTTAACGAATTATATTGTTTGTTTGATGCTAATAATATAATAAGAAATATATCTCAAATGTTTTTGATATATATATAGAAAAGAAACACATTATAGCATAGAAAACGACACGTTTAAAAAATAAAAAAAACATTTGAATGCAGATCCATGATGTGTGAGTTGACAATAAAATAAAAAATAAATATATTATAATTAAATAAACATTTAAAGGTGCACTATGTAACTTTTCCGTCTACTAGAGGTCGGCTTTTCAAAACAAAGGCGTAGCCTGATGAAGCCAAGTTTGAGCACAGAATCTTGGGACATGTGGTCTTCACCTCACAGCCGGTGGAAAAGAATCGGGACAGGACTCGAGCAGAAATCATGTTCATGGATGCGATTATTAACGTTACTGTAGCATGAAGCAGAGCAGGACCCAGCGTTGAGGAAACTGAGCAAGGCCACTGAAGCGATTGTTAATAAGATGAACGCAACACACGCCTCGCGAGCACCGGGTCTTTTATTATGCTACAGTCGCTGTCGCCATTTCCACTTTTCCGGTCATGATGAGTATGAGGTAACGCAGCTCTGTTTATCATATTAGATACATTTGAGTGTGTTGAAAATGATGTCATGACTTTACTCTGTGGGTTTGCTCGGTGGCTGGCATGACACTTGTTGCACACTGCAGAAAGAGTAAAGCGTTTCTGCAAAATAAAAACGGAAACAGAGGGTAGATATGACACAATTGACAGGCGACTTCCTCACACCTGCCGGTTCACTGGTTAAAACAGCAATTTTCTCGTGATTTACAAATAGTTGGAAACTTTTGAGATATTGTAAATACTCAAATGAACAAACTATAAAAGACTAGCCAAGTGGTTTTTGGATATTTTACTGAAAATGTTTTAGTACACTTGTACGCCCACTAGAGACTCATCGGGCACGCATGTGTAAATAAACTAACCCTGGAACAGAACCTGCTCTGGAGTTTTGTCTACTTGCATTTATTGCATACATCTTAGTAGTCCTCTTCTCGACATGTCGACAACACGAACCAAGCTACACAAATCTGTGACAAACCTACGTAGGTTTGTCCGGAAGTAAGACTTCCATGTAATGCTTCCAGCAAGGCTGCTAAAAAGTGTGCTGTCCAGTCACGATAATTGTACTCTGTTGCATTGCAGCCAGCCAATCAGATTTAAACTGCCTATTTTAGACATATTATTGTGCAGCATGCATAATCTGAGGCTGTTGATGGTACACTGTCCAGAGTTAGTATGAGAAATGTGGTGCTAATACTGACTGTATAGCCAAGAGATACAAATTATCCCCAAATTAGAATTATTTCTTTTGCGGTTACTCTGATGTTGTTTGTGCCATGTAAGGTCTAGCCTTTGTGAACTGTTTACTTGTCAATGGCAAAAAAAAGTATCAGAACTACTCAAAAACACCTCTGAACTTTAATCGGACTCCTTGGGGACACGGAACACATTTTATGCAGTCTACATTTTAAAAAGCTTCAATCTAATGAGGAAGGAATGAATTCAGCTGGGATTTTTAATTCTGCCAGGCCACGATTAATCCCATCAGTAAACAAAGCAGAGGTCATCTTGTTTTGGAGAACTCCAATTAGACCCTAATCAGCACTAATCAGACAAGCTGCTCGCCAGAATCTCGGCACGTTGTTTTTGCCTTCCAGAGAACGCTTGCTCTTCTCTTCCTCCTCTTTGCTGTTGTGTATTCCCTGCCCTCAGCACTGAGTGTGGCCTCTGCTCTGTGATTTCATGTTCAAGGAGTTAGAAGGAGAAAGAGGGCTAATTACTAACACTGCGCCGTATAGGCGCTCATTAAAGATTAAAGGAGGTGTTCACGGTCCAGAAAGGCTTTAGTCCCAGCTTCATTAGCGGCAAACTTTCCCACACCGGCAGAATAAATAGTCACGCATTCCCTAGACTTCCATTGGATAGTTTATTTAAAGGCCTATGTCCTCATTTGAAATAGTTGCAAACTATTGCACTGCAAACATCTGGTAATGTGTTTTATCACATTGGAGTAATGTGTTATGCAAGACCACACCAAAATAGGATTTTAAAGAATTAATGAAATTATATATTTAAATATATATATATATATATTTTTTTTTTAAATATAGTTTTTTTTTCTTCCAAATATTACCTTTCATGAAGTGTGTAATATAGAAGTTTGTGCAGGTGAAAGGTTTGCAACATTTTAAAGATCAAAGTTATTTTTTTCTGAATAGAAAGAATTGATTCTGAGGAATTGATTAAAGCCAACTAACTTGATTCTGGGCTGATGAAACGAGTCATCAGCAATTCCAGTCTTATTTCCTGTTATATACCTAAGTAACAATGTTACAAATTTGCATAATGCCAGCCAGTAATGGTCTTCACAGGCTGCCTGCAATATACTGAACGTACACTTTGACCCTCTCTTAAACGCTGTTATGGCTGAGACCTGGAAGAGTTTGGTTTGTGTTGTCGACATGTTGAGGAGACGCTATTTTCAGCGCTTTGAATCCACTTTGATGCTCTTCAAAAGGATGAGGACTCTTACTGGAATTGATTCGGAAAAAAAAACGAACTAAAGGCATTCGTATCACTGTGTTTCAAACTGAAATTCAGATATCGTAATCCCAATCAGAGCAGAGTAGGCTCCTAAAAGGAGGAATTTAAAGCAACTGAATCTTTAAACTAACCGTTTTCAGACTCTTTGAGAAATGAGGTGATGTGCAATATACTGTATATTGTGAGAAGATTCCGATGCATGTAAACCTTCTGCAGGAGACCCCCAAAACTAAATTAGGAACCTTTAAAATAGCATAATTTAATGTTCAATATATTTTACATTACCAAGACTTTAAAGACTTTCAAAACAAAATCGACCATTACTGGAATAAAGTGTGTCAACTAGCCCCATTCTCCCCCGTGCAGAATGAAAAATAGTGACAGTTTTTGAGCATAATCTCACATATATATGTAAAATGTTGTCTACTTCAGCAGAACTGTCTGGCAGAGTGTGAATGTGTTTGTCACAGCTATTTACCATTGAGGTGAGAGCGGGGGCAATTGTAAAAATTTTTACATTGATTTTTCCTCATCTCACACGTCATCTTACACACTACTACAAATCTCCTGCCATCTTTTGGTAGAAACTGAATAATAATATAATTCATTTCACTCTTAGAAATAATAATATAATAATGTTTTATGTGTTCATTTTTAAATATTATATTTAAATATATTAATATTATGTACATTTATATAGAAGACTAGTAAGCATAATTGTAATCACTCTCGTCTGTTACAATCGGCAACATTACAGGCCTACAAAAAAAAGTCTAGGAATCTCTGAAAACATGTGGACTTGTGGGGTTAATCAATAATCCAGATGTACTTTATTTATGCCTTGATGTGTTCATCATTCATTTGAACTTTACATCAACTCCGAAATATTACAGGGTCATTGCAAGGAGCACTCAAATTTATTGCCCCCAATAAATGCACCAATGTGGATTCATTCATTTAAGAAGACAACACAGCCCGTTCGGCATACAAACAGAGAACATGGGAACATTTTCTCTGAATGCTTCAAACAGACAAGAGGACGATGCATCAATGTTTGTGTACCATTAATGATGTTGGCAAACTCTTCCTTTCATTGCTATGCAGTTAAACCTGGCACGGTTTCTGTAAATGTTTTTGGTAGGCCATTGTGTAAAACGACCAGTCACTTTTGAAGGGGTAAGCTTCATGGTACAATTTCAATTTCTCTGGAGCAAGCAAAATTTTCTTTGTCTTAAGTTCCATCTTATTCTCTCTTTAATTTTGTTCTTTTGGTCAGAAAGAGAGTACATGGCCCGAAATGCTTTAAAGACTGAATAGGTTAAGACTATTTCCCTCCTCACGGCTAACTATGGATCCAATTATCATCTTCTTTAGCTATTTGAGGAACTGCTGCTGTGGAATTTGAATTCAGTCCTTGGGGAGACTATACTGCTCAAATGGGGGAAGAAGAGAATTTGTACATCCTCCCGTGACCCGTAATTAAAACATGATTTAATATAGCACAAGGAGGTCTATAATACCTGGAGAAAGATATCCGTTAGCATTCTCATTCATCTCTATGGCAGTTGCACAGGATTCCACAGGACTACATGGTCTGAAATGTACCATAGTTTTGCTCATGGATGCTATAAGTCTTGCTGTAGGGATGTTTTGAGCCATGTGATTTAGTCTTTGCGCTTTCAGACGGTTTAGTTATGACATTGATAAGCAGTAACCATGCTAACCAGCTAAACCTGGATTGCGTTGATGCCTTTGTATTTTAGTGACTCTTGAAGAAGTGTGGCATTTTGGTAAACCCAACATGCATTCAAGGTGGACATTTAGTTTATGTTTTCACTGAAAATCAATGTCATGTTTTTGTTGTTGCTACTAATATGCTCCACCAGTTAAGCTAATGGAACATGGTATGGTGTGACTACACTGCCCTACAAATGAAACCGATACCTACTCAAACACTGAGTATACAGTATATACATTGCATTTAGCTTTTGCATGGTATTTTCTCGAATTAACTACATGTTTCTCAAATTGCAAACTGCATTCCAATCGAGACATTTATCTACACTGTGATTACTTAACTTAATTAACTAGACCTTCTACAATGACCTAGATAACTAAAAAAAAATGAAATAAAACCTTCTCATACATTTTTTATCATATTTACATTCTTTTTTTTTTATAAGTCTCACTTTAAGGCACCACTGTGTTACAGTTACATTAATTATTTATTACCTTTACAATATTAATGTATTTGGCATTTTCTTGCTTTTAAGATTCTGGGTAAATGATTCTGGGATGGTTTGAATATTTATTTCAGCAGATCTTTCAATCTCTTGAACAGGTATGTGTGCAGTGAGCACACAGTAGGCTTGAACAAACACTCATCCATCATACTTTTTATTATTATTGTTATTATTCATAGATGTGAATTTGTATTTAAAAATCTGTTATAACCTTGACCTCGGTGCACAGATGAGATCATTCCTTGGAAAAGTGATTTAAACTTTGCATGCAACTAAGCATCTGCATTTTCCCCTCCACGTTGTAAAAGCCGATTTGGAACCACAAATATTTAATATCTAATGCACAGATTAAATCAAGCTTATGCCACATGTGACTCTGTGGAAAACACAGAGCCATGATTCAGCCTGACAGCATTACAGGAAAGCCAATGTGAATAGAATGGTAACTTATAAAATCCTTTTTTATCGTTATTCACCGCCGCCCTTCAATTTATCATCATTCGGAGCGAAACACATGAGTGATTCCCTGGTGCAAATGGCCTTCCTTCCATGAGGTGTAAAAATAGATTGAAATGGAAATCATCTGGATGACATGGATCAATTTTGAAATCTGCTGTTCTGATGGATAGAGGAAGGTGAGGAGGAAGAGGAGTCATGCAAGGTGCTTTTTATCTTCCATCTGAGGAAAAGCAGGAGACAAAAAAAGAAAGAAAAAGGATTTGTGTTTGCTGCAGTGTGACATAGGACATTTTTGTGGATTGACAGTTTATTTTAGAGGCCATTGACTTTACATACAGCTGGGAAATGAAATATGGAGCTTTTAGTGAAGACCCTGGAGGGCCGTTGCTCAGAATCACCTTATCACAGCCTGTATAATGTCAGACAGGAGACTCAGGTATTTTTCTCAAAGCATGGTGATTAACTTCACTGTTGTGACAAGGTGGATAGATGAGTTTACATACTGTAGTTTGAATGCATACAGGGCCTTTAAAGGGACTGTTCTGCTGAACACAGATGAAGATTTTGAATATGGGTAACCAAACAGTTGGCAGTAGCTACTGACTTCCGGAGTATGGTGAAAAAATACCATGAAAGTCATCAGCTATACTGTCAATGTTCTTTATGAGGACATTGACCTTGAAATGTGGCAGTTTGTTCTTTCCTCTCTAAATGGTCTAAAGAGGTGTCCTCTCCTCGCAGGGGTTTAGCATTTAGTGCAATACCAGTGTCTGAATTATTGATTTAAATCAACAATTTTCTACTTTGATAATAGGATTGACCTTAGAATTTGGCATTTGCTCAATTCAGTTCTTGCTTTGCTGGAAATCCTGATGGTCTGTGCAAAGCTGAAATATAATAATCTTTACTAACGTCCTAAAAATTGCTGTAAATTGCCTAAAAAAACTATAACTGGTGGACATTTTCTGGATGGATGGATGGATGGATAACCAACCACTATAATTTGTGAGGATATTTTCCCCAGTGGTTGGATGGAAGGGCGGACAGACAGACAGACGATTGATTGATCGATAAATAATTTGGCATTGTATCCATTCTCTTCTAAATGGTCTAAAGAGTTGTCCTCTTCTCGCAAGGGTTGCGTGTTTATTGCAATTGCAGTGTCGGACTTGAGAAATGTAGACTCTTATGTCATAATGCAAATGGATCGGCGCTACATAAAATAGATTTCCAGTTTGTCTGATTACCTGCAGCCCTTAGACTGTTCATGTTCCCCATTAGCTCTGGTGGAATCAATTGTTTCTCACACGGCCAGCGGTGCTTAATAGCACAGAGCTAATCAGGACTGTGCTGTTCCACTGAGTCAGCAGAGCCACCGCCATCAAGTTTTTCTCTGTTGATATAAACCTCTGCTGAATCCAGCTTCAACTTTCATTAGTCGTTGTCATTATTTCCTTTGCTCTGACAGATGGTATTGTGGGATATCGGTTTTTATGGCAGGTCATCTTTCATATCCCATTTCCTTTGCCATTTGAAGAGAAGTTCACAGTCTAGTCAGATTCATTTTGTGTTTGAATATTGATTTTCTTTTCTTCTTTCCTCTTCCGAAGAAAGCCTCTTAATGTCCTTTCTCTTGGCAGTAATTTTGACACTCTGTTGGTTGTCTGCTTGATTAAAAGTGGTCTTGAAGAGGGAAAAAGAAGGATAAAAAAGTAGGACATTACATAAAATAATTTCAGATCCAAGATAGCTATGTAACATTGGCGAATAAATCCATTTGGGAGAGGAACTTATTACCTGGCTACTGGATGCCACAAACAGACTTACAACTGCTGCATTGCATTTAATGCGATTGTATTTCTGTTCCTTTGAAATGCTAGTCCCCCAGCCAGGCATCTTATAAGTCCTGCATCTGCCCGTGTGTAAGAGTCTTGATGGAGGATCAAAGGTATCATCTCATATTGTCAGTCAGGGTGACCAGAGACACGTATACCCATGATACATGATCTCTCAGAAAATAGCACAACTCCTCATACTGGAGGTGCATCTAGGGGTGTTTCTTTAAAAGTAAAATTTCACTTCTAAGATTCAGTATTTGCTTTGCTGGAAATCGTGGTCTGTGAAAAGTTGAAATGGTCAACCACTATAATTGGTGAGGACATTTTCCCGATAGATAGATAGAATAGCACCAGATCTTTAGCATTGCCAGTTTGTTGTGCGGCACTGTTTTCAAAAAAACATCAGCCTAATCAGAAATGAAGAAGAAAATAAATAAATCGGCTGGTTAGAACAATATAGCCCTGGTCCCGCTGGACTGTTCTCAGTACCTTTCAAGGCTGAATGAGTCCAGAAGTCTCTTGGCGGACAGTAGGGGAATAAGAGAGTTGGACATCTCAGGGATCGCCTAAAGGTGCATGAAAGCCGGGGGTCTCAGCGGCTCTGTATCCCAGCCAAAGGAACGATGTTGATCAGAAAGGCACTAGAAATGGGTGAGGAAGTTGCCAGACCATCTGCCAAGAGCCACAGCCTGGGATCAGGGCCTTCACATCGCTGAGTGGAACAGCAGGCCATTTGCTGGCAAAACAACCCCTTTTCACAGCCTGTCGTGGATACATAGTGGTACTTGGGATGACGGGATCTGCCAAATAAGGTCATGGCAGGGACGTTCTCTTTTATCCAGACACAGGGCCAGGCAGGGTGGTGTACGAGAGTTTGTTTGTAATGCCTGAAACTCCTGAGCTGTGCGAAGAGCGTGCGGACGGCTTGACAGGAATGTCAGGAACGAGAGCCGAGGGAAAGGATGTCATGCCTGGGCTGTCGGGGAGATTAAGCAGCCGACGAGGCGAGTTTTGGGTGTTTACTGTGACAGAAGGGAATCTGGGAAAAGAACAGCCTGAGGAAGCTCTTCCAAGACCCTTTTTGCACCCGCAGATCCACGAGACGTAGTGCTGAGTTTGAAATGCGACCCAGGATAAACCTATTAAAGGGTTCAGTGTAATTGATGCCAGTGTCTAAATCTATTTAACAAGGTTGTCTAATGACTGAGTAAACAGTTTAAATTTAGACTATATGTAAATTGAAATGTTATTTTGTGTAGCAGTTACAGTTCTAGTAACCAGGGCTGCGTTTCCCAAAAGCATCATAAGCCTAAATTGATCGTAAATACGATCGTACGAGTGATCTTAATATTAAGGTCTGTTTCCCAAAATCATCGTAACTTAAGTAGCACTTGAAAATGATCGTAGATCTACGAGTGCTCTGGAGTAATCGTAAAGCTCCAAGTGTATCGTAACAAGAGTTATGAGGTTTTGATTGTACTTTATTGTACACTTTTTTTATGAGGGCAGGTAACAAACAAAAAAATTATAAATACACATCTGAATTAAATGACAGCAAAAATAAATAAATAAAGTAATTAATGTAGAAAATATACTTCAAAGACTGGGAAAAATAGAGATAAACTCAAAAATCTGTCAATGACTTGCTGACGTGCACTAAAACCAGCCATGTACTGGACATTTCTTGGTTGGCCAGCAAGTGGTCCCATGCCATCTTCGTCAGCCTCCTCCACCACCTCTAAAAGGATATTTATTTCGTCTTTTTGAAAGGTATCTTTTCTTTGTCAGTGCCTCAGCCTGTAGGTAGTTGCTTTATATACACGTTTTGATTGCTAATCCACATCAGATGACAATTATTAGGTGAAACGTTCACAGGAAACGATTCCATACAAGGTTATATTTCAGCACTTCACAAATGGACAGCGACTCTTAAGTAGCACTTAGAGGGCATTCTCGCGTGTTCATGTTAAGTACATTTTTGGGAAACGCATGTGGAATTGCTGCGAGTGATCGTAACTTCGCCCGTAGAACGCGCTCTTTAGAGCTAAGATACATCGTTATTGGGAAACCCAGCCCAGAAGGTTTGGCTCTGGTTCTGTGGTGATAGGACCGTAACCTCTATTGAAACAATATTTAAATTTATAAAAATGGTTTATCAATATGTTTTTAGCGGCCAACACATTTAGCAGATGTTTTTTTTATCCAAAGTAATTTCAGTACATTTGCAGTAAATTACGCAGTAAATTTTGTTTGTTTTTGATAGAAGTCTCTTATACTCACCAAGGCTGTATTTATTTGATCAAAAACTAATAATTTGTTACATGTATATAGCGCTTTTCTGGGTACTTAAAGCCCTTTACATATCTTCAACCACCACCAATGTGTTGTGACGGCAGCCATATTGCGGCAGAAGGCCCACCACACACCAGCTTATTGGTGGAGAGGAGACAGTATAGCCAGTCAGTATATGGGGATGATTAGGAGGCCATGTTGGACAGAGGCCAATGGGCAAATTTGGGCAGGATGCCGGGGTTACACCCCTACTCTTTTTCCAAAGGACATCCTGGGATTTTTTATGACCACAGAGATTCAGGACCTCGGTTTAGCGTCTCATCTGAAGGACAGTGCTTGTTACAATACAGTGTCCCATCACTATACTGGGGCGTTAGGACCCACACAGGGTGAGCACCCCTGCTGGCCTAACTTACACCTCTACCAGCTGCTATCTAGTTTTCCCAGGAGTTCTTCCGTCCAGTTACTGACCAGCCTCCACCCTGCTTAACTTCAGTGGAAAATCAGTCTTGGCCTACAGGGTGATATGGCTGATAAAAACATGAATATTGTGAAATATGTATTTTAATATATTTTAAAATGTAATGTATTCCTGTGATGGCAATGCTAAATTTCAGAAATCATTATAATATGCTGATTTGCTGCTCAAGAAACATGTATTATTAAAATGTATGTTAAAAACAGTTTTGCTGCTTCAAAAAAAGTAAAATAATAAAGACCCCACATTTTTGATTGGTGTGTGTGTTCATTGGGATTCGCATATTTTCCCCAAAAGTCTAAATTACTAAATCTATTTCATTGTGAAAAATTGAATTGTGTGATATTCATTTCATTCTTCCCCTCGTCAGTTTGTCTTTTTGATTGAATTTTTCTTATCTATCATGTGATTACCAGAGGCAAATTTTCCGAGCTGGCCATTACCACAAATTTGCAAAATAACAAGCACTTTACTAAAAATCAGTGAGTAATACTTCATCAACATTCCGCCGTGCAAAAACTGTGTCAGAATTGCTCTGTATGCCGCAGGATCCGCCTCCCCATTCTAACTCTGTCCATCACACGCCAATCATTAAGATTGTGTTCACATTCACCCTGTTTTATAAAAAAAACACTTTATAATCACATACTGAAGAATCTGTCATCTTGGCAAAGCTGGGAGTAATATTTATTATTCAAATGCTTTAAAGAGGGTAAATATATTCAGTTAGCATTGTGTTCAAAGGTTTATTTTCCATGCCTGGGAATAAGACACTGTAGGTTTGTTTGGCTCATTCATTTCTGAGTGCGTCTTTACATTAGTATTGCTCATAGATCCTGCGTCTGCGTCAAGGTCAGTCTTTAACTAGGATTCTAGTCTTTCTGCGTTCTGAGGCGCTGGGGATTCAGCAAAGGCTAATTGTTGACTGAGTGGGCAGTTTATGAAGCATTTACATGACGGAATGTCAATAAGGATGCGGGCAATGTGCGAGTAATTTTGATGTTGTTGTGTGTGTGTTTTTAATGGGCTCCTCCACTGAAGTGTTTTTGAAGAGACTGCCAAACCTGAAATAATTAATCAGATGAAAAAACATAATACAAGTAATATAATAAAAACAAATTAGTCCCTACCTCCACTCAATCACAGCGGCTCGGACTACCTGATGCACTCGCTTAACTGTAGTAAACACTATACAATGGCAAGTGGAAATGTTGGTTTAATTCTGACATATAGGCCTGTGTTTGAACCAGAAACTAATACAGAAGAATTGGAAGAGTGAATTATACAGGCTCGTCTACAAGTTGATGTATCAGAATGGTAAGGCGTTACAACTTAATACAACATAAACTGATATGATTAGCCTTTGCCTTGACTACGTTATTAAACAGCTACTAATGTGTTACTAATGTTACACAAACCATGTTCCTGTTTGCCATCTCCGAATCAGCATCCTTAGAAACACTGAACATCATAGAAAGTCAGTGGTGAAAAGCCCGGCCTCTACGTTGACGGGATTGGTTACATGTTTGTGAGGGAAGGAAACACGGGCGTTCGCTTTCTCATTTTTAACCCCTTAGAAATCCAAGGGGTTAAAGGAATACTATGTAACTTTTTTTTTTTTACATCATCAAGTATTCTTCCAAAATGTGTTTTTATCTTACCCTGATTCACTATGGTGTTTATTATAAGTGTTTATGTTTTAGACCCAAAGGAATGTTTTTCACGGGAAATCGCACACATACATCACTCGCTCATGCATGTATTGTCATATCTGTAAATAGAGAAAAGTTGTTCCGGCTACTTGGATGGGTGTATGTTGTGGGAGTGCCATAGTTTTCACAACAACCGAGAAAGGTCGACATGGAGCACGCTATAAATCTTAAACTTCCCGGGAATCACCTGTTTCTGTTTGCAAAAAGAGACCGCAACAGAGCTCGTAATAAAACAAGAATTAACATCGCTTTGGCTTTTCAGAGATCGCGAGAACCGAGGGGTTTAAAATTTTGTAAAAGCAATGTGGAGATTACGTTTTTATTTCTCAACAGGTGAGTAAGGTATTTTATTAAACAGATAAAATGCCATTTATAGCTCTCTAACAGAGGTCATTGTAAAGCATTATCTGTTTTGTATGGTCATTTTGATAGTAGTAGACACTATCAAAACATTGTTGTTGTTGTTTTAACTGCTAGCGGGCCGAAAGTTAGAAGCAAAAAAAAAACTATAGTAGAACCTCAATGATAAACAACACTGACTGTAAGGAACAACTTTATTGTCCTTCATCCGCGCTAGTGTGATGTGCACAAATATTAAACCAAGTAGATTCTATTTGTGCAATGAAATACTCAATGTGCAGCTGCTACTTTGGGTGTGTATTTGATTGGGATTTGTGGCATGGAACTCACTGCCAAGTAATAACGTTACAGTTTTTGCTGCTGCATTAATCTGACAGTGTGTGGTTTCCATCATGCTAATCAGAGAAAATTACTTCCCTTCCATCTTCTATTACCTAAAGTTTTTCTTACTCCTTATGTTTTATTCATCGTTTAAAGTCAATTGCATATCGTGTTTGTGTTTCCCTCGTTTTCAATGCGAACTTTGTTGCAAGAGTCAACTGTTATCACAGTTAAATTTTATTGCATTGTTTTAATCTGTAGCCTAGCTAACTTAATTTAGTTTAGTACACTCGGGAGGGCTTTTAGAAAATGATGTGGGCTCAGGGTATCAGTATCACACTGTTCTTGGAAGCACAGAATGATACCAATCAGTTGCAAAGATGCTTTTCCATTAGAACTGTTTACCCCAGACGCACACCTCTGACTCACAGTGAAGACACAGAAACTGTATTTTTGTCTCTTGTGTCTATGGTAACTGCTGGTGAACAGGAAATGATGTCAGTGATGATGAAGGGCATACTTCAATACTATATTGTAGGTGAAAAACCGTATGTGACAAAAGATATCTCGCAAAGTAATTACTCATTCAAAATACGTACTAGAGCGATTCTGGCATGCAATCCGACTGTTGCAATTACATTTGGAACTTGTAACACAACAGTCACAAATGTCCACACTGTTTAATGCAAAAGCAGTGTTTTAATACTTGACTGCTTTAAGTGACAGAGTGTAGAAACATTTGATAATATTCTTCTTCTTATGCTGCAGTACCACTCTTTATGATTGATTGACTTTGAGTGATGTGCTCGAGAAGGAGAGATCACAACACTATAAGGAATGGGGGAGGGGGGCGGTCCACACACTCCACACACTCCACACACACCACACACTCCACACTAAATGCATTATTCAGATTGTGAAGGAAGTGACAGTTGTCTCTTTTCTCTGCATGCAGGACGGAAAGCTGTGGGGTTTGTCGAGATTTACATTGCTCAGGTAATTAAAACATAATGTGTTACTTTTCATTAAAACATGATTTCTCTCAGTTGTGTACAAGAGGAAATTTTGTCAGAACAAAAGAGTGTTTGCAAAATAACAAATATAAAGTAATTAATCAAGAAATGAAGGCAACTAAAAATGTTAAGTGCATTTCATGCATGCCTTAATTGGTATGTGTTCAAAATGTAGTTATATAAGATGATAATGAAGCTATTAATGCACTGAAGCTACAGTGAATTATAAGTATGAAAAAGATGAATGTTTATATGCAAATATATTAATGAAACAGTCTTTAAAAACTGGTTAATGTATAAAGAAGTGGTTGTTATGGAGGCAATGATTATGTGAACCATCCAAAGTGCAGGGCTGAATCTGAACTCGCCCCCTATACCCTCAAATAGGGCATTATTTGAGGGGACAGCCATTTGTAGTGATGTCCAAAACTATAGTGGGCATTATCGAGTGCACTCATTCAATCCAACATTGCACCGCAGTAGCGAGTGTACAGAATTCACTCACTCATTTTCATTCACTCCTTCAAGTGAAAAATATTAGTGGACTAATGGAGGAAATAGTGATTGAGGGTTTATGGGGCAATTTTGTGTCGCGCAAATGTCGCTGCTAGGGTGTTGTGAGTGGTTGCCAGGGTGTTTTCCCCATGTTGTTATGTGGTGTTCTAGGTGATTACTAGTTGTCCTATTAGTGAAATGCTTGTCTTCAAGTTTTATTAATTTTTTTGGCCAGTTGTGTGGTCATTCTGGAATGACATAAACAAAGCAAGTTCAGTGTTCAGTAGTCTGTGACTATTCTATGAACACAATCCGGCTCTGTCACTGTTGTGAGTTGTGCCCTTGAGCAGGACATTTAATCCCAGGATGTTCAGGCCCTTATAATTTGCATTTACATTATCATATACTTTCATTTTCAAGTCATAAACAGTGCATGTTTTAAAATAAATGCATTTTATAAATGATTATTGTCAAGGCAAGCCTCGCTGTTACTATTGCTCATTTTTAGGGTTAGAGATGTACCATATTACACACCATTTGTGCTTTATGGACATATACCATACTTCAAATCATACTTCCATTGCTTTTTCTTTGAAAAACTTTAAACCAGGCTAGTTCCTTACAAGAACAACTTGAACCATGAAGAAATGTCTTAGGGTGTTTACACAGTAATTTGTTTCTTTCGGTCCGGACCAAAATAAAACATTTAGTCCTGGTTCGCTTAGCGTTCACACTGTCATTTTTAAGACCAAAGCTAAAGATACAATAAAAATATATTTTGCGACGGAACTTATCAAGCATACAAAACAGTGCTGTGTTCTTGGCTAAATTAGCTCGTTGTATGTGCATACATATGATGGTATTTTGACCAGCTAAGACATCACATCCTGTTTTTGGTTCTTTAAGATGTCTTTGGTCTGTGTTGTGTTCATATTTCAGTCAAATCCCACCAGAGTTCATTTGGAAGCGAGACCCATCTTTTCAGGGGTCTCGCGGTCTGCTTGTTTGGTGTGCACCAGGGTTTGGATGGCGTTAACACGTTCTTTAAAGGTGCAGTGTGTGAATTTTAGCGGCATCTAGTGGTGAGGTTGTGAATTGCAATCAACCAACGCTTACCCCTCTCTTTCCGAAGCACAGGGGGCCGACACAGGACAAAAATGTTGTCGTCTGAGAGAGCAGAGAGTGACTAGCTCTCTGTAGAGCAGTTTGTCTGTTTAGGGCTACTGTAGAAACATGACGGCGCAAAATGGCGATTTTACTGTAAGGGGACCTGTGGTGTATGGAGATAGAAATGGCTAAGTCTAAACGGTTCATTATGTAAGTTCTTTTTACACCACTGAAAAGATAGTTTTATATTGCATTTCTGTTAATATATCCTCATCAGATCTACACACAGCACCTTTAAGATGTCTTTGGTCTGTGTTGTGTTCATATTCCAGTCAAACCCCACCAGAGTTAATTTGGAAGCGAGACCCATCGTTTCAGGAGTCTCGGTCCGCTTGTTTGATGCGCACCTGGGTTTGGATGGCGTCCGCTGCAGATATGAACGCAATAGTGAACCACTATTGATGACATTTTATTTGATAAAACTGTGTATTTCATTTGATGGGAACACCTAAAAGGCCGTATGAAGTGCCTGATGGAATTCTTTTTCTAACTAGACTTGTGTGACCACCTAATTTTATTTAAGGTTAAATACGGATATGTGGATAATATCGGTAGATTATACCCATCATTGTTTTCCTTTTTTGTCCTTCAGGATAAAAATAATAATTGTTGTAATACAAATGCAATATAAATCAGGCTACATATAGAGTGCACTAATAATGAAAAAAAAACAACAACCAAGGAACCATGAAAACCTCAAATGAAAAATGAAATGGTTTTCTTGAGTATTCTGCCAAGATCCTAATTGAACGGCATGTCCCTTTGAACTAAAAGGTGCGTTTAGCCTTGAGTTTCTCAGTTCAGTGCACGGCTTTCATCAAAAGAGCTCGTAGGCGTTCTCCATTGACTGCGGTGAACAATCAAGCAGCGGACAAATGCAGCGGTGCTGTCATGAAACACAGGTTTATAAAACATAGATGTGGTGACTTTGAAAGTGGGGCTCTCTGAAAAGGCTTCTCATGTCCATGATTCACTCTAACCGGTGCCCTCCGGGGGCCACTTTCTTAATCTCCTTGCAAAACATTGTTAAGTGTTAAAGAACAAAATGTGTCTGTATGAAAGATTTCCGGCCATTCATTCTGGGTTCAACAGCCTTAAATGCCATTTAGAAGTTTTATTGTGCATTTCATGAAAGGTCGACATTGCTCATTGGGCAGAGAAAGCGTACTGCTCCGTACATGTGCCCTCCCGTGAGATGTCGTCCCAGGGGACTGACGGTTACTGCAGTGTTTCAGTGACACACATATCTGCACTGGAACAGCACACTGGAGCGTGTCTTCTATTTTGATAAATGAGGCCTGCTAACACTCTGTGATTAAACAGTGCAAGTCATTTTCACAATGCAAGCAATTGCCTCTTCTGTTCCTTTTGCCGTGAAACTATGATGGTAAATGGTTTTAGCATTGTCCCTCTATAATGTGTCACCATATAAACCAATTTAGGTGAGCATTTGGATGCTAGAAGTTAGGGTGTTGTCTTTATTTCCCAAAGGATTGAGAGAGGATGAGAGAACATACACCTTAGGCTACAAGAAATATGCTGTTTTTGCTTTTTTGGTAAATAACTTATAAATAGGTTGAATGACACTTGTACAGTAGCATAATCTAGTGTGATAATTATATTTAGAATTTAGAGGTTTTTTTTATTTTTTTATTTTAAGTGGAACACTTTTGGAAACAAAAGCTATTTTTTTATATATATATATATATATATATATATATATATATATATATATATATATATATATATATATATATATATATATATATATATATATATATATATATATATATATATATATATATATATATATAACAACATACTTTTAGGGCATGGTATAAGGCTAATCTAATACCCGATATATATATATATATATATATTAGATTCGCCGCCTTATACCATGCCCTAAAAGTATGTTGTTTGCTTGAAGAAAAAGTACTTTTGACTTGTCATTATTGAGTCTTTAACAGACAGCTCTGTCGCTTAGTGAAGTGCATCCTCTCACTGTTTAAACTGCCCTGTCAATCATCTTGTCAGTAAAAATCCTCCTGTTTCAGTGAGAAATGTAGTAGCATGCTGAGAACGCTCCTTGTGCGTTTGCATAATGATCCATTTAAAGGTTCAAACATGTCTTTATAAAAGTTCACAATGCTGTTCCAGATAAAGTATAATGTGGATAACATTGAATAAATATCTTTCCGTCGGGTTAGAGACTGATTATGAATAACTCAAACCCCTTTATCTAATCCTCTCTACTTAACTATAGGTCTAACATCTGCCATGCTCATAGTTGTTGTTTTTTTAACACGTTTTACTTGTGTTTGTAGTTCTAATCGAATCCTTGTCAAACTCCAATGGGTTGTGGGCAATATATTAGACATTATATTATGCCTGTGTGCACAGATCTTGGCTTAATCCGAAATCGCCCCCTAAACCCTCAATCACTTTTCCCTACGTTAGTCTACTTGAAGGAGTGAATTAAAAAAACTAGTGTGACAGCCGTTGAGTGTAATTCGGCTGTACACTTGTTATTGCAGTGCATGAGTGCACTCGATAATGCCCACTATGGTTTCCGACACCACTACAAATGTCTGTCCCTTCAAATAATGCCATATTTGAGGCTATAAGGGGTGACTTCGGATTCAGCCCTGCACTTCGGATTCCAATCGGCAAAAGTAGACCATCTGGGTATCTTTGGAATAGGCTGCTCCTTTCAACATATACGATTTGGGACACACTAATTCTAAATTCAAATACTATTTAGGACAGATAAGATGTGAATTGGGACGCAACATAAGGTGCTTGTATTTATTTATTTAATTGCTAATTCTCTTCCACACATCTGCTGCTGTTTCAGGCACAGTGATTATGATTTTGTGATGTGTTATTGTAAAGTGTATTATATCCTGTGAAAGTTGACAATAGCCAGAAACTTTTAAACCTGTTTCTGCCTATTTTGGGTTCTGCTTGTAGACAAATATAAGTATCCAGGGGTCCTGTCCTAGCACAGACGCCCCATTTGACTCCCCAGTAGAGCACTTAAGAGTTGAAAAGCCTTTGATTCATCCTGACAAGCTCTGCGTCGGCAGACCTGTCTGCTTTTACAACAAAATGCAGATCCTCCACTTGCAATGTCACAGATGATAGATGAACAGGTAAAAATTGTATTATTGGCAGACCAACAATGACAGCGGTATATTTAAAAACATCTCTGGAGAAATATAAAAGTATGCTTGCTCCCAAGGACGTCTCAGAGCGGGGAAGAGGAAGGGAGGGAGGGGGAGAATTGAGCAGTGAGGAGAGAAATTGTGGACAGCCTCTCTTCCCAAGCCGTACGTGGAAGACACAGAGGCTGTAAATTTAACCGAAGTGAAGCATATTGGGCAACGCCGTAGTCAGCCATCATTCCAGAGATTGCATCCTTCTCTCTTCTCATCGCGGCAAAGCACACAGTTCATTGCCATCTGCAGGAATCTCTCACATTGCCACTTTGCTGGAGATTGGGTGGGCTCATAAACAACCGGGCACCATGATATCTCAAGGGTAGATGACGGGAATTGGAATTGTGCCTCCTTGCTAAAATAAATGGGCTAATAACATTGCTATCCCAATGTTTACTCACGCTTTCAGAAGTTAAAGTGATGTGATCCCACAAATGATAACTGCAACGTGAATTATGAACCGAAAACTTTGTTTTAAATGACTGTAGGAAAGGGCACTATTTTCCAGACTCCCGGAACGTACAAATCCAGAATGTTTCGCCTACTTTTTGGTAAACAATCATTTTGCTTGGTAGAAATAATTAATAATAAATTGTACCCAGGCATATATAAAAAAAGGCTTTAGAAACCAAGAAGAAGCTGTGCTATTGAATGTCATGTCCCTTATTAATATTCATGACCAACGTGATATTATTCCCACCCACTTTTCAAATCATTCCTACGCCCTTGGTGGCCGGAAATGCAGATGTTTGATTATTCAAATATTTGCACATTGTGCGCAAGCCATCTTAAAGAGATAGTTCACCATAAAAGTGAAAATTCAGTTGATCCAGACCTATTTTCTGGCTATCACCAAACCAAGTTCAATCTTTTAAAATTGAACATTGGTCTTTGGAGTCTGCTCTGTATTTTCTACTGCACAAGAGGCGTGATCAACGAGCATAATTCAAATGACTCTGTACGCAATTGGGTAGTCCTTCATCCAATCAGACCACAAGAGGAGTGACCAGCAGGCAACGATTCATCCTTCTCTATCCGTCATTGTGTTTAACCCAACAATAGCACGCCAGGTGGATAAGCCAGTCTGTGATTGGTTCCCGCAAAAGTATAACATAACCAGGATAAATGAATGTACAGGTTTCCAGCCTGAGCTGCAGGGCGAAATCAAATCGCCAGCAGGTTAGGCTGGCTTTACCCAGTCTACCAGACCTATGGAACATAAAATATGTTTTTTGCCCATATAAAGGAAAAGTCTGTGGTGTCTGAAACAACATTCTACGCTAATGACTTTATTTGCTTGGACAACAGAACATTTTAATATCTTCTTTTTGTTACACTCAAGAAAGGAAGTCACATTTTGGCGTGTCCCTTTAAGTTCCTTGAGATGAGCTGTTTATTATGCATGCTAGCAAAGTCACTTGACTTTAGGAAGACATCTAGCAAAGGCACACCGCTTCCAACCTTTCCAACGGAAACGGATAATTACTGAATCCTAACCACTCCATCATACCTGACCTAGCATTTTCAATACACGTTGACTACTTTGCCTCAGTTTAGCATTTCAAAGTGGCTCTGTACTTGAGAGATGTTAATCGCATGCGTCTCTCCAGTTGGCCGTTATCAGCGGTCCGGGGTGCGGCGTAAACATTGATTTCTGTTCAGGCGGCTTGGAAATGAATGCTTAATTCACCCAGGTGTGCACTGCAATTATGAAGCACCAAATATAGCATGTCTTCCTGGAGAAGAGACTTTAAAGTGTATGTCACTAAGATACAACGCAGGAAAGCTGACCAATTAGTATACTGTACTGAGCTGTAATGATAAGCTGCGTTGTGTGATATGACTTCATTTCCTGCCTTTGAGTGAGTGTCGCTTGATGGTGAGTGCTCAATATAACTAGAAGAATGCTTCATTACTGATCATCATAACAGTGCTTCATACAATGGGAACGGCAAATTTGTTTGGAGGATGTAATTTGGGCCAGATGTTGCTGCAGGCTTGTGTTCAGTTCCAGATTTGAGTCGTATGATAGTCACACTTGTCCTATTTTCGTCTGATCTGTTCGCTCAGCATTGTGATTCAGGGCAGAGGTGAAATGGCCGCTGGGTTTGTGTATGGCGGATGCATTCGGGACATTCGGGTAGGTAAACAGGTTTGTTGATGTTTGTCCTTCAGAAGCAGTTTGCGTGACATTTTCTTTATCGCTGTTTTTACTGCATGCAGTGCCATGCAATAGGAGAGACGTTGTAAATCAAAGAAATGGCAAGTAACCGTTATTTTAAAGTGCAGTGCCTTTTAAATAGTTTATTTTGGATGAACCGGAGTGAGAGGGGAATCTGAGGCTGTTTGGTCTGAACCAAAACTTTATTGGTCTCTTTTCATCTTGTACTTTTAGGGGGTCTGAAACATTTACATTTACATTTAGGCATTTAGCAGACGCTTTTATCCAAAGCGACTTACAACAGAGGAGTACAGGAAGCGATCGGTCATGAATAGGCGCAAAACGCAAAAAGTGCCTTAAATACCAAGTTTTGGATATTACATAGAATAAGCTTAAGCTAGAGTAAGGAAGGAATAAAGGGAAGAGTTTTTTTTTTTTTTTTTTTTTATGATAAGTGTTCACGGAAGAGATGAGTTTTTAGCTGTCTTTTGAATGATGACAGTGATTCTGCCATCCGGATGGAGGTAGGAAGATTGTTCCACCAGCCAGGAACGGTGAATGAAAAAGTTCTGGAGAGGGATTTCATGCCTCTCTGTGATGGTACCATACCTGAGCGAAGGCTTCTGGTAGGGGTGTAGACTCGAGGAGCGAGTAAATATGCTGGTGCCGAGCCTGTGGTGGATCCATAAGCGAGTGTCAAGGCCTTGAACTTAATGCGGGCAACAAGTGGCAGCCAGTGCAGAGAGATGAAGAGAGGTGTGACATGGGCCCTTTTGGGCTCATTGAATACAAGACGTGCTGCAGCATTCTGAATCAATTGAAGAGTTTTGATTGCACACGATGGAAGACCAGCCAGAAGCGCATTGCAGTAGTCAAGCCTAGAAATGACAAGGGCCTGGACGAGAAGTTGTGTTGCATGCTCTGTAAGGAACGGTCTGATCTTCCTGATGTTGTGCAGAGCAAACCTGCATGATCGAGCTGTCTTTGAAATGTGGTCTTTGAAGGACAGCTGGTCATCAAAGATTACACCAAGATTTCTGACCGACCCTGAGGGGGTAATCAGAGATGAACCTTGCTGGATGGTGAAGTTGTGTTGTAGAGTCGGATTGGCAGGGAAGACGAGAAACTCAGTCTTTGCCAGGTTGAGCTGAAGGTGGTGTTCTTTCATCCAAACCCGATACGTTTGTCAACATGGTGAGTATCACTAGGAGAACTAGTGGGAGCTCTTTCACTTTTTCAAGCACTGTTTGTCTTCATGTTATTTTTTGTGTAACATGATTTAAAAAACATTTACAAAATAAAATGAATATATTTCACACACACACAAAAAAAAATTGAATTACCCAAATAAAACTGGCAACTATAGCGGACATGGAATTCCATAAGTTCTAGCATGAAATAAAGTGCACACAAATTTAAATCCAATATCAATTTTGGGAAAGATCTCTGTGGTGTCTTTCAAGAAAAAACATTTATGCATTTGTAATCGGTCCTACTTGACCCGCTCCGAGCGGGATTCAAACTGTGGTTTCTAGCGTGGGAGGCAGGCGCGCTAACAAGGACACTAAAGACCGTCAGTCGCTAGGGCACCTCTTAAGGCCAGAGGAGTGAGGTTTACATGCACAGCTCTCACTGGCCTACATTACACATTAAGCAGATGCTTAAAATAGGGGAATTAAAGCAATTCGTCCAACAAGGAGTCCACAATATCCTTAATATACAATGCCAGGTTTATTTCACAACTAGATAAGGAATCAAGCTATAAGAGAAGAAATGCATAGAATTGGTTCTTCTTAAGTGACGTGATGGTCTCAGCAGTTTGAGTGAATGTTGGCTGCTCATCCCACCAAAGAGGAACACAGAGGGTGAAAGTTTTGGGGAGTGACTTTTTTTTTTATGAAGGAACAAGGTGTTGCTCATTCAGTGACCTTCGCTTGGGGAGGAAATGGACACTTGTAGTGAATTGATGTAGGAAAGCCCAGTTCCAGTGCCAGTTCTGGAAGCAAACGTCACAACCTTAAATTGGATTCTGGCCGCAACGGGGCCAGCGGAGTGAGATCTGAAGGGGTGTGATGTGGGTTTTCATTGGCTGATTGAAGACCAGATGTGCTGCCACATTCTAGATCATCTTCCGAGGCTTAGTTGCACATGCTGAAATGCCTGCCAGTAGAGAATTGCAGTAATCCAGTGTTGAAATGACAAGAGCTTGGACAAGAAGTTGTGCCACATACTCTGTCAGAAGGGTCTGATTTTCCTGATGTCGTAAAGCAGGGAACCTGCAGGACTCGTTCGCAGTGTCATGAAATACATGAGAGCTTATCTTTTCTTTTCTTTTCTTTTCTTTTACACTTGACTGGACATTTTACTTGTTTGTTCCTCTTTCCTTTTAGCGTCTATGTTTGAGTGAGTATCGAAGTTGGGGAACAGGCTGGATCCGTGTCCCCGCACAGCAACCTACACCCTTGAGTAATGGAGGCCATCTGCTTCCAAAGAGCTCCGTCAGCAAAACGGAGTCAGCCGAAAAGATTTCAATTATCAATATACCATTTAATACATCGCCTGCAGGCCAAACAGTCTGGCGTGTAGACAGCGCGAGATGGAGGATGTTATTCCTCAGCTACATGGGTGGATTCTGCAACGCGGCAAATCAGGGTTCAGAGCTGAATCGCATCTATCATGCAATGGATAAATGACCATGTCTGAGGAGAAGCAAACGACTCTGCGCCTTAGCAGACCGGTTAGTGCAACACTGTTTACTCACACAACAAAACAAGCCGTTTTTGATCATGACAAGGCAGAACACGGTAGATACAGAGACGTGAAATTGAAGACGGAAAGTAGAGTTTGATATTTAAAGTAAAACCAGTTAGAGGTTCTAAAATAGTGCACTAAACATCTTTTGATGTTTCTCTACCTTTCTGAACAGAGATCCTCTAAACACCTGCTGAGATGAACAAAAGCTCTACAGAGAAATATAAATACACTGTTTTTCAAGATTACATTTGCATACGGGGTGCTAGGTGATATCTAATGATGGTGGATTTTTTTCCTTTTCTTGGCTTTTATGAGCCTGAGTGAGAAAGCAACCTAATTACACAAATGACCGAAGTGCAATTTAGAGAGTGTTAGTGCTGAATGAGACACAATGACATTCTTGGAACTGTTTCACCGTGTACTAAGATAGCAGCAACAAGACATTTTTCTATCAACGTCAAATGTGAAAATGGAAATCAAATCACAGCCAATCGGAAAAGTTATTTCGCATTTAAATGGCTTAATGTACTTTCACTAGCAGGAAAAGGCTATGCATTGTAATTACAATGACAAATACTTATATTGGAATATGTAGGATACACATGCATAATTTGGCTGTCACATATTTACATAATTTACAGTATATTCAGGTCATATACATTTGTCAAACTCAGAAATTTTTTTCCTGCGTTGAACACATAAACTTTGAGGACAAATTCTATATTTAATAATATTTTTAATAATAAATAATAATATTATTAATTTAATAATAAATATATCTATATTTACTATAATGTTATGCCTAATTGGTGTGTGTGTGTATATATATATATATATATATATATATATAAATACACTGTAAGACATATTGTTGGTTTAACTTTAAAAAGCAAGTTACCTGGTTGCCTTAAAATTTTAAATTCATTTAAATTAAAATTTTGAAATAATACAATGAAGGAAATTGGTTTAATAAATATAAACTCAAAATATTATTGCATCTGAACCACATAAATAAATAAAAAATTGTGATAAATCATGGAAATAGCACGTATTTTGTCATGTTTAAATGCATTATAACAAATAAAACACAATTACACAATATGTTTACAAAATCTTTTAATAATATTTGAATAAAGGGTGATGTTGATTCTGAAAAATTTTCATTGTATTAACTCAAAATTTTAATTTCAATTTTAATTTCAATGAACTCAAAATGTTAAGGCAACCAGGTAACTTATTAGTATACACAGTTTTCAGTAAGACTCTTTGAGAGACTAATTCATATTTAAATTGATCAAAAGTGATGGTAAAGACAAATACATTTTCATCAAAATGAAAATTTTGTCTTCAAAATGTATAATACACCAAAGAAACCTGAAAAATATGCATAGCATACTTTCAACATTGATAATAATCGAGCTGCAAATGTGTCAAGCTGCAAATCAGCATATTAGAATAATTTCTGAGGGATCATGTTACACTGAAGACTGGAGTACTGACAATTCAGCTTTGCCATCACAAGAATAAATGACATTTCAAAATATATTACAATAGAAAACAGTTATTTTGAATCTTATTAATATTTCACAATGTATATGTAGCCTTTGCTGCGCATAAGTGCTTTAAGTGCATAAGAGCTGCCTTCATTTTACAGACTTTGACCAGAACTATATGTGTATTTATACATTTATTTTTCAAAAGTGACAATAAATTAGAAATGAATATAAAAGGCATACCGAACTGTGGGTAGTGAACTTTATGGTACTTTTTCACCCGTATATGCTGAAATATACAGATGGAGTCTGAATGGAAATGTGGATATTGACACTTGGCCCTGTGCCATTCTACAATATTCAGCTGTGCTGTTGTTTTGAATGGGTTTTTTTTGAATTGGATCTGTCATTATCCATCTATCACGTCTCTGGTATTGAGGGGAGGTTTCACCTTCACAGCAAATACTCAAGGAGTCTATTTTAGCTTGATATTGCGCACAGTATCTTAGATATAAAACACAGATTTACTCTTGCTGCCTACCTTTAATCAGCTTTTTTCTGTTTCATGTAACCAACATCAACGTGTATGAAATTAATAGCTCATGTGTATTACAATATATACTGTATCATAATTTGTACTCTTTGCACAAGATTATGTTTACACCTCAATGCCTTTTCTGTACGAGAATTTCCATTAAAAATGCATTGTTTTCAGCTGAAATTGTCAGTTGAAAGCCATAATAACGTGACATGAAATTTTAACATCTGACAATGAAAAAAAAAAAATTCCTCTGGAAAGGTTTATTAAAAATTCACAATGTATAGACCAGTGTGCTTTACTCTTACCACCAAATAATATTATTTTGTGCCATGCTGCATGTAGCGGCTATGATCAGGTTTTCTCCAGTACTTTTATTAAAAGACTTTTATTCAGCATTAAATTGAAAAGGAGATGTTAACGACATTTAATATTTTACACACAAAAAAATAAAAATAAAAATAATTTGTAACATTTTAAATGTATTTACAATCACCTTTTAAACAAAAAATATAATTTTCTCTCTCTTTAAAAAGAAAAGAAAATGCTGTTCTTTTTAACTGTAATTAAAATTATGCAGCACAGCTGTTTTCAACATTGATCAAATATGTGTTTGAGAACCAGATCAGCATATTAGAATGACCAAAAAATATATCTTTTTAATGAAGAGTGTGTGCGGCCATTTGTAAATTAAATATGCCTGGGGTCTCATGTCATCTGGTTTCAGTTATTTTTTGCCGTAAAAAACAGCTTGTTATGCTGCTTGATATTGCAAACTGGAATTTCTTACCATGTTGTATTAATGTGTTGTCAAAATTACAAAATTACAGAGACTGTAAATAGTTTTACCATTTAGTGCACTTTGTTATTCTTCAGCTAATGGATTGGAAGTCTTGCACATTCACAGAAAGTAGCTTACTTCCACATTGAAAAATAAGGACCTGTTAGCTTTATTCTTATCACAGGAGAAGAAAAAAAAGTATTGTTTGCAGGTAGATGCCGTACTTCATGTGCGTCATATTTCCAAAGCGGCTATGATCAGGTTTTCTCCAGTATTTTCTATTCCAACATCTGCTTCAGAGCCTCAAGGTTAGATTTGCCTCTAGGGTGTCCGGGATTGTTCACAGCATATGTTGTTTATGAGCGGCTTCAAAACCAGCTGCCCTTTCCCTGGAACAAAGCCGTTAAGTTTAGGGATACGGTTTTGATCAGAGATACAGAAATGTCAAAGGCAACCGTGCACAATTGTATTGCAACAACGTCGTTGGGCTTTTATTTATGACTGGCTCCCTTTAGACAATATTTCCAGCGAATAACGTTTCTGCACAAAACGAGGCACGTTGCATAATGGCCATATTGTAAATGGCCTCCTGTTTGCCTTCAAAGCAATTTCAAGACAAAATGATGGACTGTGCTGGTCTTTAAACTACTGTCAGATAACTGTAAACACTGCGTCCTGTGGGACATAAGGGACATGTTTCTAATATACTGTATGCCAATTTGTCTTTCTTCTCCTCTCAAGGACAGACTACCACCTGCTGAAAAAAATCCTATTTTATGTGCATGTTTATGGACACCTGGACTCGGGAGACAAGCCTGATTGATGGCTGAGAGCTCTAGGGAAAAAGCCGCCCTACCCACAGACACGCCTCTGGATCCATTTATCACAATCACTCTCAGAGAGAAAGATGGAGGCGCTGGTAAAAAAAAAAGAGAGATGGTACTCTACGGACAAAACCGCGACTGGTCGGCAGGCGTGCATCACAGAGGGAGGCTGGGAGATAATTGGACAGTTGGTGGGAGAATACACTCCATCGGAAAGACAGTTTGGACAGGGAACACGGATGGACAGATGGATGGAGAGGAAAAATAGCAGACAAAGAGCATCAGAAGGGCTGGAAGGTTGTGACGTTACTCCCTAGAGAGATAGAGGAGTCCGTTACTTTGGGCCGTAGCGGTGACCTGCGGCCTCCCGGATTCTCTCTTCTTTTCTCCCTCTCATGTTCAGATGTCGTTTATGAAGGTGAGCTGGACGCTTTCAGACCCGTCGGAGCATTTTGATGGTTTTGTCTCTTGGAAATCCTGATCGTTTGAAATGCAATTATGCTAATGGAAGTGGAGTTGAGGGTCAGCTCAGCACTACTCCACGAACGCTCTTCACCTTTGGAGTAATGAGGCTTAAAAGCATATCATCCCAGCTCTTTAATAAATGTGAGATGGACGGTTAGGACGGCCTGCGTTGGACAAAGAGCTCTTGAAAATGTTTACCAGTCAGAGGTCTGTCTGGGATGAGAGAGAGGTCAAATACACACTCCTTCTCTCTCACTTGTACTGTCCCTTTTTTAGAATAGGTGTACTAAAAAGGCATATGTCTGTTTAAATTATATACCTCATATATTTACATTTTTCAGGAGAATAAATCTGGCATATGATAAAATATTCCTTCTAAAGTCCATGCATAATATTAGGGATGGTTTTGTGCACAGAAACAGTTACATGATCTCACTTATTCAGGCCAGTTATTATTATGGTGTAGATTTTTTAATTGCATTTTATTTTGAGTTTGTTTTCACTGTCAGTATCATTGTTACTTTTAGTAGTTTTATTTTTTATTATCTGTAGATTATTTAGTTTTTTTTTTCAGTTTTAGTTTTTTAGGCCTGCCAAAGTCAATGCGTTTAACACTTTCAATTTCTCAGCACATTTTAGTGTTGCTATCATGGTGGCCATGGTTCTGGTGGCCATGGGTCTGTTGAAAGCATTATATAAATGCAGTCCATTTACCATTTTCTTTGTATTTATTGTAGTTTATTGTTTCAGTGTTTACAAGTTGGACACAAAATGGACAAAAACGTGACTTAGTGATAAAAATGTTGGCCATGCTTTATCCTTAACTACTATGCTTTTTCATCATCCAAACATAAATACCGGTATTAAAAAACACAATACACACAAAATTATTCTGATAGCAGCAGAATACAGTTGCAAGTCCTATATTTAGTCCTTAATACAGTTACGTTCTCACACAGTTCGGTATTTACAGGAGTGCATTCTCTAACCAAACACACCTGTAAAATTTCAGGACTCTAACCCTAACCCTAACCCTTTAGATCCAGTCACTGTTCTCCACCGGAGCTGCTCTTGTCAGTTTTGCCCCGCTCTCCACCAGATATAAACGCTGCTGTCGGGTAAATGAAGATTTGACTGATTAACTCAGCTCGATTGGACTCTTGTCATGTCAAAAGTGATAAGACTCACACCTGTAAGTAAGTGTGGTTGTCGATCCCAAAAACTGACATTGTGAACGTAGCCTTACATTTGCTAAAAGCTTTAGGCCAGAAACATACAAACCAGCACCCCTTGTGGCCACACAGAAAATGTGTTGCATTATGAATTGCAATCAGGGACATTCATAATGCAGCGCAGCACAAAATTGAGCTTGCATAGCTAGAAGAGTATGTTTTAGGCCTTAACACTTTTATAAGTAAATTATGATTGACTACACCCGCACTATAACGCATGGAATTTATTCCATGTTTATACCAAAACCAATAAATTAACCGGTCAATATAAACAATGCCACGGTCTAATTAGCAAATTTAAATAGTAGTTTTACATGACATTGTTTTGCATTTCTTGAGCTCCAATAACATTAATGCATTACTAATTTCTCTGTTTTTATAACCTGCATTATCTTGTGGTTTGATTAATTGGTTACAGTAAGTAAGAGTGAACAAATATTTACTCCTCTCATTTCAGTGCTCTGCCCGCCTGTGGCCCAGTTTGGCTGTGCTGAGTATCACAAAATACTGCTGCTCTGTATCAGAGTGTCAGTTCTTTAGAGATTAGCTGAACCCTTCCTCTACATTACTCACACATCTAAAGTAGAGGAACCGGCCCCCTTAGGGCCCACTGTGCTCACACAGCGATAATTAGCTTCAAGTGTTCTATTCTGGGATAATGGAGCAGCGTGTCACACCAGACAAACCTCCACAGCCAGCCAAAACCGCACCCCCTATCGCTGTTTGAGTCCTAGCATGTTGAAATATATGGGTACAACACAGCAGGCTGCGTTTGAGCTCTTGGCGTCGGGTTTTTCCTGTTAAGTCAACTGAGGTCTATTCTGAAATGATGTTTAATTGTTCACCCCCGAAGGATGTTAATTAAGGAATTTAATTTGATATGATATCCACAACCCTGAAGGCAGGCCAAAAGTCGAATGCTTGTGAATTTTCCTGCGAGAGAGGCAGGATGCGGCGTATCGCGGTCCGATCGAACGGCATTCTAATGAGGCCTGAAAAGGCAGATGGCGTCAATTAAAAGACAGCGCTAGTTTTTGCAGCCGAATCAACAGCCTGACAAGACTGTGAGTGATGTTAGATCAGGATTTCAAAAGTAATGTGATCATCTTTGAAGGTTTACACAGAGTTACAGTACTATACATTTCTCTGTGAGTTGAAGTGGAGGAAGCTTGTGTGTCCTTGGTCAAGTTCTTTTGTTCAGTGTACAGAGAGCATGATGCCATCTGGAGATGCGAGGGCTAATCATTTGGGTTGCCAAAGCACAATCAGAATGATGATAATGATGCTTCAATAGGGCAAACACAGTCTGGCTGTGATGAGAGCTTCTAAAGGCCATGACTAGCCAAGACAGCGGTCAGCCGTCAGTGAGCGCACGGGCGGCCCATATTCTAAAAAAGAATGTGTTGGCTCAACAAAAAAATGAATGCAACAATTTGTTGAGTTATGACAACTTTTAGTGAATTTATGTTCAACCAACAAGCTACATTGAGTTAGAGGAACTTAATCATTTGTAGCATAAACACAAATTTATAAGTTGACTACTCAAAAAATATATATATTTCAGTTCATATCAATAGCTATCATAGCACATGCTAACATAACTTATTGAACTTTTATATTTAATGAGTAAAAAAGTTAAATATTACTTGTCACTGGCATTGTCGTAGTGATTTATTTTATAGAGTCAATGTAGTGTTTACCTTCATGTATCTACTCTTCAGCACAATGCTAACCAAAAACATCAATATTACAGAAACTCTTTTAAATGTCAAACATAACAGCTTTAAACACTAACAGGTCTTTCCCTTTTGTCTGGCTATCACCAGACCAAGCTCAATTTAAAATTGAACATTGGTCTGGGGAGTATGCTCTGTATTTTCTACTGCACAAGAGGCGTGATCAATATATCATAGTTCAAATATGTACGCAATTGGATAGTCCTTTAACCAATCAGACCACAAGAGGCGTGATCAACAGGAAACGACCCATCACTTCTCCGTCATCATGTTAACCTGCCAATAGCGCACCAGGTGGATAAGCCAGTCTGTGATTGGTTCCCGCAAAAGTGTAACAGAAGCAGTAGAAATTAATGTACAGATTTCCAGCCTGAGTTGCAGGGCGAAATCATATTGCCGGCAGATCAGGCTGGGTTTACCCAGTCTACTTTCCCTTCACTAAAAACAAATAAATTAACACTTAATTTCAACATTTATTCTCCTTATCCAGTCCTATGCAAAGCATGCTGGGAACTAGAAATCCACATAACTTAGGTTACTACAACCTAATAAAAAAAAAAAGCCAATTAACGCAGAAATTTGAGTTTAAATTACAGACAATATTAAGTTGATGTAATGATCAACAATATTATGTCAACACTCTACAAAAGAATGTTTGCAACATACTCTGACTGTTCCGCTTAGCGAAATAAAGGCGAAAGTGATGAAAGCGAGCAAAGAAGTCAAGACGGCACAGACAGAAGGCTGTTCTAATTTTGCGTTCGGTAACACTTTATTTTGAACATTCTGTTGACTATAAGTAACATTCAACTAACTCTCATTAGAGTATTAGTAGACTGTCTGCTTAATATCTGATAACACTTTATTCCAATGATCTTTCAACAGATATTCTACTGATTATTAGTAACTTTGCAACTACATGTCAACTTATTCTAACTCTAACCCTACCAGTCTACTAACATTCTACTAACACTCTAATGATTTTTAGTGGACATGTAGGTGCAACGCTACTTATAGTCAACAGAATATGTTAAAGGGACCATCAAAATAAAGTGAAACCTTGCGTTCTTACATGAGCATTCAAATATGCAAATATTGTCATGACAACATGAGCTGCCTATTAATGAAGAACGTGATCAGCATGATTGATATTTAAAATGGTAAACAAGCGGTGCATGCATTGTTTACGGTTTTCGTATCTGCAGCCCTATTGGTTTCGCTTTTTGAACAATGAATATAGACTATTGATACCCATTGATATAGATAGTTATTTCCTTGCATGCCTGTTGTAGTCCTTTTGGTGTGTTGAAGTGCAGCTTTTTGGCCAAGACACAGCCAACACGAGGCATCATCTTTTGTCGCCACTAGTTATTTTATGTTGTTATGGTGTGTCACAGAGATAAGTTTCTGTCAACATGTCAACTAACTTTCATCAGAATATTAATATCTGCTAACTTGTGATAGTCTCCAAACAGACTCAAAGTAACATTGCAACAAAGCTGTACTTCAAGCGACGTGACATCTTTAGAGGTATTGTCATTACTTGCAATTTTAGTTTGGGAAGAAACACTTGTCAAAAAAACACTTTGAATAAAAATACTTTGCAAGCAAAGCATTGCACTGCTGTTCTGGAAGAGAGAGAGCGTGATATTCAGAAAGCGACGTGAAAGTAACTATTCTGTCACTTTCCATTAAAAGTACCAACATAATATAATTACACTCAAATTATATCAAATT
This sequence comes from Gobiocypris rarus, assembly GCA_023029165.1. Lineage (NCBI taxonomy): Eukaryota > Metazoa > Chordata > Actinopteri > Cypriniformes > Gobionidae > Gobiocypris > Gobiocypris rarus. The sequence continues at coordinate 24,729,572 of CM040923.1, read as the reverse complement.
GTAAGTATGTCAAATTATAATTACATTATAAGTATAATTAATTAGAATGTTTCTTCACTTTTTACAAGCACGCTTTCAGAGACACCATCAGCCATAACGCTGAGGACATTGGAAGGACATCTTAAAGCATGATCCTCAGTTTATGATGCTCATTTCTTGATCTTTCTCTTGCTCTCTCCCTTTGTATTTTTATATATAGGTGCATTGCATGTACTTCTGCCTCAGTGAAGACTGTAAGATGTGATCTAGTATTTGATGAGGGAAGCACAGATAAAATCTTATTAGTGCAGTCGTCCTCACTTTACCCTTAATAGAAGTGACATTGCTGAGAGGAAGTGAAACACGGGTCAGGAATTGTCCATTAATCCCCAGCAGCCAATGAGAAATGCCAATGAAGCAGCTTAACTTTACAAGAGTCAAGCTAACTTTTACACTCACTGACTAGGCGGAGGTAATGAGATCCAGAAACTTGGGTAACTGCAAAGGCCACTTAACTTGATTTCTTCTTACGTCACTTTCATCTCAGCTGTCTGTTCTGCTTGGCTTGGCATGCTGATGTGAAGTTAAGCATTGTGGGTGGGCAGGATAAATTGCAATGTGAGAAATGAGTTGTCTTTTATTTCACTTTGATTAAATCGCCCGTGGCGTCGCTGTGCTCATTTAATTTGGGGGAAAAGTAACTTTATTTCTTGTGATGTTATTGCAGCTTCTCACATGTAATTACTGTGGTAATAATTTAGTTTACTTCAGTTGTCAACCAACATCCTCCCTCAGTTTCACATCCAAGGCTTAAGCTAGTCCCAGGCTAAAATGCATGTTTGAGCTTTTTTTCTTTTTTTTTTAATGAAAGCAACTTGCACTGGAATATCTTAAAATATGTCAGTGGCATGGGTTTGTTTCACGATGCACACTAGTAATGTTTGTTTTTCTAGCAGGCATTTTTTATAAAAGCTACCTTGCATGGCTGAACTAAGGCCTAAGCCTGTCAATGAAACAGGTCCCTTGAGTTTGAGATAGTAAAACATTATACAAAATGTACATTTGGTTGACAAAGAGTCTGCTTAATGTATTTGTCCAATGAAAGCAGTTTTCTGAATTCAATTCCAGTTGAAAAGGTGAAGCTTTTGATGGCTTTAATTAGTAATTAGCATATTATCAACTTGCAGCAGACAAGCGCAAGTGCCCTTCTGTGCATGTCAATTGTCATGGTATATTTGTTGTCAAACACCTCAATAAAGTACAATACGAAACAAGGCCGATAGGGAGAAATAGATGGAATTGAACTATTAGGATTAGGCAATTAAGTGTTAATTTAGTGGACAAACACTTCAATAAAGTCTGTTTTTGAAAATTGGGGTTCTTTTATAGCATTGATAGTTTAATAAATAACCTCCATGGAATCTTTCCATTGCACAAAAAGTTCTTTAGATTAAAATGTTCTTTACACTAAGAAAATAATGCTCTCTGAAAGGTTATTTTGGGGAGGCAAAAACTGTTCTTCAATGGCATTGCTCCAAAAACCCCTTTGAAACCTTTATTTTTAAGAATGTAATAGGTACAGTGTTAAACAAGGCCGGTAGGGATGGAGTAGATGGAAACAAACTCTAGTTTGGACCAAACAACCAAGTGTGAATTTACTAGACATTCTTTTGGGACTGGAAAGAATGATTTCCCTTTGCAGTAGACATATAAGGGGTATTATGACCATGGCGTCCTGGGTCAGACTGAGGGCAGAACGGTCGCCCAGGGGGGGATTTAGCCACAAGCTCTCTCTCCAGCCTGCCAAGAGCCAATGGGACTTCAATATTTGGCTTCAGCACAGCTGCAGAGTGCTGAAATGCATGCTTTTGAGAGCCCCCGAACGCTAATCCTGATGAAATCTCACTATATACTGGCAGATAAATATTCAGTAATTTAATACACATAGAGAACATGGCTGTACAAGCCCATTTAACCATGACTGATTGTTATGTGTCTGTGTCAAGAGCCATTTTCTTATGTTACCCCGTTTATTATGTTTATGGTGAGGTAATGGACACTCAATTGCATTCGACACGGCATCATCAACGCCAAATATTACATTTGACACGCTGTAAATCAGAAAGCAACCTCCGACAAATGATGGCCATTTTCCCCATCTCCTTAACCTCCATCTCCATCTCATCTGTGTTGACGAGTAAGTTTAATTACCATGATTTACGACGCAGTGTAACTCAGTCGTCATCGAGGGGTGTAAAGTCATTAGAGGCAAAGCCGTTTGGAATGAGCTGTGACCGACTCAAGTGTTAAAACATAAACTAGCAATTAGAAAAAGATAACACATGACTCACAGGGAGCGCCAAGGAAGTCTCCAGCCATCTGGGACGAATGGAGCATTCGGGAACTGACCGTAGAGTATGTGCTAAGTCTGAAATGGTGCCCTCTGGGTTTTTCGCTGGATTATAATGGTTTGTTTTTGGAGAGAAGCACCAGGCATGAGGAAATTGTGTGCAGAGTGTGTCTAGAGAAATGTGTATTTCAACTGATAAAGTGTTTTTTTTTTTTTACCAGATTGCATTAGTAATGCACTGTTGCTTATCCACCTTGGTGCTCGAGAATACAGACTCTCAACGTGGAGGAATGGAAATGTAACACTTTTATCCTACACATAGACAAATCACTGCTTAAACTCAATAGAATTCAGCTGTTTAAAGTTGTACTGTGCTTTTTTTCAGTTTTCCCAAACACTTCCCACTTCTGCTATTGTTCAAACAAACAGGTAGTCACATTCCTAGCTAACACCATCAGTTGAGCTAATGCTACTGTATTTTTTTTCCCGATTTATGAATGAATCATTCAGAATTTTTTTGTAAACTGGATCAAATAATTCATTGAAAAGATCTGCCTCAGAAGAATGAATCATTCACAAATCAGAACATTGCATGCATGAGTCGCTTGGGCTACTTTTATCTTTTTATGACGTTTGAAAGCTTTGTTTCCCATTTGTTGTATTGCATTCTTCAGAATTTGTCACCTTGTGTTCCAAAAGTAAGAAAGTCATCCAAGTTTGTAACTGCATGAGTAAAAACGATAACAAAAATTTTATTTTTGGGGAACTGTTTCTTTAAGATGAAATAGAATAACATACACACCGTGTAGCCTTGCTAGCGAGCTCCTTATGAAAGACTTAAGGAATGAAATCCAAAAATCAACGAGAAGCGATATCACAAGAACATGCAGTGGGAGAAATGAACATTAAAACTAAGAAAAGAGAGGTTGTAGCAAGCTTTTTGATTAGCACAACTAGCATGTAGCGCGTAGCTGATGAACTCTTCCAGACGTGTTAGAAACTACTGGGATTATCTTCACAGCTATTCTCTTAAAAGGAAGTGCTCACAATCTGATTTCCCATGTGTAACTGCTTAGTATTCCATCTGAGAAAGCCGTGGAGTTTTAATAAATGTGCATAGACCTATTCGAGCCAACTACCGAGATCTCTTTTTTTGTATGTATCGATGGGTTTTTTCAAAAGTCAGTGCGCCGTGTCTTAATAGCTGCAGCTCCACTTCAGAGGTACTTTGGCAAAACCTTCTAAAACCTCTTAAGTCCCTTTTCCCTCGTGTTTGTTTTTAAGCATTGTTGCCGTCTTTGAGCGAGTTCCATGGATGTCGAGTTGATGGGATGAAAGGCCAAAACCTCAGAGAAGAGGGCTGTCTTATCCTTCAGCCCTGCAGCGATGGCTCAAAGGGGATTGTATCATTCATCCCCTAGACTTGACAACATTAATTTATCTGTCAGTCATTCTGGGAGCCCAGGTCACTTTGATGAACCTCCTGAGTCTCAAATCATTAAGGCAGTGTCACATTAAACTTTTCAGCATTTAGTGCATAACAAGAAGAAATCTCTAAAGTAATTATCCTGGATAATGTCACTTTATCATGCCTTTATGCATTCAAGCATTCAAAAACATTTAGCAGAAGGGGTCTGGGGGCCCGTCTTCTCAATATTCACTTTTCATTGATGTTAGATATATGGCAAATAAGTACTAGAAATCCAGCAGAAGTAGAATAAGAAGACTGATAATTAGTGTTACAACGTGTATTCAGGAGCGGTGCGATGCAACAAAAGACAAAAGAAACCATTATAATCAGTGATGTCATCTACATTGGATTCAGCACAACGCGACAAATCCCCAACAGTAAACTGATGCCTCGTTCTATTTTTTGACACATTCCAACCACTTGTGATACTTCTCATAGGAAGGACAAATGGATTTGCAATGGGATTGTTGCGTCCAGTGTAGACAGCTTCTAGATGTTGCAGCAGTGCATGATGGAAACGCGTCAACAGTTGTATTCGGTGTAGACACTCTGTTAATCCACCTTTCCACTGCTCACGACAAATGACAGTCGTTGGACTGGAATTCATCAATTTGCTATAGAGAGTCACACAGGGGCTACATATGTGGTGCCAACCATCTGCGGATGCAATTTTCAATCCAATTTGAGCTTTGGATATGTCATAAATGTTGAATTTGAGCAATTACACCGTATGTGACACACCGACAGGATGTGATGTATCCATGCAGGCCAAATTCCCTCCACTTGCCTTTATCAATCAGTAATAATCCCCATCCCTTGAGTTGACTCTATCACTCTCCCTCCTCTTCACCTGTAGCTAGCTGGGCTTGTGGTGAGTGCACTGGCGCTGTTGTTCTGTGGCTGCTGTCGGATCATCCAAGTGGATGCTGCACATTGGTGCTGGTTGAGGGGAGACCCCCTGATATGATTGTAAAGCACTGGGTGTACAGTAGTACATAATAAAGCACTATATAAATGCCTTATTCATTCATTCATTCATACTGTCATGATTTTGTCGTGTCATGCCACACCGCATCTAGTGTAGACAGCATCACTGATTATAATAGGTTCTATTTGCTTCTATCGCACAACTCGAATCTGGTATAGACAGGCCTTGCGTTAAGGGGGGCCCCCCTCCTCCTGTGATGATCTGAATAACTATTAATATTTTATTTATAACAAATGCTTGCAAAATGATGGAATTGCTGTTTGCCGCCAGGACTGGGTATAGACACAGTGTAAACGGAAGTATTTTAATATTTGTGCATTTGCAAGATGTGACTTTTATTCAATGTGATTAGATTGCATTCAAGGTATACGTTTCATCAGTCCATGCATTCCCCAGGAATTAAAACCATGACCTTGGAGTTGCTTTGCAATATACTGCGTAATAATAATAGTGATGCATGAGCTAAATATTACTTAACATTCCTCTGCTTACCTTTCACATTCATGTATGCTGTGCTGGTCCCTTGCATCAGTCACAAAAAAAAGGTGGAAAGTAGAAAACTGCAGTGTGTCTCCATGAAAAGGATTTGGCATGGAAATCGGGCTCCTTTCCTCAGGGGCTCTGGCCTGTTTTAGATGATAATTGAAAATGATGTAAAAATAGTGGTCTGCAGCTGACACAGGTCATATCTCAGAGGGAAGGGTTGGCATTTGGCCTCTCGTTTGAATTTCTGTATAATTACCTAGACTTTTACATTTTCTACTCAAAATATGAGTGGCGTTTGCCTGCACAGATCTCACTGCCGCAGTGCCATTGTTGTGGGCAGTTGGCAGGGCATTGCTTTGTTGTCGCAAAGGTGTTCTGAATGATTTTTAGCAAGTTGCTATGAGGTTGCTAAGGTGTTCTTGGAGGGGATTTAGATAGTTAAACATCAATATTTCATATGTAGAGTATATTAACTCAAAGTATGAGCTTTAGCAAACACCACTAATTACATTAGCATTTAATGTAGTTTAAAATGATTCTGGAAACAGTCTTGACCTCATGCCATGTTTAAGTGAATAAAGAAAATATATTTTAATAACATGTGAGGAGGACTTGCATATGAAATCACAATATTTCCTATACAGTGAAAACAGACAGCTGATGTTTTCTTTCCACTTCACTGATGATAACCAATTCTCAGGTTCAAATCATGAGAGGAGTCAATGCAACATCAGAGCGTTATCACCAATCAGCTGTCAGCACTGCAGTAGATCCTACGATGTGCTTGGTTGCTATGGACACAAGAGGAGAGTGCACCGGCATGACACATGTCAAATCTGGAACTGTACCGACTGCACTGGCAGACCGACAGTAACGGACTTGTTTCATCCATCATACCGTCAGTATGCCATCAAATGATTGTTTTACACAACGATTCTTTTGATTATTGCTTAATACAGACCCCTGATCCTTTGCACAAGGCCACAGAAAGATAAGTCAGCATTGACTTTTGTAGTGATCGCGGTGAGGTGATTGTATCAGTATGTTTGTTGGGATTAGAAGTAATGAAGAGGATCAACAAGCATGTAATCTTCTCTGTGTTGTAATTCAATGGCAAGGAAACACTTGATACAGGGATGTTGGGTTAAAGACACAATTAGCATCATATTAGTGTCAGATAATTTTATTTTATTGCTCTTTAATAGCTCAGGAGTCGCTATGTTGTGTAATTTCTAGTAATGTTTCGTTTAATGGAATACTTTCCCCAAGATTTACTCACCAGTATGACTTGTGGAACACAAAAGAAGATATTTTGAAAAAAGAAAAAGAAAAAAATTGTTAATCCATACAATGAATGTCAATGGGCCCCAATGTTGTTTTTCACTCCATTGACTTCCATTGTTACGCCATTGTTTCACAGAAGAAAATTATGACATTTCCCCTAAATTCCTCACAAATGAGACAGTTATCAATATATTACAAATATAGAGCTATAAAATGGTGCATAGCTCAGATAATTTGTTCTTAGAGGAATTGGATGAGAATTTTTGAGGAGAGAATTTATATGCGTTTTTATTGTAAACTTTGGTTGGTGAATTTGAGCATAGTGTGAGACATTATTACTCTAGAGGAATCATGAGGCATAGCAAAATTTCCAGTTTCACTATAATTTGATGGTCCCTTTATAGGCTTAGTTCACCCAAAAATACAATTTTGTTCCAAACCTGTAAGACCTTCATTCATCTTCGGAACACAAATTAAGATATTTTTGATGAAATCTGAGAGCTTGCTGAACCCCTATAGACTGCAACGTTGGGGGGTCAGAAATCTCTCGGATTTCATGAAAAATATCTTAATTTGTGTTCAGAAGATGAACAAAGGTCTTAAGGGTTTGGAACGACATGAGGGTGAGTAATTAATGACAGAATTTTCATTTTTGGCTGAACTAACCCTTTAATACATTCAGTTTACTATAATTAACATTTCACCTATACACATCTACTAACTCTTATTAGAGTGTTAGTAGAGTATTAGTAGACTGGTAGGGTCATGGTTAGAATAAGTTGACATACTTGTAAAGTTACTTATGATCGATTGAATCTCTTTTGGGGGAGCGTCACACAAAAGAGTTAGCAGATATTAAGCAGACAGTCTACTAATACTGTAATGAGTTAGTTGACATGTAGTTGCTTATAGTCAACATAATGTTCAAAAAGGACCATCAAAATAAAGTGTAACCAAATCTCCATTTGCTCTCCATTTAATCGAATTGCTGTCTAGGAGAACCAGCTGAGCTATTGAGAGATTGAATTAGTGATTTTCTCTCTCTCTTTTGACAGTTTTGGACTTCTTGTACAGTTACATTTACTGGTGACAGGAGGTGCCGTTGGCATTGCATTCTACTTCTGTTCATTGGCATTGAGGGATGATCTACAACATTCCAGCATCTATACAACATCACTGACTCGTGGGAGTGTGAATACGACTATTCACTGACTATTCAATTTCTTGTATTCTCACTCATCATTTCGCTGTTGTTTGTGAGTTCTGCAGTCCGTTCGTAATTGTTTTCATCAAAGCTGAGATGTTTGAGCACGTGGGAACACCTCAAAAGAAAAGAAGGCGCAAAACCGCCTGGGACCTTACAGCCGGAGCAATACTCAAGAGCTTTTGAAAGTTTTTTAACAGGATGATTTCAACACTGCCTGCAAGATCAGTCAAACTTTGATGTCGGAACAGAGTATCACATCAACAAGCGCTGTAATCTCCAAATAAAACAGCCGAGGCTGACTGGGGATAAAGCCAGAAGGAATTTCTCGAACGACTCCCATTTGTCAGTCCAAGCACAGTGCCAGTCACAGCAGGGACGCCCATCGACGGAGAAGCTTCTAGACAGGAAACAGAGGGTTTGAACCGCATGAATCCGCTTGGTTCTTCTTTTCTCTCTCTTACTTAATGCAAACTTCAAAATGAATCACCTCGGGTTTGTGGATCGCTCAAGGGGCTTTCGTTCTCATTCTGCAGTAAATTGAGTGAAATGGCAACTGCAAATGTTCTCTGAAGGGTTTCCAGCTAATTCAATTAGGTGAAGTGACCTTACTGAATCCAAACGTACATGGCAAATGTCTCAATAGAAGCGTTAAGGTCAACAGACTTTCACTTAAGCATTTTCTATTGACAGAGGCAGCCATAACATCCAAATGCAATAAAATAGCCCTTTAATTCTCAGTTAACCTGTGGGGTAGGGTTATTTATTATGAGCCATTTAGCCAAGCACTGAAACCTCATCTATCTACAGATCATTTGATTCTGCAGTCGCTCATTAATTTGAACATATAGCATTGTAAGCAAGTCCAACTGCGAGCAAAGCCCAGTAAACGTGATTATGGCTTGCGGGGAATGCAATAATAGTCCTTTATTTTTTATGCTCCATAACACAGAATTATGTGCTGCTTACTGAAATCATTCGCCGGTATATGAGGACATCATCTCGGCTCGAGCTGTCTCTTTGTTTCGTATTATTAATGCAAAGGTCAGAGCTGAATCCGGAAAATTGTGACAATGCCGAGGTTGTGTGCGCGTGTATGTGTGTGCACCCTGCTATTGGATTTAAGAGTATGCTGTCGAACTGTTTGCTGCGTGTGCTGTTATGAACCGCAAACACTCGTAAGGCCTGGAGAGGCACAAATCAGAGATGTTGGGGAGACAGTTTTACTGCTGCAGTAAGTCGCACACATCAAGCGTGAAGCCAGACCACAGCGCACAAGTTGCTAAGCAACACCTTGAGGTCGCATCCCACAGCTGCTCTACTGATTAGTTAATTGTGTAAGTAAACAAAATGTTGAGTAAAATCACCAAATCCACCATAAAAATCAGGCAATTGGTACAAGCACCTGGCACTACAAACCCACATTCTGAAAGTATCCAATCACAGGAGCTGTACAGAGAAACGGCTTCATAAAAACAGCCTAAACTTGTTTGCTTGGCTTAGGTGGTTTAAGCTGGTCCAGCTGGTCTTCCAGAGTGACCAACTGAAAAGTGCCCAAAATCTTTCTTCAAGTGCTCAAAATCAGCTAACAAAGAAAAAGAAGCACAAAGACCATTCAAATGTTTGCATTGTATTATTTACATGACAGTTAAGTGCATTCTTCCCATGTTAATTTGTGTGTTTGTTTACATCTATCTATCTTCCATCCATCCGTCCATCCATCCATCCATCATCCATGTCCATCCATCCATCCATCTTTCTGTCTGTCGTAAAAAATCATACCTTGTAAAAATAATTTGCGTTCTCGTAGAACTCGTAATTACAACTTGTAACCTGGGGATTTTCTAAGAGCTCCTACTTGTGCCATGTGACCGTTGTACCGCCTGTCCACTGCAGATTCTTTTAGCCGTTGATTTTGTTGCCATAGAAATGCATAATTCCTAGCCCAAGGAACAGCTTTGGATAGAATGTCATGTGTTGTCAATTATAACATGGTGTGAACGTGGCAAAAATATTACCTTTAAAATGAATTAAAGCATCTTTTTTGTGCAATTTCCTAACTCAGTAGGGATCATCAATATGATATTACAATGCAAAACATAGTATGATACTAAAAATAGGTTTCATTTTTGTCCTTTGCTAAATGTCATTGCTGTTTTCTATCTTTTTAATTTCGGGGTGAAGAATAAACTGGACATGTTATGTTTTTAAGGAATATTTTTGGCCTTTCTGCTTTTGTTTTCTAAAGGACAGTTCGAGAAGAGAGACAAGAAATGACTGGAAAGGAAAGGGGGGAACTGGATCGGGAAGAAAGAGCCCACGAGCCGGAATATAAACTCTGCTCGCCGTATGTCGAAACACTGCAAAGCTATGACTGACATCTGGGCATGTTCTTGACAGTCAAATTACAAATATACTCAGTCTATGCGGAAGGAAAATGTAATGACCGGTGTTATAGAGAAGAGCACATTATCCATGTTATTTGAATCAAGACGCTTTCAGCTGGTGGCAGTCAACAGTCCCCTCCTGTAATTTTACCTGCTAAAGGTCTTGCCTGTACTGCAGCATCGCTCCCTTGAGAAGGTTCTCCATAGCAACTGGGCTTTGTTACACATAGCCATGTAACTCTGTTCACAATGAGCGCAAATGAGGGAAATTCAGACGGCAAAACAAGGCCAGCGACAGTTCTCCGTTATCTGATATTCACGGTCCAAGTTTAACTCCAGTTAGTGTGACTGAATCAGAGCACTGAGAATAACTAATGGCCAGATGGAGCAGCGTTGATCATCACAGTCTGTTCGATTCCCATCACAAAGACAAACTATGCGCTTTCAAGTATAAATTCATTAATCACATGCAACACAAATGCTGTCGATGGAGACATCTTCTCATACCATTTCTTGATTAGATCACAGCAGGATGGCGCTAATGAACGCCGTGTCTCAATGTTGCTCATGTGCGTAAGACATTATGCCTGCTGTTTGTTTGACATTATTTATATATTTGTGTTAGTATGGATGTATGCTGTAATTTTACCTCACTGTGAGCAGGACCTTTCGTAGGAGGGTGTTAAACCCACACATTCAACTTCTTTGAAGCATTAAGTGGCTTGCAGATTTATATTATGGAACATATCTGTGATACAGTTGGAACTATTGACAATTGAAGCAATTACCTTCATAGTCGCCCTGTTGCAAAGTGCAGCATGGCAGTCCTTTGACTTTTGCTGAGGTTGACCTTTGCTACAAAGAAATCCGAGCGAGGACTCACCACTAACCTAATTAATAGGAAATGTCACAGCAGTAATTACGTCCCACAGTGTGAATCATCAAGGGTGCAATGCAGCTGTGGGGGAAAATGGGTGACTTTGAAGACTTTCTTTTATTTGGCTGTCCAAGAAAATGTAAGTTTGAGAATACACTATGATCTACTCAAAGGACGTTTATCATTGGATTGTCGCCTTGCATAACCTCGAATCTGATTGGACCACAAGATGCTCATCACAGGAAATTAGAAACATTCAGTTCCTTACGATGAAAAGTGATGGCATCTTGGGACAATGAGCAGAACCTGATTTGACCAAGTGCAACATCTTCCTTGATCAACATCTTGGTTGTTTGGAATGTTGTTCCAATATCGACAAAGATTTGAGGGACACGTTTTTACAGTTTGTGTCAAGTTTAGGTTTACAACCAGGGTTAGGTACTTCTACATCAGTGTTATTCGCCATCATTTCACTCTGATTTTAGGGATAAGTTATGGGTAGAGTTAGGTATAGTGGTAGGGATATGGTTCTGATTACATTTAAAGACAGGAACATCGTTCCAGAATCAACAAAATATGACCCCTGAATGCGTGTAACTTGTCAAAATCGTTACGTGTGAAGAATGCTGCCTATACTGTTGTATTTTATTATGTACCATGATTCAACACGTCAATAGGTTACTCAAAGTTGCTTTAAGGCAAGGCACTGAAGTAAAACCATTGTTATTTCATGCACTTGTCAGTTTTGAGCTTTTTGGCACTCATCTTCTTTCAGAGTAGTGGAAAGAAAACATCCAAAATACACATTTAAGTTACACATTTTATTGCACTTTGTCTATTTGTGTCTGTAGAACTAAATTACAAAACATATCTTTAAAGGTTTTTTTGTCAAAATGACTTCTTTTTTTCTCCACTTCTCTTCAGCATCACTTACATACACCAAACTTTACAGTTTTTATTGAATTTAATTTTTTTTATTCCTATCTGTATTCTGAAGGTTGGGTTTGTTCACATTCACCTGATTTATACAGCATTTTATTCCTAAATTCCTATATTTCTATATTTTTTTCTGGGTGTTGACAGTATTTTCTGATTTATGCAGTAATCAAAAAAGGAAATACCCAAAAAAACCTTTAACTGTTATATCCTAGTATAAATACAGTCTTTCAGATTTTGGAAGCTCATAAACAAGTAATTTGGAGTTTCAATTTCAAATAACTAATACATTTGCATTGCAATTTGATCTGTGCCTCGATACAATCCTGTCTCGGAGGTCTACGGACAATTCCTTGACTTAATGGCTTGGTTTGTGCTCTGACATGCTAACTGCTAACTGTGGGTCCTTATATAGACAGGTGTGTGCCTTTTCAAATCATGTCCAATCAACTGAATTTACCACAGGTGGACTCCAATCAAGCTGTAGAAACATCTCAATTATGATCAGTGGAAACAGCACCTGAGCTCAATTTTGGCTCAAGATTTCAAATAAAACTTCCTTCATGTCCTCATTATGAGGTATTGTTTATAAAATTATGAATTTGATCCGTTTTCAAGGATGTAACATAATAAAATGTGGGAAAAGTGAACCGCTTTGAATACCTTCTGGATTCACTGTATATCTATCTAAATTTTTCTTATAACTTTAAAACATTTCCCTGAGATCAATTTACATTTAATCAAACACCTTTTCCTATATACTATTGGTGTGACATTGTTTGGTATGATCCAGCACCTCAAAGCGGAAACCAAACATCTGTCAAAGTGTCTTGACACATGACCCTGTTAGCTGTCAGGGATGAGTCAGACATAAAATTAATATGAAAGTGATTTGCTTGATGTTTTATTGCGGCACGCCCTGTTAGAACATAGTGTGGGAATGACAAATCAACAAAGTTCTCAGTACTCTGTCATGTTGTATTTTATTACCGTTTTTTGTTTTGTTTTATGTTCTAGTGTCTTTAGAACTGCTGTTACTTTCATGGATCCAAGACCGGAGTTTTATTTAGCACAAGTGTGGAAGATCAGTGATGGACGGACAGACTCCAGCGAGACAGATGGGCAGATGTGGCTTCACAGCAGTATGTTCATTTTGTTCTATATTTCAGTTGAAATGAGCTTTTCATGTTGTTTTTTTTTGTTGTTGTTTTTTTCAATTTTTGAAACTGTTTCTGAGCTTCACATCTGCTGTGGGAGCTTGAGAATTTTCTGAATTTTTAGGCACTCGAATTCTTCTGTTTGCTTTCAGGCTTTAAGATTTACACCACACAATGCTTTAAAGTAAATATAATCTAAATTACTTTATAAAGAGCACAGTGCAAGTTAGAGCCAAAATTAAAATGCTTATGACAGTATTTCATAATCCACACCACACACATTTTCTAAAGATGAGGTGCGGGGAAACTAAGTTAATGTGATTCACTTTTTCTTTGACCATTCTTTCATCAAAGCAGCGTATCTAACAAAGCATAGAAGTGGATATATGCACAAATTAGCTTAGCGGATATGAATAAACCATCCCTCTTCTCTCTCTGCCTCTTTCACACATATATCGGTAGTTGTATTTCGTCCAGAGGCTGTTCCTGTCTGCCTGGACTTCAATTTTAGAAATGTCCATTTCACCTTTGAAAGGACATTTTGCTCTCAAAAGAGGGACAGTTGTACCAATAATCCTGTGTTGACCTTTTGTTCATAGATTGTCTTTATCTATAATTACTTTTTTCCCACACTATAGTGGAGTTACTAGGGGCAGGGGGGTTGTGTGGGTTCATGGGCGGTAAATAAGTTACATAACCAACTGAAATGGAAGGGGGAAAAAACATACTTATACATAGGAACATAGTTATATATACTGTGCAACTGAAAACATGACCGCTCAGCACACAAACTGCTTCAGATTCAATACAGGTTAAGCTCAGTTGACAGCGCTTGTGCATAATGTTGTATATACTATAATATAATGTTTCAAATTAAATGTATTGAAAAATATCACTTTTTTTATTATAATAAGTGCTTTCAGTTCAACTCAACTTGCTTTGAACCCTTTAACGTTCCTTTTATAGGCTTTTATTCAACACTTTCTTGCATTCCAGTTTGCCATTTCACCCCAAATAGTTTTCTCTGCAGCACAACTACTGCAAACGAAATACCCATGATGCTTTAGGTTACTAGTGAGTGACAGATGATGTAACACTGGCAGAGGTTCAGTGAATAGGATTAGCATTAAGGACATTTAAAGCCTCCTTCTCTGTTTTAATTAACAGGAACCTCTGATAAATATTTCAAAACCCTCTGCAATGACAGCGTGCAAAGGGATGCAAAGGGGTAAAATAAGCCTCTATGTGTCATAAGTTTACTCTGATTATGAGTAAACCTTGCCACATGAAAACAATTTATGTTAACTGACTTACTGTCTGATCTCAGAAATGTAGGATCCGTCAGCTGTTCCGTGTGCTGTTTTGCCATGCCGCATATGAAATCATGCATTGCACATCATGTTCCCTGAGATCAATTTACATTTAATCAAACACCTTTTAGAATAGGGTCAAAAGGTGCAACAGGACCAACTATGCAAACTGACAGCTGTGAGAAACATGCTAAACCCTTCTTTGCCTCTTCATCACCCTCTGTAAGCTTCAACATCTGTATTCTAAGTTAATTAACTGATTAGACCGAATTGAAAAAAAAAAGGAGCTTACCATGCCAGAACGACTAACAATTGTCATTATCACTATAACTGAGCATTGGAGATGTTTGGACTCTCCGTTAGTGTTGAAGCTTGTCTGGATTTTAATTAGCATTAGGATCATTGTAGTGATTAATGACAAGTGTGAGAAAAAAACACTTACCGTTTGTTTTTGTTTTTATTGCCATAGGAATTAAGAGAAATTATTCTGAGATCAAACAATAATTTGCAGACTTCCTTATATTCTGAAATGATGGACAATGTGTTAAATCTCCTGCTGTTTGTTAATGGGCAGTTGACCAAAAACATGAACTTTAAAAAATATTTAAAAATATTAAACTATATATATATATATATAAAGACATTTGCAAAACATTTGTGTTCCCCCAAGAAACATTGCACTCGTTCACAAAATACACTATATTGCCAAAAGTATTGGGACACACCTCCAAATCATTGAATTCTGGTGTTCCAATCACTTCCATGGCCACAGGTGTATAAAATCAAGCACCTAGGCATGCAGACGCTTCTACAAACATCTGTGAAAGAATGGGTCACTCTCAGGAGCTCAGTGAATTCAAGAGTGGTGCCGTGATAGGTTGCCACCTGTGCCAGTAAACTGTGTAAGACCATTTGTGAAATTTCCTCACTACTAAATATACCACGCTCAACTGTTAGTGGTATTATAACAAAGTGGTAGCAATTGGGAGCAACAGCAACTCAGCCACGAAGTGGTATGCCACATAAAATCACAGAGCGGGGTCAGCGCATGCACAAAGTGCACAAAAGTCGCCAACTTTCTGCAGAGTCAATAGATACAGACCTCCAAACTTTGTGTGGCCTTCAGATTAGCTCAAGAACAGTGTGTAGAGAGCTTCATGGATTGAGTTTCCATGGCCGAGCAGCTCATCCAAGCCTTACATCACAAAGTGCAATGCACAGCGTTGGATGCAGTGGTGTAAAGCACACCGCCACTGGGCTCTGGAGCAGTGGAGACGTGTTCTCTGGAGTGACCAATCACGCTTCTCTGTCTGGTGATCTGATGGATGAGTCTGGGTTTGCCGGATGCCATGAGAACGCTACACTGTAAAAAATGTATCATGGGTATTGTAATTTTCACCAAAAAAATTAAAGTGATAATTAAAAATAGTGTGCATATTTACTTAAGAAAGTTGTGGTTCAGTGTTTTATAGAAAATATTGACAACATTTCACTAATGAAACCAAGAGATATATTTTCCTTTTTCTTTGTTTGTTTTTTAAGAAAACTTAAGCAGTTTTGAGGCTTGAATTGAGGAACCAAAAAAGATGATACAATTAAGGAAAAAAATTAGATATTTATTTTAATTATAAATATCTAGTTCAATTATGTGGTTTTATTTAGAGACACCATTGTTAGTTCCCAGCATGCTTTGCATATGCTTGAAATTGAGAGTTAATATTCAAATTAAGTGTTATTTGTGGGAAACATCTGTTAATATTAATTGATCAGTTATGTTTGACTTTTGAAAGAGTTGCTGTTATGATGAAGTTTAGGTTGGTACCATTGTGCAGAAGAGTAGAGCTTGTTACTAATAATATGATGCATGTTGCTTTGTTCAATTAGCATTACCTTTGCAGTTTGTTTCTACTTGTGCTGTGCTAGCAGCAGTCTTGTACAAAATAACTCAAAGTCAAATATAAACAGGACTTTTCCATTCACTCTAATTCACACACTTTTGAGAGACAACTTAAAATAAAAAAGCACATTTCCCGAAAAAAAAAATGTAATTCATTGTCTCATAGACTAAATTATTTAGGTAATTTTACATGTTTCATTAAGGTAGATTCCATTAAAGAAATCAAGCCTACTCAAAACTACTCTAAAATATTATGTAATAATGTTACCACAATTAATTCTAAGTAAATAGCAAATAATTTTTTTTTACAGTGTACTTGCCTGACTGCATTGTGCCAAGTGTAAAGTTTGGTGGAGGGGGGATTATGGTGTGGGGTTGTTTTTCAGGGGTTGGGCTTGGCCTGAAGTTCCAGTGAAAGGAACTCTATGCTCTTCAGCATACCAAGACATTTTGGACAATTTCATGCTCCCAGCTTTGTGGGAACAGGATGGCCCCTTCCTGTTCCAACAAGTCAATAAAGAAATGGATGAGAGGAGGATGGTGTGGAGGAACTTGACTGGCCTTCACAGAGTCCTGACCTCAACCCGATAGAACACCTTTGGGATTAAGTAAAAAGGAGATTGCAAGCCAGGCCTTCTCGTCCAACATCAGTGCCTGACCGCACAAATGCCCTTCTAGAAGAATGGTCAAAAATTCCCATAAACACACTCCTGAACCTTGTGGAAAGCCTTCCCAGAAGAGTTGAAGCTGTTATAGCTGTGAAGGGTGGGCCAACTCCATATTAAACCCTACGGATTAAGAATTGGATGTCATTAAAGTCCCAAAACTTTTGGCAATATAGTGTATTTGCGTTCCCCCGAGAAATGTTTGCGTTCGTTTGCAAAATTTGTGTTTCCCTTAAAAACATTTGGATTCCCTCTTAAAACATTTGCTTTCCCGAGAAAATTTTGTTCGCTCACAAAACATTTGCCAATCCCCCATGAAACATTGCGTTCGTTCACAAAATAGCTACGTTCCCCTGAGAAACATTTGTGTTCGCTCACAAAAAAATGTGCACTCCCCTAAGAAACAGCATTCATTCTCAGAAACATTGGCGCTCATTGGCAAAATGTTTACTTTCCCCTGAGAAACTCTTGCATTTTCAAAGTTTCAACAGTATTGACATAATTTTTCCTCCCATCTCATATTTTTTTTTCCTATCGCCATGTACCTTTAGGCGCTCCGTAAAAATGTATCTATTTTAAAGGTGTCTATTTTAGGTGCTAAATTATGGTCACTATTTCTAGTCATGTGTTCAGTTTCCAGGCAACAGACATACTTTGAGTAAATCTGTCATATGAATAAAAGAGAAGTTTTTTTACCCTTTTTTTAATCTTTTGTAATGTACTTAATTAGTTTTTCGGTATGACAAATATATTTAAATGAATTGTTTGTTGTACATATAGTCCATGTATACCTTCCATTATCATTAGGTCTTTAAAAACACAAAACTAATTAAAAAATTAAGTATAGTGGATTCAGGTTAATTGCACCACTTTTGATGACTAAATGTTTTCTAATTTACCTCATTTTATCCTGATAATTGGAAATGTATTGTTTAAAATACAACACAACACTTCTGTCACTGCTTGAAATGTCATGGTAACTCTCCTAATATATTACAACCCACATACAGAGTGTCACAGTGGGTTGCTGCAGTGAAGCGCACAGCGAAAGGAGTAGATAACAAAAACAGTCTTTATTAAAGAAACAGAAAACTCAGGAGATCGCAGGAGGAAACAATAACAACCATGTATAACGCTGACGATACCGGACAATGAACAAAACAGAGCATATAAGCAGAGAAGCAAACAAGGGACCTAAAAGATACACATGTGTAATTAATCAGAAACCTAGAAAATTAAGGAATAAAACCACAGGAAACAGGGAAAACTAAAGCACAATGAAACGAAATAACTGTGACACAGTACCAGTCTAGAGATTTAGAGATTTTAAAATCTGATCTGTATTATGCATAACTTTCAAGCATAGAATTGTAACCTCAGGCGCTAATGCTAACCGTCAGTCTGTCTTCCATTGTAATGCAGGTCCACACTTCCCCTTAATCTAACTGAGAAATTAAACAGTGTTTACTTTGGCTTAAAAACTAACTTAGTCATTTTTTGTTCCCATTCATTAGTGATGGCAATTTCCTTTGTGCAGATGAGAGAGAGAGGGAATTGATTAAATTCTGCATTAAAAATGAAAAGTGTGCAAGAAAGAAGGTCACAGAGTGACTTTCCCCACTCTTAAGGGCTTAACAACTTTGTACTGTAAGAAGATATGATTCTGTGCATATATACACCGTCAAGAATATAAGTCAAATGACTTACGATTTATTTGTTCCCTGATAAGGGCATTAGGCATGAAGGATTAAGAATAATATAATTCTGTCATTGGACATCCATCATGACATGTTTATCGGGTTAACAAAACTTAAATTATTCATATCTTTCAGTGATGTCTTATTCTATCTCTATATCTAGAGATAGACAAAGTCTCAACAGAATTAATCCTATATTTTTTCCTACAATACCAGATATTACACAAGTGAAAAAAGTGCTGGCATCTGTAGATAGACATGAGAAAGAAGAATCATGGGAATTTGGTACATTTAGAAATCTGGAAGCTTTGCTTTTATCACTTTCCTCCTGCTTTCCTTCAATCATCTTCCTAAGCATGTTAACATGATAAAAGCAGCACACATACAGTAGGAGTGATTTTTCATTATGCTCAATATAGTTCAGCAAGGTAATTCACTTGTGCTCCCCGTGATATTGTGGCATTTGTCCAGTCTCCTTTCAGGAATGACCAATTGTTTCCTGTTGTGACAGGCATTTAGATGAATGTGATCTTCTGCTTTGGTGATATGTCACCCCTCTCTAACGGAGTCATGGTAATTGCTGTGCTCTGGGGAACGTAATGTATCATCAACAAGACTCTTGATATGCAGTGAAGATGCACCCGGCATATAGAAGCTGAGGTCAGGCCATCAAAAGAACTTGGTGCTATCACTAAAAGAATGTGTTGATTAAGGCAAGATTGGGCTTTACTGTACATATGTTGCTTTGGAAGTCAATCATCCTGAGGTCACAAAAGCCAGCCAACATTTAATTGTAGAACATGCAAGAAACGTCCATATAAACCTTGGTTTCCCATCTGATATGACTGAAGATTTATGTTTACTCGTGTGCAGCCACCAATTTGCAGCTAAAACACATTGTGGTTAATGTATGCTATATTTCTCCTTGCAAGTGATCCTGTGACGTATTTTCAATTAACTTGTATGCTTTTGTTGTACAGGTTTTGAGGATGAAGGCATGTCACAACCTGTCTAGAACAGCATCTGGCAACCTTGATTAGCTTCCCCCATATAACAGATGAATTTTCACCAGAAATGCAGCCTATGACTTCGGCAGCAAAAGAAACAGAAAGCTTATTCAATTGTTAAAGCTGGTGAGTGTATTTATTTTTCTGTCATAACCAATGCACAATTATATGGCTAGCTGCATCTTATTATTATCATTTAGGATTGTTTTCCCCTTGTAAGAATACAACAAATTAACATAAGTAAATTAACATAAATTGAATCACAACTAATGTTATGATCAGCTGTTAAGTTATAAATGTAAAAAATTAAGTCACGTAAAATTAGATTCAGATCAAATTAGCATTAGTTAATGTCAGCTGACTCATGGAGTCAATTAAAATTAGATATCCACATTTTAAACTTCACAGAAATGCTGAAAAGTCATACACGCAGAATTCCTTTAACCACGCCGTTGGATTCTGTTGTTGGGCTGACGGGTGGAACTTAACACCCTGCTCTCCCAAACTCTATCATAACACTTGTGACTCACAACTTGATGTGTAAAATTCTGAAATAAATGAATTCATAATGAACTGTAAGCAAACAATCAGTTCACATAGTCAGCATGTTGGATGAAGGGGAAATGGGCAGGAATAAAGATCTGAGTGACTTTGATAAATGCCAAAATGTAATGGCAAGGCACTTGAGTCAGAGTATATCTGAAACAGCAGGGCTTGTGTGTTGCTCCTGGTCAGCAAGGGTGAGAATTTACCAACAGTGTTCAGAGGAGGGACAAACCACACACCGGTGACAGGGTGTTGGGTGGCCAAGGCTCATCGATGCACGAGGGAAACAAAGGCCACTCCGTCTGGTCTGTGCCAACAGAATGTCTACTGTGGATTTTTATTTACAGAAAATGTTAATACTGGTTATGGGAGGAGTGTGTCACAACACATAATGCATTGGACTCTGCTGCGTATGGGGCTGTGTAGCCGCAGACCAATCAGAGTGCCTATGATGTCCACCGTCGAAAGCACCTACAATGGGCACGTGATCATCGGAACTGGACCTTGGAGCAGCCTGGTCTGATGATTCCCATTTTCTTTTACATCACTTGGGTGGCTTTTTACGTGTGCAATGTTTACCTGGGGAAGTGATGACACCAGGATTCACTGTGAGATAACATCAAGGCAGAGCAGAGAGTGATGCTATGGGTAATGTCCTGCTGGAAAACCCAGGGTCTGGGTACCTAAACATTGTTGCAGGCCAGGTACACCCCTTCATGACAATGGTGTTCCCTGGTGGAAGTGTCCTCTTTCAGCAGGATAATGCACCCTGCCACACCGGGTGGTTTGAGGAACATGATGAAGAGTCCAAGGTGTTGCCCTTGCCTCCAAATTGCCCAGATCTTAATCTAATTGCACATCTCTGGGAGGAGCCACCATGGATTGATCTTGTTGCTCCAGCACATCCCACAGATGCTGAATCTATGCAAACCTTAATATGTGACCATAATGTTCATAATGGTCATAATGTTTTGGCTCATCACTGGGTAGCAAGTGTTCTGATTAGGTTTAGGACATCAAGGGAAAAAAACAAGTTAATATACACCCAAAATCCTAGCCACTACTCAAAAATGTACTTTTGAATTGTAATGCTAGTTCTCATCCATCAAACTGCTGGGCATCAACCTTCAAAAAGCACTCAAGAATACAACTAAAACACTCTTGATTGGCACTAATGCATTTTTTTTGTCTCATAAGACTAGTGTCAGTCAGAAAAGAGAGGTGAGTATTCAAGCTCAACGGTTTTAAAGCGCCAGATGACGTCTCAGCTGAAAAGAGTAGATTTAAGCATTAAGCCCGTCCAGGAGGTCTCAAAGCACACCCTTTAAATCCCACCATTAACATCCATGGATAAAGGTAACAATGATTAACGCTAAAGCCGATAGCGTCAAACGGAAGCATTCGTCACTGGTGGCAGTTTGCTGTCAGCACAGGTGATTCATTATGCTTAGCTTATTTTAATTAGCTTTGCTGCCACACAGCTAATTGGTCGCGGATTGTAAGCAGAAAAGAGCCAGTGCCTCGAGGCGAGGTGTTAGGACGAATGGAGCGCTTATATCAAATCTGATTTAAGTAATAAGCATTTTCAAAAGGCCAGCTGGCTATCAGCGCCAGGTACATGTCATGTGACCTTTTTAAAAGGCATGCACGGAAATGTTGCAAGCCAATAAAGCATGTGTTAGTGAACAATGTTCTAGTTCTCTGTTTCTGTTGCCTCTCCTCTTCCATGAATTCAGATGAGCTAGATTTTTGCTTTTATTGTGAGAAGAAAGCAATATCAGATCAGAGGCTTCTGACAGCTTCAGGAAGGCGAGTTATTTGTGAGCATCTTATCAGCAGCTGTGGCAGCAGACGTATGGCGTGACTTTATCTGTGACAGAGGAAGGCATCACGCACAAACACACACAAACTGGCGTGTGCAGACACATGACGGAGGAGGGTCTCGCACTCTTCAGACTTCAGTGATTCAAAAAAAGCCTGCACCTTCATAAGCGTCTGCCGCACATATCATCCCTCTGATCTGTTTACTTACAGGGAATGTTACAGCAAACATAGAAGGAGGAATAACGCTCAGATTTTAATTTCAAGCGCAAACGTGCTGGTTACAAAAAGCAGTTCGGCCGCCATAAAAATTTAAAATGCCTCAAGGCTGTTCTGAAAACCTGGTTTTTTTCTCCAGTACAATATCGCTAGTTATCTTTTGATGTGGCACCCACTTCAATGTCCAACCAAAGCATGCCATAACTATGGAAATGCTCCGAGATTGATCAGAAAACGTAATGGGTATTTAATTTAGTGTTATTGATACTATTAAAGTATGTGTTAATTCGTGTTCATTTTTTTTTCTTTTGTCATTTTTTGTATTTATAACAGTAACAAAACTTTAGATTAATTAACCTATCAACTGTTAGTTTTTTTTTTTATTTTAGTAGCATATCAGTGATATAGCAACTATTGTTTATTTATTTTTTGTTAATGTTTAGAATTAGATTTTATTTTTGTATTTTCTATTTTTATTTAATTTTAAATTGTTAGTCATTGTGTTGTGTGTTGTGTGTTTTGTAATTTGTATTTGTTATGCCTTTATAGTTGTTATAAGTTTTTAGTCTTAGCTTAATTTTAGTTATTACTTTAACTGAAACTGAACAAAAAATGTGAAATGATGCCTTGGCAATAGCTGAATAAAATCAGTTCAAGTTTTTTAATATTTTATTTTATCAGTTAATGATTTCTTTTCTATTAGTGAAAAATTTTATGGTTTTAGTTACCAACAGTCACCCTGGTTTCACCTCAAATTACTAAGAAATATTAAGAAATAAAAATAGAAATAAAATAGTTGACAAATAGCAGAATTGATCTGTAATTAATTACATTTACAATTAAACTGTTGACAGTTCCCTTACACCTAACTTTACCCTTACCCTCACCTCTGACAAATTTACTCATACCCCCACACCTGTCCCTAATCTCACCCGTATCCCACCTCAGTATCAGCAAAAGTGTTTTGCAATACAATATGAGCACAATAAGTACATTGTGCTTAATTTTCGATGTAAGCTCATGGTAGTTAAGGCCACCTAATATAAAGTGGGGCTGACTTTGACAACAATGACTCGCGACTTGCCTCATACTTGAGTCCTTTGACTTGACCTACCCTCTAAATGGTCAGAGAATTGTAATCATCACTGTAGGATTGTCTCTGCAGCGTTATTTAACAACTGGTCAGTGTTTTCAACCACATAATGTTTTTTTTGTTTGTTTTTTAGGCATTTAAGTACTAGCAAACCATTAACAAAATGTTTAAAAATGTTTCCTCTCTCAGTAAAAAGTAGCAGTTATTTTTCATCTGTGTTTCTCACTTTTTTTTTTTTTTTAATCTGAGGTTTTTTTTATTTAAGGTTACAAATAATGGTTCCAACGATAGTTACACTCACAGACACATTCTCTCTCACGCACACATATAAAGTGAATAGCAGTTGTTATTTCTATTAAATTTTGTCTTTGTTATTCTCAGTTACCAATAAAAGTTTGTCTCACTGCTTTTCCTTATTTTCCAACTTGACTTGGACTCGCTTGTCTTGACTTGTGACTTGCAAAACAATGACTTGGTCCCACCTCTGACCAATAGTATGAGGACAGGTGTCAGGACATGTCAAGCAATTGGTTTTCTGTTTCTTTTCTGTTTGTGCTAAGTAGCTTCGTTCCCGGTGAAATCTCATTGGTCCAAAATCTCACTCCACATAGGTGGATATTAAACATCAAACATCCTCTGATGGACAGTCAATTTGGTCTAGGAAGAAAAGTTTGAATTCATACTGAAACCTCTGATCTTGGCATCTTGGCATGTCTGAGAATAGTTGTTCAGATGTCTTCTGAAACTTCAGATAAGTCGTATTAAAGTTTTTCAGGGCTCTTTTTTTCTCAGGAAAAAAATCAGAGAAGCAGGAGAGATAGGTCTCCAGTTGCTCTCCATTTAATGTCATTGTAGGAGAAACAATAGAGATGTTAAAAATATATTTTTCTTTCCTACAGGGGTGGACACCTTAAGTAGCATTTGACTAAGCGAATTTGCCTGAGACGCTTTGCTCAAAGTGTTTTCAACAAAACTATCAGTGTGCTTTGAAATCAAATAGGCCTGGAAGCACCACGGATATCGCTTATACTGCGGCACAATTCTGAAGACTAGCTGTGGGTGTCAGACTCGCCTTCAGCCTGTCTGCTGTCCCGGCCTACGTAGAGATGGCAGGCGGAGTAAATTGAACTGATCTGTGTTGATTAAGGTTGAACCGAGGGCAGAAGAGAGCAGAGACTCGAAGGTCACCCCCTTTATCTATAATCACATCACAGCGGAGCGCTACTGGTGGATCAGCGTCTCATAATTACTCATTATTCATGAGTCGGTCAGAGAGAGAGAGATTCACATGATGTACTGCTCCCTTGCGCTCCTGAAATGGCAGCTACAGGAGATGTTTAGTTAGAATAACGACATAAATGTTAATCCTGATGTTCAGACGGGTAATTACGCGGAATGAACCACCTGTGTTTGTTCCCAACTGTTAAAACACGGCAAACTAAAACACGGCGATTAAAGGTTAAAAACATCTCCATCAAAACATGTTCCACTTGTTCTGTGGCCTTACTTCTATGTCTGCCGGATCATGCGGTTTTAGGAGATCAATATCCAATCCTTCTTATTACAGATTAATCCCTGAAATATCCCAGCTTCATTAAAACTCTATCTGACAGTTGCTATGTTTGGAATGCAATGCCAGTGTACTGCAAACTGTATACTGTGCAGTAAATACTGTATACTACAATCTGTTTGTTTTAACAAACTTTGAAATGCATGGCCAGACAGCAACATAGTGTCGGCCCAGATCCAGGCCACATCTGGTTCGTGTGGATTCCATGCGTACCAGATGTTGGATGACACTATGTTGCTGTCTGGGTGCAATTCATGAATTTGTACCATTTTTTATCTTTTTGTCAGTCTAACCACGCATAACCACAAATATGTGACCTGTGCTTGCAAAATGAGCTGCAATGAGCAAATTTTCAAAAATGAGTTGTTATTTTCACATTCTCTAATAAAATAAAATAAACATAAATAAAAAAAACACCTTCAAAATGATGTATGAATTGTTTGAATCGGACAAAATATTATTGAGATACACATTTGAAGTTGTAAGAGTCAGCAAAGTTAGTTTTGAGAAAAATTTAGTTAAGAGTTTCCTGAAAGTTCCCAAACAAAATCACCTAGCAACCATATCTCAAAAGCCCTGCTAATAACACCAATTGTGACACACACCAAGTCACCACCAAATATCTGTAGAAAAAATATATATTCAACTTTTTTTCCATGATACCACAATTGCTTGATTAATGAGAGAGACATTCTATATATTAAGTGCCTACTAGACTGCACAGATCTAAATAATGCCACATATCCAATGTTTTCCCCCAACAGTTAAGCAGACGTTCACATTAGACATACAGATAATGTTTGCGTGAAAACTCGCCGATACATATATTTTTATAATTTGATAATACTATAATTCTGTGTATGTATATCGGGATCACACACTGTCTGAGGCATCTTTGTGCACATGTAACAGAGGCCAGCTAGTAGTTGCTGTGTGAGTATATCTCACTCCTCTGATCTCAAGAGACGGCGCTAGAGGTTGCAGCCTTTAGTCTCCTTGTTAGAGCATCCAACTCTCATGCCAGTAGACCCTGATTCGAGTCCCGCTTGGAGCATGGTGGTTTGAACAGGAGGGGTTACATTGGTGCCGTGACCCGGATTGGAGTGAGGTTTAGGCGGGTGAGTATAACGGAGGCCAGCTAGTAGGAGCGGGGCGGTTTGCACAGGAGGGGATACACGCACACTTCAAATCTGTTTGGTCAGCGTAAGTAAGATGTTTTTATGGACATGGGAAAGGTAGTCCTCTCCGAAAACGTACAAATAAAGATACTTGTCGATGTTTAATTGTTATTTGGAGCAATTGGATCGCTAGACGAGGGCTTAATGAACTATTGTTTGTGAATTATCCCATTTGCAATCCGACTTTTGCCAGCATGGGTCACATATAACAAAACATTAACACTGTGAAACCTTATTGGTGCTTGGGTTATGAGGTCATGACTTTTAGTCACATAACGACTAATAAGGTTTGATGTGTTTAATTTAGATTCTCTGTACATGAGTATTTAATTTTGAGAGTGATAACCTCTATATTTTGCTTTGTTTATCATAAAGTTATTATTCTGCTTCAGAAAGAAAGAGAAATTCATGACTGGTGGGTAAATAAAGCCATGGTTTTTGGGTGAACCGTCTCTTTATAATATCTGTCCTTATCTTTTTGTAAAAGGTATTAATATTATATCAGTTCATTGAACATGTTTATCTTGCATCATTTGAATGAGAATTACCCCAAGGACATTCTTGTTTGTTCAACCGATTGCATCAGTGGTTCCCACACCAGCAGCCCATTATTAGACACGATTATCACTGCACAAATAGCAAAAGGGACAAACCAGAAGACCACGATTCAAAAAAGAGTCCTATTTATCCTTTGATAAACCCTATCCCTTTCAATCGGGGGGGTGTCTAGAGAGCCAGAATAGATAGCAGTCAAACTCATCATCGCCTCGTATCTCATATAGAGTTCCGCTGCAGTGCATACAGTTTATTAAAATGCCTCATGAAGCTGTCGACTCAAAGTGTTCAGAGAGAATGACTCTCGTTCCAAATGGCTTTGATGCTGATCTGAAATTCAATTGCATTGTGTCAAAGAAGAGCTAAGTCCCAAGATGCCTGCTGCTTGAAGCGCCATCCTTCTCTATTGCTTTTTGTTTTTTTGCTCAAATCGTTTAAGAACTATTGTTAGTAGTTGGGTGCAGAAAACAATTTTCAGTCTTAAAAAACAAGAGGGAGGTAATTCGGAGGTTAACACAACATTGCACTTAGCTTAATGAAGAACAGAAAGTGAAACGGCACATTGTGTCATGACTCCAGATCCGTGTTGCTCAACACACCCACCTTAAGCGTAGCTCTTTCAGAGAAAGACAAGGAACAGAAGATAAAGGTGACAGCTAAAGATATACATTGGCGTGATAAAAAAGTTAAGTCGTCTTCTTCTAAGACACATTTCCTTTGGCACAGTGGCCCCGGCTGTGGAGCCAAGGCAGTCATTATGGGTGAAAAACTGTCCCGGTTCAGGGCCCTGACTTTATTGGAATTGCTCGTAAGTGTTACTACGTCACACTTGTTCCCCTGAGGTGTATTACTCCATGGTGAAATAAGTGCTGGGTGATAAAAGAAAATGCTCTATAAGACGTATCCGTGCCAGAGGGAGCCCGCTAACGTGGAAACGGCACTGCACAGCTGTATGGACAATATATTGGCAGAAGTAAAATTGCCTTTGAGCAAGACAGAGGAACACAGGATATTCTCTGATCAGAGAATGTTTGAGATTTATGAGCTCAATGTATTAGTTTTACAGCCTAAACCAAGAACTGAATAATAATTGATTCCTTTAAATAAAAATACAATTTCCGAATGACATTCGGTTGCGTTAATGGTTCTGGCACATGCATTCTTCCACTGATGCGTACTAAAATACATGGTTTCCTTCAATATATACGGTATATAATCTCCAAAACAGAGTTACCGAATAAACAGCGCAAAAATGACAGTAGGAGTAGTCCACTTGACAAATGCTCCTATTTTTTTGTGGCTCAGAAACATAAAACGTAACCAGTATTCTGATTCCCAACAAATGACAAGAGTCGGTTCTATTTAGTGAATCAGTACGAACAGTTTAACCAATCCGACTCCTGAACGAATAAAGACTTCACTTTTTGTTCCATGACTTCCATATACACATGCAACTGCAGACGACAACACAATCTGAATGGGTTTGATGCATTCCATTTGGTGAATTGTGAATTCATATCACATAGAGATAGGTGGCCAATAGAAGATTGATAAATTGTTGCATTAAAGTCAAGTAGATTGTATATATTTGTACATTTTTGATGTATTATATACATAAAAAAGATGCCACAGAGTGTGACATCATAGTGCAACAATTCTTATGTGCCTGTCCTTTTTAATAGATTAAAAATACAGTAACTATAGTCTGACTCCCATACTAATTACTCTAATGAGGTGGTTCTTACTGTGTTATGTTGAGATTTCAATCAGTGTTGTTTAGTATATGACAACATGTAGTGAAAGAGGCACATGATGAGCTTTTTAGTAGTATTTTATACAAATATATGAATTAAATATTGTCGCTATTGTGCGAAAACCCGAATCTCCATTTCTCATATCTCCATTTTACATCCTTTTTTTTCATAAATCATTAATATTGGTCATTGCAAATATCTATGAAAAGAATAAGAGCTTGTGACTAAACCTCAAATATCTGATGGATCCTCAAACTGTCAGTAAAACCTCATTCCTCAATGCAATTATGAATGAATGCAGTGCTGGACGCAGTTTGGACCGTCTCCGCTAGTTTACAATGCAAGGGTAAATAAAGAACTGGTTCTTTATTGGCTCACTGCTTTTACACTAGTCAGCGTTTTCTTTACTCGAGAATCACTTTATATGTTTTATGTATTTGAGGAGTGGAGAAGAGTGTCTTACTCTAGCATTTCCTGTAGGGTCATAGCCAATAATAATACATAGTTAATGCATGTTAACAAATTGAACATTATTGAAAACTGTTACCATTAATAGTATCCTGCCTTTAAGGGGAATCCTGTATTGGCAAATAGGAAAATTCTGAATTTGTCCCATGAGTTTTGTGAACATGGAACTTTCTTTTCTGTAATAACAGTGTTTGGAGTGTTTCTCTTCTGACAGGTTGAAGCAGACAAATGAGGAGACTCGCAGCCCACCTGAAGCCCAGGAGAATGCAGCCTGAGCAGGCATGCCAGCGGAGGCCCCTGCTAATTATCAGGCCTCTTCATGACTGACATCTGCCTCCTACCCTACTATTAGGACCAGGGGACCAGGGGACCAGGAGAAAAAAAAACAGCAAAAAGGGGTTGCACTATATTCTCTGTAAGCACAACATTGTGACTTTGTGGTGGTGGTATCTGTTTTCATTTTTCACAATTAATGAATTTAGATTGGCTGAATTCTTTTGTGGGTTCATGGTGAGATAAGGTCCATCTGGTGACGGATGCATTCTGGTTCATGATGAGAAGCTTTCTAATCATTATGATCAATGCATAAAGTAATTTGTTCTGGGTCATAAGCTAATTGGCACCAATTTAGCCCCCTTTCAATGATATACTCTATGAATTTCCCAAATGTATTTTTTTTAGCTTTGTTTGTAATGAGGTAGAGCTCAAATAATTAGCTTAAATGTTAGAACATTGTTTCAGTTGTTATTTTAAGAACTACAAAACCTTCCTAAAATGTTCCTATTTAGAATGTACTAACATTAAAGGGATAGTTCACCCAAAAATGTAAATGATCCCATCATTAATTCCCTTACCCTCAATCCATCCTGTGTATATGACATAATTCTTTCATAAGAATAAAATCAGAGTTATATTAAAAAATGTCCTGGCTAATCCAAGCTTTATAATGGCAGTGAATGGCAGCCCAAAATTTGAAGCCCAAAAAAGTGAATCTATACATTATAAAATTAATTCATATGGCTCCGGGGGGTTAATAAAGGCCTTATGAAGTGATTCGATGGGTTTGTGTAAATATCCATTTTTAAAACTTTATAAAATAAAATATCTAGCAAAACGATTATGTTACATCTGACGTCATCGTCACGCCAGTCAAGCTTTTTCCATTGAAAGTTGAATACGGAAGGCGGTCCACCTTCATCTGAATGGTGGATTGAGGGCGAGTAAATCATGGGGTAATTTTTGGGTGAACTATCCCTTTAATAGCAGTACATGCTAATTGTCATACATTCTTAAGTATCATTTGCAGTAGGCCTACTACTTGATATATAGTATTACACTTATCTTGTAGTATTTAAAAGTAATGTGTTTTTGCTAAAGTAATGCAAGCTATTTGTAGTGCTTACTAAATAGCAGTCCATATTAGTATGTACTAAAAAGTCCATATTTGTAAATAGTACATTCTAGCTGTATACATAGTAGAAATGTAGAACCTTCCTATTACTATTGTTACTATTTTCTTTCATTCTTTGGTTTCTCATAATAATAGTTTAAAATGAACTGAAATTCAAGTTCAGCTCTAATTATTCCAGCATGGTGTCTAAGCAGGTGATTAAGTCTTCATTTTCTGGCCTCCTGATGTGAGAAGTAATGCCGATGTTGACTCTGGAGATTGTAGGCATGGTGATGGTTCGTCTGTCGAGCGTCTGCTCTTTGGTGACCTTGTCCATCTGAGGCATCTGCGGCTCAGTGGAGCGTTTCTTGGCCGTCTCATGCTCTATCAGTCCCAATGACAGAACACGGCACCAGACCAGACCCGTATGACTATAAGGGATAAAGTCAACGCGATTCGCCAGCCTAACTGACCCCTCTGGTCTAGGGGTCAATGCTGGAGTCATTCAGCACCTAAAGTCACCCTGATGCACTCATATGAAAACTCATATGTCCCTTTGATTGGCATTGTACACAAGGATAATTCTAAAAAAAGGTCATGCGAAATATCATTTGAAAGCAAAAACAAAAAAAGAAATTGTTGTGCATTCTTGGAAGTAAAATATACAGTACTAGTTATATATATGCTTGATTGTAGTACACTTAAAAATAAATGTGTATTTGCTAAAGTAGCAAATTCAAGGACTTTGTTGTGCCAACTAAAAAACAGTCCATAGTACGTACTAAATTGTAGTACATTTTATTGTTAGTACATTCTGATTAGTCCAGACTGTTTATAGTATATATTTGGAAATAGTATATTTTATATACATACTTAAAATATTATGATATATTATTGTGTGTAAACTAAATGAAAATGACAACTGTCGCTTTGGCAACTAGCTTAAATAAAGTTTTACTTTTTTTTCAAGTAATTAATTTTTTATAACTATAATAACACTATAATACTATAATATAATAACTGTAATAATAACTGTAGTACATAAGTAGTAGTAGTAGTTTACATACTAGTTCTATACAGTACATAGTAGATATTAGTACATACTAGTTGTAATGCATGCTATTAAGAAACAAGCAAAAATACAAAAGTGTGCATTTAAAATTGTGTATGAGTACATGGGTATTCTACTACATATGCAAGTGTGCATGTTGTTTCTTTGAAAGCTCCTAGCAGTGTGAGGAACAGGAGTCATTCTGCCCTCAGCTCCTACTGAAGCCAGCCATCAGACACAACAGGGTGATGGTGCGTACAGTTGCCATGGAAATCCAAGTTAGTAGACCAGACCACATGCAACAGGGTTCAATGGCTCAAAAAATCTCAAATGAACTGATGTAACAATCTGCATGCAATTAATTTGTGCCGCTTTCAGCTGTTTGCTTTGTGAATGAATGCCTTCTCTTTCAGTTTAGTTCCCTCTGGTTTACTATATAGTTTCATAAATGAACGTTATTATTGAGGAATACGGATGTGTTTTATACCACTGTTGCAAAGCTGAATCTTCATTATACAGATGGTATTTTCACCGCTAATCACTGAAAACTGAAAATGTTCCATCAATGTGTCAATGTTTTGCTGATGAGCACATTCTCAAATGCCATAACTACAAATTTTTACTCCACAGCCATTCATGAAGTAGCCATGCATTCTTACACTAAATATTTGCCCAGTAAACAATTTTATTTATACTATAGTAGGCAACTTATATTTGACATCACAGCTCCTGGGAGCTGCTTGAGAGGGGCTTGGGATGAGATTAAGATAAATGGGTACATGATTCTCCAGGTATTTTCATAGACATTGTCCTCAGTGCACTGTTGTGCAAATGTGTTAATATCTGACCTCTAGTGGTGGACTGTAGTATAGGGGTTATTGTTTGGGAAGCTTAATATGGACACACGAGGGATGGTTCACATTCACTGTGTTTGAATGTTATGTAATTCTAAGCACTTGAATGGTTTATGATCAGGATCACTGATCAGAGCGCTCGAGTACTCAAGTCATGAGTCATTTGTATTTGTAGAAGTAAATTAAAATGACACGCCTTCTTCTGAATGCATTTTTATCTCACATTTTTCTTTTGTTATCACTGTTGGTTAGGTTTTGTGTTGGGTTTAGTTGTAGGTGGTATGTTAATTCCACATGCAATAGAGCAGGGCTATTCAAATCTTGCCTTGGAGGGCCAATGCCCTGCAGAGTTTAGCTCCAACCCTGATCAAATACACCCACCTGTGATTTTTTAATGATCCGGAAGACATTGATTAGCATGTTCAGGGGTTTGATTAGGGTTGGAGCTGAACTCTGTAGCGCATTGGCCCTCCGGGGCAAGATTTGAATAGTCCTGCAATAGAGCATTACTTATAGTGTCACTCACTGGTCATTTAATTTCCGAACTACTGCGATACATACAACATTCAACATAATAAAACGCAGGCAGATTCAATTTCATCTGTTTCTGATTAAATGCGTTTTAGCGTCACTCGCCAAACATTTAATTTCTGAATTGCTTGCGTTACGCACAACAGCCAACATAATAAAAAGTTTCACGTTCATCTGTTGCACTTTTAACTTTAAAAGTGTTGCGAAATATGCGAGTATGTTGCCATGCGCATGTTTTTCCAATGAGTCTGGGTTGGTCAGATCTCACACACTGTTTTGAATGTGCACTAACACTATTGTCTGTCAACAAACATTGGAGGATTAAGTGTTGTTATGTCTGCATTGAAAATTATCTTTGAGTACTCTATGTTTAGAATACAGATCGAGTAGCCATAGTCTATTTCAGAAATAAGGTCCCCTTATAGGCTACTACTGTCAATCAGCTTTCAGTACTTCAGGTTTAGAACTCCCACTGATAATAAAAAGCCGCTGAAAACAATTTTTGTGTGTACTTGCAGGTGTCATAAGGGAAAAGGGAATTTTCTTTCATCTGATCCACATTTTTCTCAAAGCTACTATCCACAGGAGCAGTGGATTGAGGGCAGATGTTTCTCTCAATAGCTCACATCCCATTAGCATAATGATCAAGTGCAGCACGGACTAAATATTTGATAGCCGGGCCCAGTGTGTATATATGTGTTTGTTTGATGTTTGTTTGGTCCTGTCACACTGGGGCTGTTTGAGGTCAGATAAAGGCTGTTCCTGATTCTACAGGGGGGGAAACACAGCCCTGGATGCTCCTCACGATACGCCGTAAGATTGTTTGAAAATGCCCTAGTTCAGATAAACAACCTGAATATGAGTTTGAAAAAAAAGCATGTCAAAACACAGCAACAAGTTCCTCGCTTCTGTCTCCTATCAAGAAAAACATGTTCTCTCTGCCCCGGGAACGGGTGCTCTCATCCGTGTTAAACAGTCGACTCCCCCCTGAGAGCTAGGGTGAAGACAGAAAAAGAGTGAGTGTCCCACAGGCTAACAGCTCGCACAACACCCTGCAGAGAGAACGACGACAGCGACGACTCACACAGTTTTCTCTGATCAGTCAAGCATAATGTAATAAAGTGGATTTCGCTAACCATTACCCATACTTCTGCGGCACTCCTGAGGTAAATGATACCACTGGGTAGCTTTTCTTTTCAGAACGCCTACCTCGGGTGTTTGATGTGCAAGCCTATGGACCTTTTTCATAAACAGTGATAACACGTTTTCCACAAAGTCGGCATGAAATGAAAGTTGCAATAGTCTAGTGCCATATAGCCGAGGGAATGGCTTCTTGAACAAGAACAAATGTAGGGCGGGGCTTGATTTTGTCCCTTTGAGAATTGGTTGTTTGGGGTTTGCTATTGGTTGATCTCATGTGAGTGGCAGTCTCACCCGTGGACATTTCATGACATTCTACATGGAGCTGTTTACTTTCTTGGACTCGGAATTATGTATTTCTATGGCAACACTAACGCCAAAATTTATCTGCACTGGACAGGTGGTACAGCGGCCACATGGTACAAGTAGTAACTCCGAAAATTACGAGTTTACATGTTGTAATTACAAGTTCTACAAGCATGTGAAGGCTTTTTACAGTTGCAATTGTTATGGTATTTGTATATGGTAATTGTTATGGTAATTATGACACGTTGTGAACGCAAATTAAGCAGTGCTTCTATTGTTTATTTTTGCTTCTTATTTGGCTGTGTATTGATCCAGAGATTCTGTACACTTTCAGGGTGCTTTCACAATTGGTTCGATTGCCTGGACCGGACGAGAGTTTGATTGCTCCCCCCTCCCCCTGCCCCCGCTTCATATTATATTATTTGGGTCCGAACCGGGGTGCGTTTGCGTCTTCAAAGCAGCAGCTGTTTACCCCGTTGCTTGGTAACGACAGCAAGCGAGAAGTTGGCAAAATGAATAGCGTTGCTCACTTCACTTTTATATTTTTGTTTTTGAACTGTTGGTTTTGTTACCAAAGCTTCAGTATGTAATGCCACTTGTACTACAAATGCTCTAAAGAACGCTGAAGACGAGCAGAAATGAGATCTACAGCTCTCTGCTTGCAGTTTATCAGTCACGCTCGTCAGGAAAATGAGTGAAACGCACACAAAACACACATTTTTATCAAATAATTTGTCATTAATAGTGGTTCACTGCCGCGATTTAGTACGATTGCGTTCACATCAGCAGCGAACTGTACCGGAGTTCAGGGAAGTGTTGTCATAAATTATGGAAAAATAATGAGGAAAGAGTTACTACAGTAATTATACATGTAACATATGTAACAAGGACACATATAATTTGGCTTGTTACAGTTTAATTATATATTTAAGTAGTTAATACATGTACTTACTATAGGGTTATGGTAGGATTAGGGTGTGGTTGAGGGTCAGTTGCATGTAATTATGCATAATTTACTGGTATTACTAAGTAACGTGTAACAAGGACACTGTTAAAAAAAGTGTTTCCATAAATTCTTACCTTTTCCTCTTTTGTAAAATCATCTTTTTTTAATAATTTTTGTATTCTTATTATTTTTCTTTTGCTATTGCTAACAAAAATTACATTTTAGACTTCTGAGAACCCTAGAAAT
The DNA here is from genome assembly GCA_023029165.1 of Gobiocypris rarus. NCBI lineage: Eukaryota > Metazoa > Chordata > Actinopteri > Cypriniformes > Gobionidae > Gobiocypris > Gobiocypris rarus. The sequence goes on along the minus strand of CM040923.1, from coordinate 24,694,209 downwards.
GTGGAAAAAGTCCATAGACTCGCTCCTGCTATTTGGGTGTTCCATCTGCTATGATTCACAGTCTGTTCAGGGTTTTGCAGTGATTTGTAATGGCACACGCTTTAGAAGTGGATTTATCAAGGCCCCCTGCATGCTGGAAGACCACTGACATTTTCAAGTACTATCGGCCATGAAAACACTCCTGCCCCGTCTGCATCTAAAACCGGCTCGCTTGCAAGTGATTAGTGACTTCATTACCCATGAGCCACTCTGTCACTCTGGGTAGGCCTGTTTTTGGCAAGTGGTCGGTGCATCGCCGGCGGTGATGGACAGGGAGTGACGTCAGCCTTGTTGTTAATAGGGTGGGCATTTGAGAGCAATTTCCCCTATCTGCATGGGGTCACTGGGGAATTGCTTAATGGGAAATCGTTATGCAAATCCAATGTAATTAAAACAGGAACCACATGACTCAGAACCTAGAGTCTGTTTGAGTGAGTATGTGTGTGCGCGCGAATGTGCGTTTGTGTTAATTTACATCATTAAGCAGGCAAATTAGCAATAGCCAGAATGAGGAGCTGATTATTTTAGGTTCATGTCTGCATGTCTGGTAATGTTTTGTGGGGGTAAAAAAAGGGCCATAACAATTCCAGGACATTCAAGCTGAACATTATATGTGAAATTTGCTTGGCAGCGAAGGGGCCCTTGTTTTGGAGTCACTTAAAAGGGAATTATTTCATGCATTGATGATAGTTTGGATGGCTTATTATGCTGTTGGTTAAGAAGCCGCACACAAAATTATCATAACGAGGGGGGAAATCCCACAGTGGGCTTGTATTGACATTATTACACAAACCAAGAGTAAGAAATCACTTTAATTCCCCATAATAACATTTCCTGGAGCACAATATTATTTCTGCTGCAAATCCATTCACTGCTGAGGTTTTCTCATATTGTAAAGAACATAGAAACACTGTGGCTTTTGCTGTCTTCCAAGAAAATGCATAAGAACTGATAAATTAAACAGATCTCAGCTCTGTATATAGGAAAGGAACATCTCAAATGAGATCTCTTTGACAGCAATGAGATGGAGAGCAAATGGAGACTTTTTGTCCTCTGATTTTTCTGTTTTCCTAAGAAAACTTCCAGTTATTTCTCCTCTAGCTCCAGAAGAGACCTCAGCGATGTATCAGACTGTCCTCGTTTGCCAAGAGAAAGTCTGGAATCGAATGCCAAAAACTTATATGAACTCCATAATTTCCTCCAAGACCATCTGAAGAGATCTGAGGTATGCTATCCAGAATTCATTTACGATATTCTGACTGCATGTCAACACTGGTCTCATTTGTTGCAAATTAGCTCTTTTAAAAATATTCCAAGATATATATACTGCCATATATATACAGGTAATTATGCTAACATTTTAGCTTAGCATGCATATTAGTAGAATATTGGCTGTTTATTAGCACATATGAATGCCTTATTCTGCATGACCATATTCTACATCCCTTAATCCTACCCAATACATTAACTTAACAACTACCTTAACTAACTATTGATAAGCAGTAATTAAGCAGAGTTTATTGAGGCAAATGTTTTATAGTTAATATAATTTATAAGTGATAATTTGCCCCCGAAAAATTTTATAATGATGTGAAAGTATTAACTTTTGAACATTTGAATGTATCCTTGCTGAAAAAAAATAACTGACTTAAATTTTACTGACCCCAAACTCTATATAGGTCTGCTGATAAGCAACCTCTGAGTCATAGTACATACCTCTAGGGTTGTCTAGAATACATTCAATATGAAACAGTTGAATTATACAAATTATTGTGAAAGTTGTGTGCATTTAAAGCAACCATTAAACACATCAGTAACCTAGCAAATCCTTAGCAGACATACAACTCAGGGGCCTGATTGCATGCTAAGATGGTCTTACAAGTTAGTAATCTATTGGTCATAATGTTTTTAAGACAGTTATATAAAAACATAGATTTGTCTAATTTGATGCTGAAAATTAAGACTACTAATAATAGTTCTTAAGACAGTATTAATAGAAAGGCTATTTTGGGGCCAGTTACATTAACATGGCCATTATATTAAGACTGTGTCTTAAGAACTAGTATGACCAATTAGCAGTTAGTTAGGGGTAATCAGTTTTACTATTCAATATCAAATTAGACTAAGCCTAGCAGGTGTGTAGCAACTGCAAAGCGAAATCTACAAAGGCTTATATAACTTTCAAACTAATGTTTAAACTGTTCTAAATGTCCAATCAATGCTTAGACAAGCCTACATTCCTACTTTGTCTTTGACAAAGTCATTGGTTAGCACAGTTCTTGCATTGTTTGAACCCTGAATCTTTCAGTTACAAGCTCATGTCTTTAGCCTGCATTATCCTTGTGAGTTTAAAGGCCAGGGTCGTGTTATCAGAGATGACAGTGAAGAGTGTGATAGCGACAAGTAAAAACCAGCCCTCCTAAAAATAAATGTGATCAGAGGCGCGTGCTGCCGTGCACATGTATTCAATACAGCGCAGACAAGAGCTCATGAGCGATGCGTCATGGGACGTTTGTATTAACTCCATCTTTCAGTGCCTGTCGACAGCTGCCGCTTTCATACTTCAAATTCCAGTAAAGGTGTGTGTCCTTCCACCGTCCGAGCTTTGTCTCCCACGTCCCGGGCTCAGAGGCTCTTAACATACGCAAAAGCCACACCGACTCGGCACATAGTCCGTCACTGAAGCATAAAAACCTTTTTGAATGCATTATGGGGTCATGCATTTATTGATCTGAGGCTTTTAGACCAGAAGTTGGCCTCTTAACCCCCGTCAAAACTGCTATTGGAGATAAATGTTCTTGGCATGCCTCTTTCTCCCCGTTTTTATGACTTAAATGCTATGATCCATTTTCATGTTCTTCCCTGCAGTCTCGAGGTGATATTCACCTGTAATTAATGCCACGCTCAACTGAATACTAGGACACATTTGAAATTCAGGCCTCCGAGCATTGGTGAATTATAGCATGAGACGGCACTTTAAAATGCTCAATTAAACAATTATGTGCATTTATATCTGCAGCACCTGACCGTGGGACACCCAGAGTCTTTGTTGTCTTTAGGCTGGCCATGGGAACCTTAATCACCTGAGTATATGAATTATAATAAATGGGAACTTGTCTTTTATAAAACCTATAATATTTTCTGTGCTGGATCAACCCACATGCATGTGCTAATGAGTGTTAATTGTGTGTTTCTGCAATTCCAGAACAATGGCGTGCCAAAAGGTGGCATTCATGGGAGGCGCTGTTGTGAGTTATTTTGGTTGGCCATTCACATTTGAGAGGTGAGGCATGGATCAATCATTGAAAATCACACTACGTCGTGTCCCTCCGTACATCACTCCTCTGTTCACGCTCCTGGACTCCTCTTCAAAGGTAAGAGCCCTGTATCAATGCTTTTTTATCATGTCTAACAGTCTGCCGTAGAAATCAAAGGTCCACTTCAGAGGTCTTTTAAGTTAGAGAGCAAAGAGTGGTTGAAGAGTCTTTTGATTTGAGCAAATGGAAGGGTTTTTCACTTCCTTTGCTTGAGTTTTTGTTTATTTTTGCATATTTTTCAGCATGAATTATGACACTAGGGCATGCAGTTTAATAGTGTGGGATATTGTGAGGTGAATGACAGGGTGTCTGGAACATGCCTATGACATTCTGGATAGATTTGGTTGGTTGTAACTCTATATCGTTTGATGTCGCCAGTGTATTGGATATAGGCCTATGAATCATCCCAAATTACTTTACACCATCAAACTTTAGAGCATCATAAACCATTTAATAATGAGGGGTCTTTATAAAAATTCATTGACATCATATTTTGACTTTAGTTTAAGTTTTTGACCTGCAAATTGTAGTTCTAAGGGTGTGTTCACACTTGTAGTAGTGATACAGTCCTGGTTCGCTTAGCGTTCATCTGTCATTTTTAACACAGACCCTAAAGATACCAACCACAACAAAAAATGTTTGCGACAGAACTTGAGGTACATCCAAAACAATGCTGTGTGCTGGGCTAAATGTGCTCGCTGTAAATGCAGGCATAAGATGGTATATGATGGAGCTGACAACTTGTGGACAGATTATAAATTATGTAAAGGTGGCAAAACAGTGTCAGGAATCCCTGTGTCACATGCAAACGAAGATCTGCTACAAGGAGACGCGGTTCTAACACTGAACTGGGATTGGCAACATCGGGACTGCTGTATGACAAGGAAAAACAGGTATGCTTGAGCATTCTGACCTTTTTAAGGTCGCATCTTGTGACAACGTCCTGTTTTTGGTTAGTTTACATGTCTTTGGTCCGTGTTTTCATTCCTATTTCAGTCAAACTGTACCAGAGTGCGTTTGGAGTGCACTGAGACCCAACATTTCAGGGGTCTCGGTCCGCTTGTTTGGTGCACATCAGCGTTCAGATGGCATTCACACTTCATCAAAAGAACAGCACTAACAGAGCAATCGCACCAGAGTTTGTTTTAATCAAACCAAACCTACCAAGTGTGAACACACACTAAACTGAGGTTCTAGGGAGTAAAAACTTGTTTTTCCCCTTTCATAATGCAGTACTAAAGTACTGTATTGTCATGCAAGTCCTCAGGAATGTCAAACATGAAGGTCAATGACTCGATTGCTTCTTGCCAAAGTCATGTCAGTTATATCAAGGACATAAACATTAGCAGGACCAACGCCAAAACTGAGTTGCTGTTGAACATTTGTCATTTACAACCAATTAGTGACATTATTCCCCTCATATTATATCAGTTTTCACTTTGATACACAATGGTGTTGCTGGACCCCTCTTTGTTGTCTCAGATGATTCATTCCATGTACCTTGTGAGTGTGTAAAGTTGCACCAGATTTATTTTCACTATATGACAGTTTTCAGACAATGTGTCATCAATATCTCCCATCACAGGGTTGAATTCATACTGAGAGTGTTTTTGTCTCTGCTTCCTATCCACAATCATTCCGCCTCTAAATTTCATCCCTCAGCACCATTTTCCCAGAGGAACCCCATTAACCCCTGTTCAGTGTCATCCTGCCCGCCGTGCAGCGTTCAATGAGACAGTCAAGGTCACTGTTTTCTCCACGGGGCCAAAATGTCAGGACCCCGATCTCTTTGAACCACAAGCTGTAATGAATGTATCTTTGAAGATACTGAGAAAATCGCTGATGTGCACAGAGAGATGGTTTGTTATATTGGTGGAGTAAAGGTCACGGTTCTTCCGTGTTTGTGTCGCAGTGATGACCGGTATTAAAGCGGAACCCAGCGTCCGGTAACTGTCTGCATATTGGAATTGTATTAGTGGATCTGTAGCTTTTGATGTCAAAGAACAGCAGGCTTTATTTAATGCATTTAAACATGCTTTTTTAGGAGCAACCCTTGACTCCGGCGTCACTCTTAATCCACGACAGTTGTTTGGCATTTGACTAGTGATGCCTGACGTGTTTAGATATGAATGGTGAAGTGCTCACTAGTCACCACAATTATTTTGGCTCTCTTTCAGGACTCACATAGTGTATTTCAGACATGTCTGAGGGGTAAGTATTATCTTTATTAGGCTATTGACCCTGTCAATGTCATACACCTCCTAAACTGCTTATTTATGCCAGGTTATGAACTATAAGTTAACATTTTCAACACATTTGTTTCTGTAAATATACAAATCTAGTTGCTCTTTGCGTTTTGTTTGAATTTTTTTATTTTTTACATGCAATGATTTCTTCACAGGCCGGTAAGTGAATTCTGAGGGTTTTGTATTAAGTTTTGCTTTGCTCCTAAATTCTTCCCTTTTAATAGTTTCCATAATGATTAACAGTTTAAGGAAGCAGCACACGTGGTGGTGTCTCTATATATTAAAGTCCAGTGAATGTTGGAATCGATGACCCTAATCCAGCTCTAAATGGTTTTTAGTCACTCAATAATTCTGTAAGACACCGAACAGCATGTTAAAAACTAATCTGCACTGTAAGTTTGCTCTGGTCTGCTTAAAACTACACTGTGCCACTGAGCCCTCAGTTTGGCAGTTCAGACAGTAATCAGTTCAGGCAGTTTAATGCATGCACCGCAGAGTGTGTAGATTAGACCACTCGCTGGATTGTCTTAACAGGACCACAGAATATAAAGATCTTGGCTTAACTCTCCCTGTTCTTGCAGAAAAAGGTTAGATCCAAGTACTCTGCAACACGCAGACTTCTGCTAAAGGTAGGTCAGAAACACACACATATTGGGTTTCATGTTATATGAAGACTTTCCACAGACATAATGATTTATATACTGTACAAAACTGTATATTCTATCCCTAACCCTACACCAACCCTACCCATCACAGAAAACTTTCTGCAAAGAACATCACTTAGTATGATTTATAAGCTGATTGAAGTCATGGGGGACCAAAGAATGTCCCCACAAGGACATGGATGTTGGATATTACTGTTCTTATTGGGGACATGTGTGTGTGTGTGTGTGTGTGTGTGTGTGTGTGTGTGTGTGTGTGTGTGTGTGTGTGTGTGTGTGTGTGTGTGTGTGTGTGTGTGTGTGTGTGTGTGTGTGTTAAAATTGTATTCAGCACTGGTTTATGTGTTTGTTGTTTGTTTTGTGCAATCACACATGATTTACATGTCTCCTGTGATGGGTAGGTTTAGGGACAGGGGCAGTGTAGGGGATAGAAAATACGGTTTGTACAGTATAAAATGCATTACGCCTATGGAATGTCCCCATAAACATGGAAACACAACATGTGTGTGTGTGTGTGTGTGTGTGTGTGTGTGTGTGTGTGTGTGTGTGTGTGTGTGTGTGTGTGTGTGTGTGTGTGTGTGGACTGGTAATCCCTACGGTATGGGGACAAAATGTCCCCACAAAGATGGCAATATCCAAATTTTTGTCCTTGTGGGGACATTTTTTGGTCCCCATGAGGAAAACATCTTATAAATCACACTAAGTGATGTTTTTGAAAAGTAAAAATGCAGCATGTCTCCTGTGATGGGTAGGTTTAGGGGCAGGGGCAGTGTAGGGAATAGAAAATACGGTTTGTACAGTATAAAATGCATTACGCCTATGGAATGTCCCCATAAAACATGGAAACACAACGTGTGTGTGTGTGTGTGTGTGTGTGTGTGTGTGTGTGTGTGTGTGTGTGTGTGTGTGTGTGTGTGTGTGTGTGTGTGTGTGTGTGTGTGTGTGTGTGTGTGTGTGTGTGTGTGTGTGTGTGTGTGTGTGTGTGTGTGTGCCTTAAAAATTGTATTCAGCACTGGTTTATGTGTTTGTTTGTTTTTTGTGCAATCACACATGATTTACAGTAGTGAACTAGGTGCTAAAATAACATTGAAAGCATGTGCAAATGAACATCACTATTAGTGGACAAAAGTGGGGAATGATGTATTTTGTACTAGCGTGATACGTCTCTCACTTTTTCCTCGCCTGACCCTTAGAGCAAACTGCTGAAAAAGGCAGAAAGCTTGCTGGTGACAGAAAAAGAGCAGAAAGATTTGGAAAGAGAAAACACCCTGAGGGAAAGAGCACCGCCCTCAACCTCTCTGGCCTCTCTATCCAAGAACTGCAGGTGTAAAACTTTACTATGTCAGATATTTACATTGAGAGCTTTTACTGCGGCCAGATGACTGCGTCCCGAATATCTCTCAGACTATTATAAGCATGGTGTTCATGGTGTTTACATTAGCCGTTTGAGTTGATGTATCATCATTTGTCTTTGCAGGAGCTTTGTAGAGATTTGCACCACAAGATTGACGTTGTGGATGAAGTGCGATATGACCTTAATATAAAAGTTGCCAGAAATGATGCAGAGGTATGTAAACAGAGAATATACATGCATATAAATATGTTTGGGATCGGTATGTTTTTTTAAATGATTTTAAAGAAGTCACTTATGGTCAACATGGCTGCATTTATTTGATCAAAAATACAGTAAAAAACAGTAATAATGTGTTTATTACAGTAATGTTGTATGATTACAAATTAAAATAACTGTTTTATATTAGAATATTTGGTTAAACTATTTAAGGTGACATAGTTGTACTTACTCAAATAATTAATTATGAATAATTTACTTATTTGAGTTTACTTACTCATGTTATCAATACAGTAAGTACATGCAGTAACATGTAACTACGTCTCCTTAAAATAAAATTACCGAATATATTTTAAAATGTAATTTATTCCTGTGATGCAAAGCTAAATTTTCAGCAACTGTGCTGATGTGATTGAGTGGAGGTGGGGACTAATTTACATATTCATGATTCTGCGTATACTAAATGAAGCAAGGGTGTAGAGTTATAATTCAAGCTATATTAAGGCATGAATAAATTATTTTCACAGGAAAAACTTTAAATATGCCGTTTTGATTATCAAAGATAAGTTTTAAGGGATAAAATTATTGACTGCAGGGGGACTTTAATTATTCCAAACTTTTGACCCCCGGTGTATATTATTTTGAAAGTTATTTCGCTGATACAACCACTTCACAGATTTATTAATGAAAACCTGGAATGTTTGTTTGTTACCAGATTCTCTCATTAACTCAGAAGATCTATGAACTGAAGGGAAAAATGAAGCGGCCGAATCTGAAAAGGGTGAAGAAGTCGGCAGACGCCATGCTAGGAGCGCTAACGGACTCCAGAGTCACGAAAGCTGACTTCAAAGCAAACCTCAAAACAGTTAAAAAGGAAGAGGAAAAGGTAACACTCCAGCTCAGTGTTTCACCAGGAGCCCGTCTGGCTGCTTGTACAGGCCGTGCTTTCAGCTCATTTGCTCAGATGTGCTGTGTCTAAAGAGACGGGTTATTTTAGAAACCAAGTCATTTCTTTAAAGGCCTAGTGGTGATGAAATGTTGGCATTTAAACCGCCCCGTCTGTCTGATGCGTGTTGCCACGGTCCGCCGTGCCTGTGCAACCATTTGAGTTGCTCTCATCTCTGTCTTTCTGTCTCACTGAAGCATTTTCTCTCCATCAGAAGGAGGAGGTCACGGACTGGAGAAAAAACGTGGAGGCCATGTCAGGCATGGAGGGCAGAAAGAAGCTTTTCAACGCCGGACAGTAGCCAAAAAGAGGTTGCAAAGGATAAAGGGGCGTCTTGATACAAAGCTCATGTTGTTTGTTTGAATTTTGATCACCTTGAATATTATTTTATGGTAAATTATTCATTTATTTTGGCAGCCAGCTGTGGCTTTCACGCAATATTAAATTGTGATTTGCTGCGATTAAAACGTGTGAGCACTGTCCATAGAGAGCGATTCGATAATAGAGCAACCTCATATTCATATTATATCATATCAACTGTGTAAATATTTGCTTCATATTCAGTGATTGAAACCAGTAAGGCTACTGTTTGCCCTCGGGTGATGAACATGATTATTTTATTACCTGTTTGTAGTTTACAAACAGAAAAAATTTGTTTAATTTTTAATAAAAGCTTATTGAGTGAATTAGGAAGTTGGAGTCCTTCATTAAAAGATAAAAAACCCGCTTTAATGTCAATACCGCAGGAACTGCATGTTAAATACCCAGTTAAAAGCAGTTTTAGCTGTTGACCTACAGATGGCGCTCTGCATTTATATTACATTGACTGAACTGACATTCTCTCAACAGCAGAGGGAGACATAGTCACGCAAACCTTTCCGCAGGACAGAGGCCTTAAATAAGCTGTGTGATTGCCACAACTAATTTATCAGTGAAACACAATGGATATGCATACACTGGTTTACATCTGAAATATGACCTTTTGTCTGTGGACAGGTTTAGTGCTGTTTAGAAAAGGAAGTCAAGGGAGGTGAAGGGAAGAAATGTGGGTGGCACTGTATCCTCTATTACCAGACAGATGGCAAACTGGCAGATTATGCCATCAGTCATCAAGACCTGAGTCAGCACAACCACCTCAGCACAGCAAAAAGCTTTAGGTCAAAACTGACTTCACCAAAAGAAAATAAATCAGTGAAACAGTGAATCAATAGGTTTTGGGATAAATGTTTTTGTAAATGTGGATATTAGTTGCTATGATATAACTGTGTGGCTATACTTCCTCTAAAACTACAAACATTTTTTTAATTTTTATTAGTGGTAACAAGGTTCCATTTGTTATCAGTATAGTAGGCAACTTTGGAGAGGCTAGCAATAGCGAGCTAGCTTTGAAAGCATAAGATCCCACCCTTCAGAGGATCTCCAAATCCACGCCTCCTCCAAAACACACGAATGCGCACAACAGTCTGCACAAGAGATGATGTTAATTTACCTCATGTCTCAAAGCACAAAACATATAAATAGTAATGAACATAAACAACTTAGTGCTCTGACTTGTACCACATGACTATTGCCATTGAAATGCATAATTCTGAGTCTGAGGACGTGAACAGCTCCGGGTAGAACATCACAGGTTAGCATCTCTTAATTACGGCAATTATAACATGGCATGAATGCGGCAAAAGCTTTTTGTTTTGGTTCAGGGGGGAAATGTAAAAGGTGGCTGCTGTTAGGACATCCATGCATTCGGACTGCATGCAACAAATGGACAAAACATTTTTTGGTCCTTACACTTCCACAGAAGATATATGTAATTTTTTTTATATTTAGATCATTCTAGTATTGATTGTTGTCAGGATGTGAAGAGAGTTTCAACCAATATACAGTATGAAAAGTGTTTAAAACATTAACTAATGGGACATTATTATAAAGTATTACCTATTTATAGTTTATGATTTTATGATAGATTGTATGGATTTTTGTCACAAAAAGGAGATGGAGAATGCCATCTAAATGCTTTTTCAAGTGGATCAAAGTTATTTTGAAACCTTTGTGCATAATCTTAAAGTATGCAGTATCTTTTTACTATCCTATTAATGCAGGTTTCTCATTTTTATGATTAGCAGATGGATTTGGTTTAGATTGGATACAGATGCAGTCTCTTTGGCAATGTTAGACACACGTTGTTCTTCCTCCCTTAAAAATGACTTCCAAAGGTTCATTGTATCCTGCCGCACTTATTAATGCCAGAAAGGTTTAGGATCAATGTGAGTGGAGTTGAGATCGAGGAGAATTATCAGATTGTTCTGTAACGTCTTCAGTTCACTGAATGTATTCAAGTTGATAACAGAGATGCTTCATATGCTACTTGTATATTAAAATCAACAGGTGACACCTTGTATTGTTCATTCATTACAGACGAAATTGTAATTATAGTCCATTTAAATATTTGTGTGTGACTTGGTTGCAGTTTAAATGCTCACTACCCACAATAATAAGGCCACTGGAGATGGATTTTGATATTGGCACCCTGGAGTTCACCTACAATTCTCTGTGAACTCTCAATGCTTCAGATGTCCTGGTTAAAAGAAGTTCATGTACTCCCATAGAGAGAGACAATGTAGAGATATTCCCTCTCTTAAGAGCACAGAGCAAGTTAAGGCAAGCGGCTAATATTTTCAGGAACTCAGGTTTAATATCTGTTGAGGTTATCTGAGGTCTTTCCCTGATGTTATAAACCAAAGCACATTATAAAAGTAAACATCTGAGATCCTCAGGCAAATATAGTCCAGGCAAAGCCCTCAGATCAAAAGACCAAAAAGTCTGGCAACTTCTCCTGTGTAACCAAATTACAGGCAAAACGATCGACATTTGACTGCTCTCGGTTTCCAAATCGTGGGAAAATAATAGGAGATATTTTGCTCGCATTTTGGGGTGAAGCACTTGAGCACTTTTGTTTCACCAGTCATACATGTAGAACAAATAAATCCTCATCTTCCTTCAACGGTGTTTGGTTGATTTATTTGCCAGAGTTCAAGAATTAATTTTCAGTCATTCTATAATGTTGCCAAGACACACACTCACTTCGACCTCAAGTCCATACTCTGGTCTGATTCTCACACATACACTCACACACACACATTTTTGAGTAAAACACCCTTGTAAGTACCTCAGTCGACTTGAAAAATCCAAATCCACACCTCAGTGCTCTAATTTGGTTCTCATATTTCTTTATAGAGGTTATCGATAATAAATATCCTCAACAAATATATAATGGATGCGATTAATTTAGATTCAGTGCTGTCAAATTGATTAATCTGGATTAATGACATCCAAAATAAAAGTTTGTGTTTTCGTAATATATTTGTGTGTACTGTGTATAATTATTATGTATATATAAATACAAACACACATGCATGTATTTAAGAATGTTTTTTATGTAGGCTATCTATTGTATTTATGTTCAATATAAATTATATAAATATATATACAGTATAGGTTACATGCAAATATTTCTTAAATATATACATGTATGTGTGTGTATTCAAATATGCATAGTAATCATACATGCAGGCTTGATATGCATAAGAGACTTCTTTCAAAAACACAAAATACATCCAAACTTTACACACACACACACACACACACACACACACACACACACACACACATATATATATATATATATATATATATATATATATATATATATATATTCGTGCTGTAAAATCGATACATATAGTTTTGTACATTGAAATTGAAATAGTTATGTTTACTTTTACATTAAGAAGACTTTTTATATATATTTTTGAAATTACATGAAATAAAGATTTGATAAGGATACTACAATGCACTAGTGTTCATTTACTCTTATAAAGAAGGATATTAAATCGTGTTACCAGCGATGAGTTTGGTCCTGCAACTGTACACGACTCGTGAAGGCGGAGATCTGATGGAGTGAATGGCTTCTAAAGGGAGGAGCTTCAGAAACCCAGAATCCTGTTACTGAACGCTGGAGATTTGGGAGTGAAGGAGCAGCTCTAGTCACTTTCTCTCTGCAGGTTTCTTCGCACATCTAAAGGACGCACACTTCGTTCGCCTCATAGCCCAGGTGAGTTTTACCATCACTGCCAGATGTTTGGATGCGAGTTTACAAACTGTACGCGTTTTTCACAAACTCTTCCTGCTTTTTTGATAAAACATTAACCATTTGGCGTCAGTCTCAATGAAGTCTTTTGTTGAAAAACGTGGCTTAGATATTGCATGCATATAGTCTTGTTTGTTGAATATAATATTTTATTTTGTATTTTAAGAAAGTTCTAGCTCTAGATTTGTGTGATTCAGTTGCTTTGAAATACGAATGTACAAATATTTGTGCATATGCATTAGCTATAGGGAGTGTTGAGGATGCTACAATCTTCTATACAATCTTTCTATATTTTTTCCCCCTTGACTCCAACACCCAGCCCACCCTTTTGCATAGATCTTTACCTTATTTATTTACAATTCACAAGCCAAACCCTTTAGGAAAAGGCCTGGGTTGATTGACAGCTGCCAAAACGATTTAAATAAGGCCAGAAAATGGAAATGGCATTTGATTGAATGCATTTTAAGTATGCTTTAAACATACACAAAAAAAATCAAGCTGACCTTTCATTTGGTCTTTTTTCATATTTTGGGGGTATTTTGTGTAAGTAAAGGACCGTTCCTAGTGTCCTTTTGCAGCATACAGTCTACACACAGAAAGTAGGGTGCCTTTGTCCCATGCTTAGGTTATGGATGCTGTAACGCATTAAAATTCTCAGTGGTATTGTCCAAAGTGGATTTGGAGTTTTCTCTGGCTGCCCGAGTCTCCACACTCTCTTCTCAAAATATTTGTGGCGTGGAATCACCGGCCATGAACATTCTTATATTGTTTAATTCATGTCTGTTGTGGGATTTGGAATGGAGCTGAGGGGGTGGGGGGTTTTGAGTGGATGCGTTTGGGAAATTACTCTGCTGGGAACCATTGAGTGCTTGTTGAACGAAAGCGATGCATTTATGGAGCATCCTGATTTTTGCTGTTTGCGTTTTGGCAGTGAAACCCATAAATTCCGACCGACAAAGAATGCAAGCTTTGTACTTATTGCAAACTATTAAATTAATTTTATGGCCTCGTTTACTAACACAACCACACAGGCCAGGCTTCTATGCCTACTGAATGGCAGCTGCATATTTGGCTGATTCAGCCTATAATGTGCATGCAGCTTAGTACAGAATCTGTCAGATTGTTACTCGGCACCTCGTTTTATTGCTCTGACCTTTAGTTGTACCAGTTAGAGCCTGAGGAAAGAGCTGAACACAGAACAATCGAGTGATGTGCTGTCAGAGTAGCAGCACGGACAGTGAAGCAGGCCAGTAATTGGCCATAAAAACGGAATCTGATAACACTGTGGTGTTTAGAAAATATGTGGGGAATGCCCTCGCCTTAAAAGGAACAGATTGAACACGGTGACATATGATTGGAATAGCCTCTGGAATGCAAAACAGCACTGATTCCCCCCATTTTGCACTTTTTCTCTGTTTTGACTCCTTCTTTGTTGGGTTATGGTAACTGGCAGCCTGTAGGGGTTTAGACGGGTCTGTCTTAAAACAGACCTGTCCAGAGTCACTCATGTAAATCATGTAAAAAAAAAAAGCTCGTTTAAGTCACTATGACCTGGGAGAACCAGATTTCTTTCCTTGTCATAAGCACTTTCTACTGCCAAAAGGATGATGGTGTAATCCAAATAAACAGATGGTATTTTTTTATGTTAAAGCCGCCAACACACGTTCATCTGCCTTCATTTTTGAGTGCCACGCCCACATCTCAACATCCAATCAATAATTGATGCATAGAACCAAGTCCCAACCTACATTATTTCTATTTCAATAATACATTATACTCTTCGATGTACATCACAATACGGAAGAAAAGATCTGTCGCTACTTCCATTTCATCATGACTTTAAGCATTTTCCTCCACTTGGAAAACTGTTAGCTTAACACTAAGCTCTTTCTCAGACTGGGGAATGCGAGCTGACAGAGGGAGTGATGAATTTTGTTCATTTAATTGTACCTCTCCATAAAATAACATTAAAACCGAGCATGAATTTCTAACAGGCAAAATGCCACCTCTAGTGTAAAAGGTCAAATACATGATGTCCAATCAAATCATCTCATCTTTTGCAGTCAAAACTGACTGCATCCACACAAGCAGTGTGCATATGATAGGTTGCAGGCAGAATATGCTGCCTTATGAAATTGCGCTACATTACTGCCTTTCTCAACAATACACCTTTGTACAAGTGGGGTTTTAGCATTTACTAGCATGAAGAACAAAATAGACAGACTGTACACAGAGATCGATTTGACTCAAACTCTTCGATAATAACACATACCCAATGTGAGTTCTAGTTTTTAATTTTGATAATTATTATACGAACAAAAATGCAATTTTTCCTGAATATCCACACTACTGCAAATGTGACATTCAAAAAGGCAAAATTAAAGGGTTACTTCAGCGATTAGCATTAAGCTTTGTATCAGTAGAAACCCAGGAGTATATTCAAATTATCGTACTCCCTCATATGACACTGAGACGAGAGAATTATGTATTTTATTTCTGGAAAAATTCCTCCGATGACGCAAAATGACGCATGAATTTTTGGGAGTTTTTGGCCAGAGGCTAAAGACTACAGCCAGCAGAGGGCGCTATTTCCACATGTTTTCAACATCACACTCACAGCACTCGGCTCGCGGAGCTGCGGAGATTCATGTAAATGGAGCGGTGGAGACCAAAGTGAGTGTTTTAACTTTTAAAATGAACTTCCTATGAAAGTTAAGCTTCCAAAGACATGAACTGAACACGCACCAGACTGATCACGCGCTGTGAATGCAGCCGCAGCCGTGAATCCCGCGATCACCTCAGCTCATGTGATGAATGTAATCCGATCCTGCTGCGTTTGTGCCTGACGCTCAATCAGCTCACTCGAACAGATACGTTCAGTTTTTAATTGTTGTGTTTCTAACTGAACTGATTTTCTGAAAATGAACGTGGTAGGCAAGTGACCCAGTTATCCTGTAGCCGACTAACCATGCCTAGAGTAGGGCAGTGAAGCAGTACGTTCTGGGAATTGTTGTCTTTCATCCCCATGAGACAAAAATACAGTTTCTGTGTTTTCTCAGTCTAGAAGGCACCAAATTAAAAAATAATTTCACATTTCTGCTACATTAATGACCCAGTTAAAATACAGATTCATCTTCCCAGCGCTGAAGTACTCCTTTAAGTGATGCACATTTATGAACACAGTATTGTCAGGATTGTTTGCTCTATTTTGCAACAAAATAGTTCACCCAAAAATGAAAATTATCCCATAATTTACTCACCCTCAAGCCATCCTGGTGTATATGACATTCTTCTTTCATAACAATACTATCAGAGTTATATTAAAAAATGTCCTGGCTAATCTAAGCTTTATAATGGCAGTGAATGGCAGCCCAATATTAATTTGAAGCCCAAAAAAGTGCATCCATCCTTTATAAAAGTAATCCATCCGACTCCTGGGGGTTTAATAAAGGCCTTCTGAAAAGAATTGATGGGTTTGTGTACGAAAAATATCCATATTTAAAACTTTTTAAAGTAAAATATCTAGATTTCGGGTGATATTTCCGATATTCCGCCTTTCACATTCATCTTACAAAGAAAGTGTAGCGCCTCTCGCAGTTGAATGTTGAATTCAGAAGGTGGTCCCCTTGAAGCTAGATATTTTACTTTATAACATGCTAAATATGGATATTTTTTCTTACAAAAACCCATCAGTTCGCTTCAGAAGACCTTTATGGACCATGTGGATTACTTTTATAATGGATGGATATACTTTTTTGAGACTTCAAAATTTGGGCTGCCATTTACTGCAGTTATAAAGCTTGGAAGAGCCAGTACATTTTTGTTCTAACTCTGATTGTATTTGTCTGAAAGAAGCATGTCATATACATCTAGGATGGCTTGAGGGTGAGTAAATCATGGGGTAATTTTAATGTCTGGGTTAACTATCCCTTTAAGACAGTAACTTGTCACCACTAACTGGCAGTTTTAGTTTAATATTTAAAAGTATCACTTTTCTTTTGAACATTTTTCATTTACAACATTATCTCATAACATTATTTGTGCCATTGTAAATCAATATTGTCCCTTAATGAAAAGGTGTGACTGCAGTCTAAGTGGAAGAGAGGGGGTATGCAGAAGGATTTTGGGTTATGGCACTCTAAAAACTTTGGGTACCACTTAAAAAATCTTCACTCAAAATCTATAAATGCGCTATGCATTTATACTGATTGCTTATACGTAGAGAGTTGTAAAAAGTTGAGTGTGTTACAAAAATGTAAATGCTGCACTTTTGATTCTAGATTCTGTGCCTAAAAACACTAAAGTTTAATATAAATTCTGTGCCGCTTGATTATCGTGTCATTCTTTTGGCATTGGATGATAGCAATTTTAAGGACAAGTGTTAGAGATATTTAATCCTCCCTGGTCATTTTTTTAATGCAAAAAGCTTCTTTCACATTAGGTGTCAACTCCTAATGAGCATATGAGTAATACAATATGAAATGAGTAATTTTGTATCACAGTAACAGTATCTATAACAATATAGTTTTCTGGAAAGTTGACATTTGTTTCTTTAATGTCAGTGAACAGTATTATTCATAAATTCATAAGTTTAGCATTACTGCAGAAAATTACATTTATATAAGACTATATTTAAAATCTAAAGACAGTAATGCAGTTTAAATATGGCTGGATTTGCTGCATTTGAACTGTTGTAAAATAGCACATCAGTTGAAATCTATGTCAATATGGCAGGTTATGATGTTGTTTGGCACATGGAAATTAGTTACGTGTCTTCACCAGACGTGAGCGGCATGTCACGTCAAAACTAAATTGCGCCTACTATAATCAATGGAACTGTTCTGTAACACAGCATGCAGAGCAGATTATAGTTTTCTGTTTGGTGTTAGGCTGCTGGTTCAAAAAGTATAGCTGACACATTTCTGCTGTCACACGGTAAACATTCTCATACTACCCTATTTGGGCATTTGGACCCTCTAGATTGATGTCTTTCTGCTTCTTATCTGGTTTAGTCTACTTTCACAGCCCTGTTTTATAAAGAGCACTACATTTGGCAAAGCTCTTTTTGGATCCCTCATATGCATCAAAACATGTAATTATATTGAGTCGAGCTGACATTTTAATTTGCAAGTTTGCATTACAGAGGTTCTCCTTAAATGTGCAAAATTTTCTAGATATGAAACTCCCATCACTGTACTGAAATCACTTTTGGTTATCCACAAAAAGATTTAGGTACATAACCATGGGACATGCTTCTCTTTCTCTTTCAGTTTTTTTTTTTTTTTTGTTACACACATTCAATACGAAGCATCCTCAAAATCATTGTGTAAAGCAGAGCTAAAATAATGTTTATTTTAGATGACTATGTTAAATGTTCAATTAACTTTTTGTAAGTGTGATTGACGTGCGGCAGGAACCTCAGGAGATGCAGCTCTCCAACCCTTCCCCCTTCATATGTTCAGCTATTCCTCTGCTGCTTTGAATCTGATAGCCTGTAATTTTAAAGCACTGGATCCAGGAAGGAACCGCAGTTGTGTAACGCTGCAACGTTTCTGAGCGTTCTCAGAGCTGCTGGATCTTCTGAGCTCCAAACCAGTGGTGACGATCGGGAAATGCAGCGAAACGGGGGCATTCCTCCATTGTGAAGTCAGAGCAGTCTGAAACTTTAGCTGATGTTTATTTAGGTCCCTGCAAATATGCAATAAGTGCCCCAGATGTTTTGTTAGTAATATATAAATCTGAAATTCCTCCCACATTTTATATTAAGTCCTTCTGCAGGATTCCAGTTTTTTTTTTTTTTTTTGCTGTAATTTGACTTTGTGGTCTGTTTGTTGTCCTTTATTGAGACGGCAGGTTTCAGTGGAAAAGTCTAATGGTGCCTGGCCTCAGGCTTTGAGGAGATCTTAAGTGCACTAGGCTCTTGCTGAGACCGCTGGTTTGTCAGGATTTTCCAGGGGTGATGAAGGCTGATGGACGCTTATGCTTCTCTGCTATGTCTGTCAAGGACAGAAGCACCTTTGGCCAGTTTTAGAATAAGGGGACATAATCATTATTGCTTGGCTGCAATACAAAGAAAATAATTGTAGCCCGGCCAACTAACGCTGTGACTTTAAAGAGCTAGTTCACCTAGAAATAAAAAATGTGTCATCATTTCATCTTTTGAATGTCAATTGGTTCTTAACGACATTGACTTTCATTGAATGGCCAAGAAAAATGAAGCTATTTTTTCAAATGATCATCTTTTGTGTTATACAGAAGAATGAAAATCATACAGGTGTGGGACTGCATTAGGGTATGATGATAGAATTCAAATTTTGTAGTGAACAGTCATTTTAAGACCAAGCAGCATTGTCGTTTTACTTTTAATGTACATTCATGCATTTGGAAGATGCTTTTATCCAAACAGCTTAGATTGCATTTAAGGTATACTTGTTATCAATTCATGCATCACTTTTAAGGAATGTTAGCCTATTATGGCTATAATGACTAGCATCTATAAATAATTTAATAGTTTCTTTAGGCAACGAGTTTGAGTTGGTTTGTCATTGTTCATTGTTTGAGCTGGTTTACTGTTAGTTGGTTTGCACTGTTTCTAGATCTGTGTTTATTAGTTACCATGGTTTTGGGTTTCTCTCATGTCATACCTGTGTTTCATTAGTTACTTTGTTTCTGTCCTGTTTTCCCATGTATATATAGCCCTCAGTTTGTTCAGGTCTTGTCTTGTGTTGTATGCTGCCACATGTTTTTCCTGTGATCTTCTTCGTTGTGGAATACCTTCTTTATTTTTGTTTTACAAAAAAAGTGCTGTAGTAAGATCCCCTTCTTGATTTTGCCTGACCTGCCGTGACAGTAGCCTAACTTTTGAACACTCATAACAAAAGCTGAGCCCAACCCTCCACTTTTCATATCATTCTTACATCTCGGGTCATATGACATCTTTCAAAGACCATGTGATGTCAAGTTACCACAATAGTAACGTGCAGCCGATCTGAGCCTTTTTTTTTCATTGAGCTGATTTTCATCTGCAAAAACATGCACAGGAAATGTCTCAACAATCCCATTTTCCCTGTCCTCTACCTCGGCCGACCAAAAGCCCACTGAACAAACAAAACTAATCAAGAGATGTCCAACGTATTCCATCAGAAATCACTCCGTAAGAGGGAAATTAAGAATTAGTGGACATATTTGGGGTCTAGCCATGATGCAGAAGTGAAAGAACGCATGAAAATTGACATTGACTCTAGCATGAGGTCATGTTGATGTAACGGCTTAGCAAAGGCCTGTGTTGTGAGTGCAAATGTGCGCCAACACTCCCATAAAGGTGTTGAGGGAAAGCCAGTGAGCGGTGATTTGACGAATGCCAATTCTGCTGAGGTAAGGAGAGCTTTAGTGAGTTGCTAGTCAAACTCTCCTGACCTCCTGACCTAAGAAAACAAGCATGCTTCTCTTTGCCTGCTCGCTTTGTGCTCTTTCAGCCTTACATGGTCAGATCGTACATGTGTACTTCTCGCTAACCAAGCTGGGTCAAAGAAAAAGCCAATCTTGTGAGATAATGTTGCTGCTAGCATGATGAAGTTGAGTGGTATCAAGTAACAGATGACCTAAACGGGTTGCCAAAGACAAAAACTGACTGATGATGTTGAAATGATCCCAAAAAATCCCCCAAATACCTCTGTGGTATGATCCGATGCTAGTCTTCATTCTCTGGCTATAGGTCTAACCCGGATACGTTAAAAAAATACAACTTTTTTTCTATGTTTTGGCCTCACTGTCCAAACTGGGAGTTTTTTTGTCCTGCGAAAACTGAGCTTTTTGAAGAAGTTCATTTGGAAGTCACAATGTAATTATGCATAAGTATTGTGTAATAATAATTAACTACATGTATGATAGGGTTGAGGCTTGGATTGGGGTTTGGTTTAGAGTTAGTTGCATGCAATTATGCATAGTTTATAGTTATTACAGTAACAACATGTAACGTGTAACAAGGGCGCTGTAAAATAAAGTGTTACCAATATATGTTACTTAGTACAATCTTTATTTTACATTCTTGCAAAGATGAAAGAAAATGTACTTGCAACCGCTGTCCTTCATCAAAGCACGAGGGCAATTGCATTTTAGACCATACACCGATTTGGTTGTGCCAGAAGAATAGCCTGAAAACTTTGTCTGGTCTCTCTGTATCATCTCAGTGAGCTTTTATTATATTTTACACATGTGCAGTAAGATGCTATTAGCGTTTTTGGACATTTCGTTGTGGACAAGAACTGTTTGGAAAATGCTTAAAAACACTTGGACAGAGAGCATTTTGAAACAAAAAATGTGTTTTCAAATGTATCCAGATTCTAGATTAATGTAGACGTAGCCTCCGTCTATTAATTCTTTAATAGACCTCAGTCTTTATGTGTGCGTCTGGTAATGGTAGCAGTGGTAATTGTTTAAGAGTGCCTTTATGGAGTGAACTCTTTCCTTTTAATCAGAAGCATATTTACGTACTAGCACACTCGCCTCAGAAGAATCCTCAGGAATGCAAGGCAGCGGCACACACACGCACCCTCACCTCCTTTTTCTTTCCACTTCACATGTCATTGCATCCTTCGGAGAGAGCCAATTAAAGCTGATTAAAACCTGAGATCAAAGCAGCTGGTGTGGTCGTCACTCAGGATTCCTTCTTTGAATGTGTATTTACCTGCGCATGTTAAATGAAATACATCCTGACACCTTTACATAAGTGGAACTATACAATAATTTGCGGTATATGGTCTGGCTCGTTTATATTTGTAAGCTGAGAGGCACTGTGGAATTTGTTAATTTCTTGATTGGCCCTTTCTCGTTGCCTGGCAGTGAGTCAGACGCAGAAATGCGCTCTCATGGTGAGAGTTTTTAATCAGCAATGCTCTGTGCAGAGAGGAACTGGCATTCAAGAGACTCTTACCTCATAAGAAATGTGTTATAAATGATTCCCCATTACAATCGCTCATGCTATTAATAAACATCTCAGGTCTGGCTTTCTTAAAGCAGATTTTATTACCCTTCAGTTGGAGTCCAAACGAGCGGAGGTGCTTGCCTGCTGTTCTTTGCAGGGCTAGTGATTCTAAGTGAGCAGAAAAGGCATGGAATTTATTTGATGCATGTCCCAATAATCCGTAAATGTATTCAGAATGGACAGATTGTAATTCATAGGCGGTACTCCTAAAAATGTATTTACAGAAAACATTTGCATTAGTTGTACAGAATAACAGCTCTGTTCCAAACCCTATAGTTAGCTGCCTACCTAGAAGGCATCTTAAGTTGTGCACACAATGTTAAAGCTGTTCCAAAAGGTGCATAATGTTGCTAAAAAAAACACTTTTGGCCTAAAGCATCATTACCTATGTCCTTCAAGAGGAAGGCAATTGCATGTCATGTTCTGCACACTCAAAAGTATTTGCTTTTTCTTCACAAAAAGAGTACTTCTATAGCATAATAGCCAGGTAAATTGGATGCAGTGATTTGAATGCTATTTATGTGATGCTTTATGATGCTCACTTATGTGGTTCCATTTCAGTTACTCTGTTCCGAAACCTTGCCTATCTAGACAGCATCAGAGGCGTCAAAGGTGCATTCACTTTGCACCTTGGCAATGCCAAAACCATAGTTTTGGCCAAATTCTAAGACAGCATTGCATAGCCTATATCCTTTGTAAAAAAAAAAAAGGCAATGTTTTAATGTACTCCGACAGGCTCTTAAAAAATTGTCCAAGATGGCATTATGAAATATTTCAGTAAATATCAAAAATTGGTTTTTCTCTTAGCTTAGCAACATGCTAACATAAAACTCTATTGGAGTTAGCCACTAATGAGGTTACATTTCAAAAAGCAGCTACCTAGACAGTTTGCAGCAGGACAGCTCCATATGTTCTGGTACACAACAACCAAATTGTGGGAAATTAGCATTTGGTGATGCTGAGAGACCAAAATAATAGCAGCAGCAAGCATACCCTTTGTTTATTTCATCCAGGCCTGATACAAACAAAATGGGGGATGCAAATTGATAGAGAGTCGGCCGTAATTATAGACTCATTATTGTTAATCACTGCACATTCAGACATGTCTTTAAAAGTAGGTTAAAGCAGTTGTGTGTGTCTTTTTGAGTGATGAAATACTTGAGAGGTTTTGATAAATGTAATGGAGGTGTGTGTGTGTGTGTGTGTGTGTGTGTGTGTGTGTGTGTGTGTGTGTGTGTGTGTGTGTGTGTGTGTGTGTGTGTGTGTGTGTGTGTGTGTGTGTGTGTGTGTGTGTGTGTGTGTGTGTGTGTGTGTGTGTGTGTGTGTGTGTGTGTGTGTGTGTGTGTGTGTGTGTGTTAGACTGGCAGACCTCATTAAGGTCTGCTTTAATGAACACAGCCTCAGCAACAAGAACAATGGGCACTTGTTGCGATCACGTCTGACAGTCTGCTGTGTGTGTGTGTTGTGTGGCTCCAGTGCCACTCAAGTCTGTGACAGGCGTCTGCCAGACCACCGCGGATAATAACAGGCCTCCATTAGTCCAGGTTAGACTTAATGATCGGGAATTGAGTCGCGGTCGCCCGGGCACTTCTGAAATGCAATAGTCATTCAGGATCTATGTCAACACAACCAATCTCAGCCTTCTGAATGGGTGCTTGTGTGTGGCACAGGTGTGTAAAAGTGTACGAGACAGCGGCCCAATGTCGTCTTGGAGTTGTTCCATTGATGCTTGGGTTTGTGTAGTAATCTCATTTCCAGTTCGGCTATTAGCTATGATGAGGGACCCTCAACCAAGCAACTTGAAACCGCCCCATAGCTCCAATATTCAATTATTTACAATTTCATGCTTGCCTGAGATTTGTGTTTTTCTTGTAAATGTAAAGATTATGCAGCAGGAGTCCTTTATGTTGAACTCTGAGGTAATGATTTATGCACTTTTTTTCCTTAAAAGGGTTTGTGCGCTATTGCAGAGTGGAAGGGTACATTGAGTTGAGCTGCATGACGGAACGCTTGCACTCAAACATTTCTAGGCTTAACTGTGGCAATATTTCACTCGACTAAAATAGAGGAATTTATCATAAAGCTCGCAAAGTCTTCCAAAGCCGAGTAAATATAAGTGACTGCGTGTTTGTTCGAGAGAGAGAGAAAGAAAAAGAGAGATCTTTCTTGGAACTGGCAGTTACAGCCACTTTGAAAGAAAGATTTTTTTGGAGGTTTTCCTGAACGAACTGCACAGTCCTGTGGCACTAAACATAGCAATGGCGAATTTACCACACAATGTCTTATATGTGATGACGTGGCCAGTATGACTGAGGTTCAGTGTGCATGTGTGATATACCTGCGTCTTTACAGTTCAAGCTGCCGTCTCTTAAGTGTCCGTGGGGGCCACACAGCGCTCAGCCCCTGACAACGCTGGCCTGGAGCCATGCTAATAATAACAGCCAGCAGAAATATGCACAGAAGAGGGGAGATCTGGTAGCGTAACTGGAAGAGAGAGGAGAGGGGCACGGGAAAGGGTTCTGCGCTCACACAAGAATGTGTCATCTAAGGAGTCACATAGTACAACATATTCTTCTGCGAACATGCATATCTTTGCATTTAATAGTTTGGGACATAGATTCAACAAGGTGCTGGAAACATTCATCAGAGATTTTGGTCCATATTGACATGATAGCTTCTCGTAGTTGCTGCAGATTTGTCGGCTGCACATCCATGATCCGAATCTCCCGTTCTACCACATCCCAAAGCTGCTCTATTTGATTGACATCTGGAGACTGTGGAGGCCATTGGAGTTTAGTGAAGTCATTGTCATGTTTATGAAACATGACATGATTGTTTTTTTTGTGACATGGCACGTTATCCTGCTGGAAGTAGCCATCAGAAGATGGTACACTGTGGTCATAAAGGGATGGACATGGTCAGCAACAATATTCAGGCTGTGGCATTTAAAAAATGCTAAAATGGTACTAGTTTTCCAAGAAAATTCCCCCACACCATTACACCGCCAGAAGCAGTCGGAATCGTTGATACTTGGCAGGATGGATCCATGCTTTCATGTTGTTAAACGCCAAATTCTGAACCTACCATCTGAATTTTGCAGCAGAAATCGAGACTCTTCGCTCTTCAGTGATTATTTGTTAAAACGTCAGAGCTTGTGTTCTGAGGGTTTGCTCTGAACATATGGTTCCTCCTCTTAAACTCCCAAATGGTGCATCCTTGAATAATGCCTGCCAGTGAGGTCATCCAGCTGAAGCATAATCTTATTTCTGCTATCTCTCCTGAGGAATGCAACGCCCTTCATTTTTCAGAAAATTCTCAATTAATTCTCTTAAAATCTCATGCGTTAAAGAAGAGCACATTCCATTGTCTGAGTTCTTGGCTATAAAACTACCACATTGAGGAAGATTAATACTGATGGAATGGAAAACTGAATGGAAAAATGTCACTAGCCGTGCCGATAACTCTCCTCAGGGAGTGAATGTTTTTGCACAGTTCAGAGACTTAAGAGATATAAACAAATGGCATGACAGAAGCTAGTTTCTGAGGATGGAGGACGAGAGGAGCATGTTGCATTGTGTGGAAGCCATGACATGGAGTGTATGCTTCATGCTTTTGGCTTGTATTGTGTAAGGCACAAGAAGATATTTCACCCATAGTGGTGTTCAGCAGAGCTTTAAATCACTCCACTTAAAAGTGGTTTTAACTATATTTTTTCATGAGCACAATTCGATAGACACATTTAACAAGACACATCAGGAACTTTTTAGCTTTATGAGAAATACATTTTTATGTTCCATTAAATGTTCCAGCAAGCTGTAACATATACAGGAGAGAGTGCAGCGAAGGATGTGCTGGGATATGTTAATTATAAGAGAAAAAGTGAGCGGCTAAATGCAACTTTCTCCTAAATTAGGCCCTCATGTTAGGTCAAATGTAGTATGTAATTGATATTTGGCAATTTGGTGTTTAGCAGATCTCTTTTTGTGTTCCAGGGAAAAAAGTCATAAAGGTTTTTAATGATGTGAGGACGAGTAAAGCATGAGTTAATTTTCCTTGCAACGATTTCTCAATTGTCAACATATGATGTAGCTTAGCCTACACAATCGCTTTTATAGGACGGTATCTAAGATGACATAACACTGAGCTCATCAGATCCAAACCTCGATGAAAGAATGCTTAAACACTTAAGTGTTGGCAGGAATCTTATTGCATGCTTTTGTGATTTGAACAGGTCATGAAAAACGTTACATGTCATGATAAGGAAGCTAAATGAGTTTTGCTTCATTTCTTTTGCATCACATGCAGCATAGACCATGAAGCACACATCAAAGACTCACTGCGATGCATTCTGCTTTAAGGTTCAATGCGCTTTCTGTCACGGCCATCTTCGTGGATGAAACTTTGGATATTTGGACAAGAATCTTTTTTTCCACTCTGGTCTCTCACAGTTATGTAAGAGGAGACGTAGCTCAAAGCTAAAACCACTCAATCTTGGACAAAAATGCTGGGAGGGAAAAGCTTTTTTTCTTGTGTGCAGTTGCTTCATTTTTTTTCTTCTTAGAAAGCTGAGGATAGTGTAGAAGAGGTTTCATATGTGGTTTGGGACTGCTAGTGTGTTAGGTATGTTTTGTTGTTTCTGTGAGTAAATTTGTTTGATGCTACGCGTGCGTCACTTAGCACTATCATTCGCTCTGTGGAGTGCAGATAGAAGTTCCCTTCACTCTCTCTCTCTGTGGTCAGTGTGTTTGAATATGAGGGCTCTATCTGTCTACACAGCATGTGAAACCCTTGGGTTTTTCTTTTTTTGTGCGTGTTGCTTACGGGAAAGAGAGCTTTTTTCCTACCATATTTGGTCATGTGGAGCCAAGCCAATAGGCAGCAGACGTTTGATGCCGTACAAGCATCTCACTTTGGCCTTTTCCCTCCTGCTCTCTCTCTCTATATATATATTTTTTTTTTTTGGTAGACCTTGCATGCCGATACTGGCTGATAGTGGTGCGATTTTTGGACGTGCATGAGAGGGCCATTTAAAATCAGCATTTTAAAATGCATAGCATGAAAGCTTCTCTGCACCTGAAATGCATTTCCAGAAGCACAGCTGCTGTTGTGTGGAAATAAATGGCCCTGGGTTTAATGAGTTAATGCCTATGAAAATTGCCCATTCAAAAACGGAAACAAAACATTTTTTCCGAACATCTTAAACCCATGTGCTCACATTTCTCTTGTTCATTTCTTAGTGTTGGAAAGAAAGTGAACATTTAGTGTGATTGATTTCCAATGTTACAAACCAAATTATTATACATATAACATAAATTAAATGTAAATTAAATATAAAAAATACATATTTTAATTTTTTTTTTAAACATTTTGTAGAAATTATTTTAACAATTAGGGTTGTAAAAAGCACTAAAATGTTAAAAAATTAAATGTAGCCTATATTATTAAGGTAATTTTAAAAGAGGAAATTACATATATTTGCGAATATGTTGCATACCTAGCTGGTATATTTCCCCAAAACATTTCAGTTCATACATCAAAGAGTAAGATGTTTATTTTGTAATGTTTTCTTCTGCCAGCTATTGATATTTACTCTATATCCCAGAGCCTGTAATTTCATTGCATTGTGGGTAATTGAGCGGTTTAAGACATATTTTGTGTTTGAGCAGGTAACTGTAGACCAACTGGCCGAGAATGATTCAGAGGACATGGAGACGTGTCGGGGAATGCAATCTATTGTCTGGGAATGCAGGAATCTCCTTTTCCAAACCTCAAGTGGAAATTCAATGACTGGCCTATTTTTGCCCTTGCTTGAATTTTTGATCCCCTCCCTCCAATTTTAAAAACCTAAGGGATAATGTACAGTCAGCATGTCATTATCGCAAAATAAACCCTGATGTGGTTATTAGAATGCCGACACAAAGCCGTGGTGTCTGGTATCATCCTGAAAGGGTTTACTTTGTGATGATGACTGGCTAACTGTCTACATCTTTATTGCATTTACATTTATTCAGTAGATGCTTTATTCAAAGCAACTTACATTTCATTTAAGGTATAGATATAGTTCATGCATTTCACTGTTTGTGTGCTGCGGATGTAAAAGCAAAACCTTTTGATTACCCATGCTATTGAAATATTCTACTTTGAGATTAATCATGAGCAACAAATTTAGTCAGATGTTTTCAAACCTACGTTAGCTGGTTGAATACCAACCAAATTTCTCTTAAACTTTTCAGAGCTTCTTTTTCCAGTGACAGCCATGAAAAGCAGTTGCTCCTCTTCCTGCCAAAATATCTACTGGATTTATTGTGGAACATCCTTCTCTTTTTCTCGCTCTGTCTATTTCTCTCTCCATGTCTTTTCTTACTTAATCTCTCATTCATTCTGTTTCTTCTCTAAGGCCCTAGAGCCATAAATGTGTTGATGCATCAAAGAGTCCAAGATGAGCTTTTGGTTACATGGAATCGACCTTCAATACGCCAAACATTGCCAAAGTAATCAAACCAGCATTTGTGCATAATACACCTCACTGTCCATAAAGATTCAAGTGGTATTACCCAACGGAAAGACTCCAGATTTGCAGGTTCCAGATTTTCATCCCAGGTTTCAGATTTTGTTTTAGCTTTTGGTTTATTTGCTTGTGGCTGATATTTCATACTTGAAATCATCATAAAAAGAGTACAATTGCTCTGCTTTTGTTAACAATACTATAATTACGTAAATTATACTTTGAAGGGGGTTGATGTTTTTAAAGACATCTCCACATAATTCCAGTTTACAGTCTGTTGAAGTTTGTCTTATAAAACCCAAATGTTCTTTTTAACCTAATGCAAAGATTTGTTGTGTACGGATACTAACTAAATTTGCTACTAGCTAAGACATAAGCATATATTTATATCCCAGTATGTATTCTGACTAACTTTTAATCTACATTTTGTGGTTAAATGTTGTTTAAAAATGCTGTTGAACATATGAAAAAATTATATATACTTTTAAGACCCCACAGACTTTTTTTATCTACCTGTTATTAGGGAGGTCAGACCCCCTAAATCCCCCATAATTTGCACACTATGTCTCATCTGGATTTAATTTATAAGCAATTCCCCATTTGGTCTCTATCAGAGAAAGTATAATTTCCCTTGAACTGTTAAAACCAAATCAGATGTCAACTTTAATACAAATTAACGATAATGTAAAAAGAGACTCATTATAATAGTCTTTATAATAGCTTTTTTTGGTTTGCTGTTGATTACTCGAAGAGAAAATTTTAGGCAAACTGCACCAAACCAACATTTTCCCCTCTAAAATCTCTGAAGCACAGCAGGCTGTCTGACCTTTAGCACATAAACACAACCGTGTTAATGGAGATTGTTGGCCCGTCACATAAAGTTGTTGGTATATTGTACATGAACCAGACCTGGTGCTGGAGCCCTACCATTACTGTCCTGACACTGTCCTGAGATCTGCGGTCGTGTGCCGGCCAGTCATTCAGCTGGCTTTATGGGACAACTTCGGCTGGCCTCCAGTCACTTTTATTGGTGCTCTCAATTTCCTGCACATCTCGGCGAGCAGACGCAACCATAATTCTGCCGTGGGTCTGTAGGTTTGTCATCACTGACGCGGACAGAAATGAATGGATTTCATTCTCCTAGCTCAGGTTCATTTCACAGAGGCCTGCATTCCCAGATCACCCCCTTTGATCTCTTTATTTCTATACGGTTTGTTGAGTGAACAGCACTCACAGAGTATGGCATGAGAATTAGATTGTCTGCTCAGTGACTGGTGACAGTGACTAACAATGTGTATTTGTTTATCAAGGATGAAACTGATCAATACATTACTTTATTATGTATTATTCTTATGTTAAGATTTGAGTTTTCATTGACATTTTTGCGCAACTGTCAGTGAATCCAGATGGAAAAGCAGGCTGCACATAGCTGGCATACCTACAGCGCCTTTTAATGAGGTGGCAGGTGCGTGAGGTGTGTGTGCCTCTGATAGGCTGCTGACGCTGCAGATTTCTGGGATACCATCCTGCACCTGGCTGCAGTTCACCTGCTCGCACAACCTCAAAAACGTCCCACTTTTTAACAAGCTTGAAAACGTTTTCTGTTGATTCATTTTTCCTTAGCATTGACTTCTGCTAAACATTGTGACGTAACCCATTCTTACGTGATCTTAAAGTCAACATGGAATCCAAATGTACTTTCTTAATATTAGTTATTGCATTTTATTTCACAGTTTCTTTCTCACATCAAAATCCAGTAACTTTATTTTCTACAAATACTACATCATATTAAAGAATGTGTTGCGAAACGTTCATGTGAATTTGGAATTGTCCCATTTGTTTGTTTGCTTTGTCTGCACAATATAAACATCTCCCTATTATACATGACATTTTGATGGTTACACCTAGATTTACTTTACTTCTTCCTGTAGGAAAAGGCCATTTTATCTGGTGCTTAATACCACATTGTTTCATGGTGAAATATACACCACATTACAGTAAAACGCTTTTTAATGCAACATGTCTGCACAGCTCCTCCATTTGTAAAAATCTTGGCCAGAGAAGACGGTCTGAATCCTCCTCCTACGCCAGACTCCCGCTGCGGCCGCAGAGAGTGTGTTAGCATAAACTCTGATAGCGAAGCCAGTCGATGTTAATGGACCTATATTGACAGACATGCAAATAAGGGCGATGGTTTATGTTGGCAACGATCAGCTCTCTCTTTTCTTGAGCCGTAAATTTAGTCTCTCTCAAGTTGTCCAGAGTGGCTGAGGTCCAAAAGACGGTGGGTGGTAGATCCAAACATTTAGTTATTTAATCCCTTTGGCAGTGGGGTTGTGGATCACATCAGCTTTGGCTCTGGTTATAAAGAACACTCTTTACCTCAACATTTATCTCAGCGAACTACCAGCATCTCACTAATGGTAGATTGTTAAGGCTAAGTGTGTTGACATTAATGAGTTTGTAATTATTTTTTACTGCAAAGCGCGTACGAGGAATCGCTTGCGGTCAGAGGTGAATTACATTTCAAACCGTGAAGCTACAGTACATTACTTGAAACATTAATGATTCATCAGTGCGCGTTATTCCAAACTGTGAAAATCCTTTAGTCAAAATGTTATAAAAGAAAAACAATTCTCATGGTTTTATTCAGAAAAAGGAAAGTTAATTAATTTGCAAACGTTTCATGTCATGGCAAATGTTGCAAAAGTCATTTAAAAAAAAAAAAAAAAATTAAATCCCATGTAAAGTACAGTTCCCTGTCTGCTATCGTTTTAAGCTTTCTTCATTAGTTGCTCCCTTTTCCCCACAGAGTTTAAAGAGAGCCAAAGCTGAAACGTTCGTGTGGTTTGGCACAGGCATCCGTGTGTACGTTCACGACCTAGAGAACATCACAGACGGAGGCTCTAAGACTGCATTCCCATGGGTCATTGCTGTGATGAGCTTTGATGAAGGGTTAAGCACTGTACTTACGAGGAACATAGTAATTTACCAGGTAAATGTGTTATTAGAGCCATTACAGCGCGTGCTCTCTAGACAGGAGGCGTCTCCCTGCTTGTTGGGGTAAGCCAGACCCCCGTTATGAAACATTTGAGAGGGGGAAAAGTGCAACTACATGAATCTAGGGACGCCTAGGAGGCTTGTACGCTAGATGTAGCCACACACGGGTGGTCCTTGAAAGGAAGAGACAAATCCGTTTCTACATTCTTTCTCTGAAGACAGGGCCCTATTGTCAGCTACCCCTTTAGTGCATGGTGCTAGTACACACCTCGCCACCGTAACACAAACACAACCTGAATTTCAATCATAAATTTAGTAAGTGAGGTCAGCGCGTGTAGTTATCGCTGCGAGAGCGTGATTCAATTTGAGTTGATCGTACACAGTTGTGACAGTTTTATTGAGCTGAGTCAGTGTTGTTTGCTCAAGGGTTCAGATATGAAGAGCAGCCATGCTCCTGCAAACGCAAGATCCAGCTAAAGATAGACCGCATTCCTGCGGTTCGCGAATGCGGGCGCAGCGGTTCTGCCTGATAAGGAAGATCGGCTCGATCTTGCTCTCCGTTTCTCGCTCACATTCCTTGCTTTCCCTCTCCCGCTGTTGTTTTTGTTTTGTCCATTTTTTGTCTCTCTCTCTCTTTCTCAGCGTAATGCGAATATGGAGGAGGGGTTTAGGAGGTGAAGTGTTTCCTGTTCTCTTGTGTCTGAGAACCTCTTTCGTTTCTTGCACACTGTGTGTGTGTGTATCAGTGTATGCCCAGCAGTGTTTGGGAACTAATAAGTGATGTTGCTTTTTTAGTAGTAGGACAGTTAAGTTATGCTAAGTGTGTTGGCTTTCCAACAACAAGTCATATTTCTCACAATAAAAAAATGCTAAATTCTTGGTTTTATGTCCCAGAACAACCAAGAGGACTGAGCCAATAATCAAACAGGCTGTCACTCAAGTAGCATTTTTGCTGGGTCGTTCATGTAAATAAAGTGGTTTAAAAATGTTGCAGTGACATTTTTATGCCTTTTAAAGCAAATACTTGGTTAATTCTACTTTTATTTAGTGTAAATTCCAGTTTGAAGCTGTCACCCCTAATGTTAATTCAGTATTAAAAAAATGTTTGGTGAGATTGAAAATATAAATTTTAATAGAATCAACATTTTAATAGCATTCAATTACAATTTTACTAATAATTATTATTTTTCTATTCAAACCAGACTGTGATATTTCTATTTTTGTCACAAATTCTGCTAGTGTATTTTGGGTTGTGGTTGACCTAACCCAACACTAATTAACAGATTTTTAGTTGAAAACTATTGCTTCAATATAGTTATTAGCAACATAGTAGTGTAAGCTAACTACTTTAAAATCTGCAATATCAAGCAGAAAATCTGCAAGAGCATTTTAAACATGCTTTCTGTAAGCAGATCTGCAAGCAGTGCTGTGATCACAAAATAGAGGGAGGGAACAAGAAAAAAAAAGAAAGGAATGGAATGGGCAATAATTGGGAGTCGGGAAGGGAAAGAGTGAGAGAGGGACAGTGTCAGAATGGGAGAGGGAGAGAGAGAGAGAGAGAAAGGAAAAGGGGGGAGAGAGGGAGGAGGCAGACCCGTCGGCCGTGATTGTGAGTTTGCACCATAATGGGAGGGAGAAAAATGGAGGAAAGTAGGGAGGGTGAAAAAATGAGAAAGGAAGAGGCCGGCTTTGGCCCAGCTGCAGCGACAGAGAAAGAGCCTGAAATACTCTTCGAGTTGGAGTGTTATCGAGACGAGAGAGAGTGAATTTCTGCTATGTTTTGAAAGCTAAAATGTTCAAGAGGTCATCATCACTAAAGTGAAGGTAGGGCGGTCTCGAAATGGTCCGTCTGAAGCGCCACAGTGCTGAGATTAATGACAGCAGCTCTATATCTCCTGGGTGGGCTCGGTTCCTCCGCTATGTACCCTGCAGTATATATAGTCAGAGTCTTTCTGCTTGACTGAGTGGACATCCTGTGCTAACATCCTTTCCTCACCCATTCTCTCTCTCCCTCTCTCTTTTTTTCTTCATTCTTTTCTCTCTCTGTCTCTCTCTCCCGCTCCCACAATTTCCATTTTAAGTGGTATTATGAAAACAAACTTGTGATCTGTTTGATGTCGGGCTGAGAAAAGTTCGACTGTAAATGTCTTGCATATGGGAATGCGTGATTTTTGTGAAAAGGTTAACCAAATACTCACAGCAGCTGTGGAATCCAGACGTACTGAACCATATTCAGTAACGGAGCGGAATCTGTGAGTTTATGTAAGGTTCATGCGTGAGACTAAAGGACACACATGTTCTGTTGTTTTCCAGGGTCACACTCTCAGGATTGAAGCATGGATGATGATTTTGAACGGCGCAGGGAGCTCAGGAGACAGAAACGGGAGGAGATGCGCCTGGAAGCCGAGAGGTAACGTGGGCGTCAGTAACGCTCTCGCTCTTTCTCGCAAACTGTTCAGCCGCTTTGCACCGTAAAGCGAGGGTTGGTAATGGAGTTGAGATTGCACAGCCACTGCTTGTAAAAATTGTTCACCTTGCTAAAACATGACAGCTCGCAAACTGTGGCCAAATGAGTCTTTAAGCAGTCGTGCAAGATTTAAAAATGCTTTTATATGCGTTTTCAACATTACTGTTCCAGGACCTTTTTTTTTTTGGACTTAGTTTTAAGGGATGGTTCGCCCAAAAACGGTTATTATTTGATTCTCTTTTATCCATGAAGCGCAAAATACCAAGAATGTTGATGTTCTTTTTCATATACTGACAACAAACAGAAGCTATGTTTCCATCCGTTGGAATGTAACTTAAAATTGGAATATCACTCATGAAAAAGCACAGTTTCCATCCCATGTGTTGAAGAGAAATGACAAAGTAACAAAATCGCCACTTCTTGGGAAATTGGTGCAAAATGGTGTGCAATAAGAATGGAAGTTACTGCAATCGGGGAGACCACTGTGGCTCTTTTTTCATACATCACAAACGACTGATCAAATTAAACGCTGTCATGTTATCTTGCGTATGGATGCCTGGTGTTTGGGAATGCAATTGTTTTGGGAGGTAATTATAACCAACCATTTTGATGAATATGCTGAAGTATGAATGCAATGAGGACATTGGTGGAGGGGAAGATTTCCAGTGTATAACAACTTAAATTGAAGTCTTTTCCTCAAAGTTATCAAATGTACCAACTTCAATGGTACTTTTATGATGCTGAATATTGAAAATCAACTCAGTTTGTGTTCTTTTAATACATTATCAGTCTCTATTTTCATATACTATTAAGACTTACTGACATTTAGACCCATGTCTACACTGCTAAAAAAAATCATCACAATATAACACCAAGTCAGTTAAACTTCAGGAATATCAATCTGACCAGTTAGGATGAACAGTGCCGTTGCTGGCCGTTGTAATGCCCTAAGCGCGATCACTTTATGATGCCCGTGTTGATAGCGTTTGCGAAGTTGTAGAGAGAGAGGGGGGGTGGGTGTTGAGAGAATTTTCTTGTGGTGCCCCCCTGAGCACTTGGTGCCCTACGCGCAGCGCGTGATGTGCGTGTGCGGGTTTGGTGTGTCTCTCAGCACCGTTTCAAGAGCATGGAGATGATACTGGGAGACAGGCTGTTACACAAGGAGAAGGAGTAGAAAGACAACAACCCAGCAGTAGAACTGGCATCTGCTCCTTATGGTTTTGTGGCCTGAAGATTGCGCTCTCAGCTCCTTTTTCTTTTTCTGTGATGATGGAGTCTGCTGTTAAATCAGAAAACTGGTGTTAATGTAAAAAGTGTTAAAGGACCTGTATGTAGGATTGTGGCCAAAACTGGTACTGCAAACACTTTCAAATTAGTGTAGAGGGGTGTATCCCCTCTCCCCCTCCCGCCTGACTCGAGGTTGCAAGATAGGCTGCAGGATCCAGCAGGAACGTAGACTGCTACATGGAGCTTACAATGGCAAATGACGAGTCCTACTCAGTAATGTGGGTTTTTCTTTCTGTTAATTATGTCTATGCTTCATGAGAGGTATTTTAGGTTTCGTAAAGTTAGACATTTTTTATCCAAAAAGTGTGTAGCTGCAGCTGTGGTAACTAGAGCAGAGCTGGCAACCCGGATGCCCAAACACTACTGACTTCATGATTGGTAGATCGGTGGAGGGTGGAGCTGCAGTCCAAAACACAACATGTCAACATCAACATCAGTTGAGGGCTGCAACTTAACTTTTAAAATGACAATATCCTGGCCGGACTACTGTTGTCAGTGATATAAGTATTTGAAATTAACATGATTTCTTAATATCTAGTGACATATCAGGGCCATTTTATGATTAATTGAAATACATTTCTTACATACAGTTCCTTTAAACATCAACAGATTGGCACATTTGCGAGCAGCTTGACCATTTAAGGCAAAGTGACACTCCTATAAATACTGGAGGCACTGACCCTGCATCCGCCTAGATTATCTCAGAGGAATATGCATTTTTGCAAACACAGACAACAGCTGTTTCTTAGATATTTATGCCCCTGTCAGAAAGAATTATGGCTAATGGCTAATAAACATGCAAATCAAGCTTATTATCATTTCAGGAGAGCAGAGCGTAGGATGGCATGAATCAGCTCTAAATATCTTTCAGCAACAATTATTTCTATTATCATTGGCTAGGATGTTAGACCAGAGTTACTTGGTGTACAGTTCGTTTCGAGTGTCAGCTTCCCGTCTGCAACGGCCTTCCTGTTTCCTCCAAGCGTGTTAACATGAAGCAGGAATGCTTTTCTTTTCATGCTTTAAGATATATGTGGCATTTTTCACTTAATCGTAGGGCGGAAGCGTAAAGCTGATGACGCACAGATTAGGGACCATTATATTTTACAGCATAGCATAAAACAAATGCTTTTTTTGGCTATATGTTATAAACCTCTGAAAGGGTGGAATTGTGTTCCCTATGCCAAGTATTGCATTTGGCAGAAAGCTACAAATGCAACTCGTTCAGCTTTGCGACACAATGTGATCTTGTGTTTGTTCTTGTGGAGAATTTGGCCCGCTCCTCTTTGCTTGCTCGAGTTAGTGATAAAAGATTACAACGCTCTATTAAATTACATCCATTATGCAAAGATGCTGTAACAATCAATATTTACTCCTTGGCAGTAATTGAACTAGTCAAAACCATGTGTCGTGCTGTTGGTCCCGTTCATTTCAGCCGTCATCATGATGCACGTCGAACACGAAAGTCAGTTTTCAGTGTACATATGATAAGAACTGTCGCTTTGCCAAATGGCTCTACATTAGAAGTGTTTACTGGCAGCGATTTAGGACGCGCTCCGACCCCAGTCTTGGTGCAAGCAGAGGGACAGTGGGCAGGCAGATGTTGGCTCGGCACTGATGTGGAAAAACAGAGAAAGTCCGATAACGCATATACACGCAGGAGCAGCTTGGCATCTGAGTCCAGCTGCTTTTCCATCAGGTGATGATGGCTTGATGTGCACCAGTCCTTCTGGAAGACGTGCCAATTTTTCAACTGCTGAAAATGACAGGAGAGGAAAAGTGTGCGAGAGAAGGAGGCTGTGTGTTCTGTCTTTTGTCTGTACTGTATGTATCACTTTTAACTGGCTTACAGTCTAAAATGTGCTACGCTTTAACATTAGATATGATGCTAAGTCAGCGTTCCCATAGAGAAAACTGTCTGATGCTCTTTGCATAGAAGACGTAAAGGCATTTGTCAAAACCGCAAGCTCCAATCTGAAGCAGAGTCAAGATCTAGAGGCTTTGATCAGTTTGTTAGGTAATGTGTTTAAATATTTCCCTGCCATTGACAGAATTTTCCAGCAATCCGTGTTTTGGTTGTTTTCACAGAAATTCTGCACACCACAAATTTTGGCTAATTTCTTTGATGTTGGCTGTTTTGCAGAGGCTGCTGACCCAACATTTGAATTAACTGCCTCCTTGCTGAATACCGGTCTATTGTGGTATTATCCATTTCCAATTTATCTGCTGCAAAACATCATCCATAAAGAATGAAATGTGGTTAGTCATTTTACATGAAGGTCAGACGGGCCCTTCCTGTTTAAGTGGGCGGTTCATGGCCAGAATAAGCTGCAAAGTGAATGAGACTTTATGCTGATAGTCAAACATCTGGCTCTGTGAGATTATAACAACTAGATCATAGATCAGGTCTGCTTTGTATTTAGAGAAATAGCTGGTCAAAGCCGCTTCTGAGATGACTGGCACTGTTAAAGGGTCAGAGGGTTCATGCTGTTTTTAAAGAACCATGTATACACAAGCAGTTACGCACACACGCACACACACTGCTGTGTGACTACAGTGGCCTTTCCCGGGACAGTTTGATGTGTTCCAGCTCCGAGACGGGTCACTGATACTCCGCATACACACACTGGAATGTTTTGACTGCTGGCTCCGTGTCCCCACTCACCATGCTGACGGAATGTTCTGACTAATGATTACCAAAACCTACCATTTCTGTCCAGTCCACAGTTTCTATTTTAGCATCAACTGCAGAATAAAATTGGATGGAAGATATGTTTCCATCCGAGCTGAGAATTAAATTTATGGGGATTCTGAATATCACAAAAGCAATTTGTGACTGAAGCAGCATTTCCAGCTGCAACAAATTTCGTCACTTCTGGAAAAATTGCAGTAGAAATGAAAATGGAAATTGTAGTCAATGGGGAAGCCATTGCGGCACTTTTATTATGTGTAATAAATTACTGTGACAAAGCGCTCTGATGGACTTCATGTTTGACAACGATTGATTCAAGTGTGTCAGACAGTTTTGGAAGGCATTTGAGCATATTCAGTCACACTTCTACTTCTAAGAATTTTATTTACATCGTAGTTTATGCACAAATAAAAAAAATATCCACATCCACTGTAAGAAAAAAAGAATCCATAAAAAAACAAGAAAATTATTTATTGTTACATTTCTGCCAGGAGATTATTCATTAAGTTTACCCTTGACATTTCCTTTAACCCTAAAACAAAATACAGATACAGAAAAAACACTGGGGAAAAATCAATATGGAAAATTCCACAGTACACTGGGCCCTATTTTTACGAACATTTGTGAGTGAAGTGTGTGTGTGTGTGCGTGCGTGCCTGCGTGTGTGTGTGTGTGTGTGTATATATATATATATAATATTAAAATATACTGTGTGTGTGTGTATATATATATATATATATATATATATATATAAATATACTGTGTATATATAAATATACTGTGTATGTATATAATTTTTTAATTTATTTTATATTACATAAAACTGGATAGAAAAACAAAATGTGCATAAAATGTAATTTATGCAACAAATATATAACAATGATAATCATTAATAACACCTCATGTACACCTATATACTTTCAAATTTATTTTTTTTTCTTGTAACGGTAAAGCCAGATTTCTATTTTCAACAAATGCTGTTATTTTAAACTTAACAAAACTATTTATGACTGCTCTTTTCAGTCATTTCAGCTGCTTGTATATAGTTTTCTCTATGGA
The DNA here is from genome assembly GCA_023029165.1 of Gobiocypris rarus. Classification (NCBI taxonomy): domain Eukaryota; kingdom Metazoa; phylum Chordata; class Actinopteri; order Cypriniformes; family Gobionidae; genus Gobiocypris; species Gobiocypris rarus. The sequence goes on along the minus strand of CM040923.1, from coordinate 24,655,292 downwards.
TCGGCAGCCATCTTGGCACCACACATCTGTGCTGTTCCCATGAGAGGCCAGGAAGAGCTGAGGAAATAACACCCATCCTCAACGAATGGCCCGTTCCAAACACACTCTCTCTCTTTCTCTCTGGCTGGTTAAAGAAAGGCCCGCTTGAGGGTATACATGTGTTCAAGGGATGCTGTTACTAAAAGCTATGAGGTTATGGGGCAGAAAAGAGAGCAGGTGATTCAGTGTTGTGGTCAAATAAGGATTGGACAGATCTGTAGCTTTGGCGATGAGCGTGGGGTCAGTAAGTTGAGGAAGAGCGTGGGAATAGAAACAGTGATTTGGCAGGGTCTGTATATTTCTCTCTCCCGACCCTTTTGTCTGTGATTGCTCTCGAGGGCCTTTGCCCTGTGTGCGATGTTTTCATTGACATTTCTGAGATGTTTGGACCACAAGAAAATACTTCCCGCCTTGATACTTCAGCTGTTAAGGCCTAGATGCATCCATCGCCTTGTTATGGACTCTGCATGTTGTCATTTGTGCTATTATGAGAGCAAATTAGCTGCAACATTAACTGCATATCAATTTAATTTCCCACACTGTTACCGTGGCTTCCTTTATATAGTTTATGAATCCCATAAAACATGCTGCTCACCGCTGTTATACCCCTAACAGCACACTATAAAATAATTAATGCTACACAGCTGAAAGATGTGATCCATATGGAAATCATGTTCGGCTGATGTCTTGGTTTACATCCCACATCGCTTCAGGTACCAAAGAAATGCCCCCAAAACACCTTTACTGTTAAAAAAAGCTGAGATCCTCCTGAATGTTATTGCAGCAGGCAGTCAGCATGTTTTATTCTTGATTTATTTTCGTGGTTATGGAACAGGGAAGCTTCATACAGTCAGTGCAAGATGGGCGGTGTTCCCATGAGGGATATCGGATCAAAGATTCATCTAAGAGTCCAGACTCGATGGGCTGGGATGTTAGTGGATTTGAGGGCATTCTGTACTGTTTCGAAAACTCCCTCTGGATCTTCATATTGAGAGAAATAAATGTTTTCTTGATTGAAATAAAAGATTGATGCATTGTAAAACCATACTGTAACCTTGCAGAACTTCCTCCCTGGTCCAAAACTTAGTTAGTTCATCCAGAAATCCTTGGATTTCCCATGTCAGAAAGCAGCAAAAGGCTGATAATTCAATTATAATGGCATTGGAAATGTTTTTTGGAAAATGATCATGAACAACTTCTGTTGAATAATAAGTTGATCTCAGAGAAATAATTTTTTTATATGGTCCCTCAAAGAACAAATACAGTTGCTTTTGGTGGGTATGATTGGTTTATTAACATAACAACAAAGGGAGAGAAGACAAGAACAAGAAAAAGACAGAAAGAACAACAGAATCAGCAAGAATCCAACTCTATATGTGATTTCACTCTCCCTAAGGTTTTACATGGGCGTTAGCAGAGCACCACATCCAGTCTTGAACACATTCCTAATCACAGCACAAACTGAGGAAGGGCTTTTTTGTTAAGATTAAGTCTATTTCTCTCCAAAATCAAAAGGAAAGGCCTTTTTAGAGCCATTAAGAGATTTATGACAACTGATTTTATACTGAAATATAACTCAAACAGAAACAAAAGGGAAATGGAAAATAATTAGCATAGCTGCTGTTCGTAAAATTTCAAGCAAACGATAGCCATGCGCATTTGATCTGCTATAGCGCAAGGTTATGAGATGGATTATGCGAATGCTTGGTTAAAATAAATGTCTTTAATTTAGATTTAAACTGGGAGACTGTGTCTGAGCACCAAACATTGTCAGGAAGGTATGTGTGGATTTGGAAGCCAAATGTGAAAACACTCTACCACCTTTAGTGGACTTAGATATCCTAGGTGGTACTACCAAAATTCCAGAGTTTTGTGACCTTAAAGAACGTGATGGATTGTAGGGCGATTGAAGATACACAGGAGCTAAACCATTTAGGTCCTATAGGTCAGTAGCAATACTTTGAAATCGATACCGAACTTTATAGGTAACCAGTTTAGAGATGATAAAATTGGTGTTATATGATCATATTTTCTTGACCTGGTAAGAACTCTAGCAGCTGCATTTTGGATTTCATCTGGACATGATTAAATATATATATCTCCATCTCAACTAATTCCATGTTTTCTAATAATATTACCAAGGGGGCAGCATGCATATTGGAAATAGCAGAGAGCCAATAACAGACCCTTGCGGCACTCCATAATTTACTGAAGTTGAACTTGGATAATTCCCTGTTTAAATAAAAAAAAATGTAACAGTCTGATATGTACGATTTAAACCACCTTAATGCCTGAATACCAGTGTGATTTCGTATGTCATGATATATAGTGACGAATGCAGCACTAAGATCAAGTAAAACTAGCATTAAGATGCTGCCTTGGTCAGAAGCTAGAAATAAGACATTTGTAATTTTAATGAGTGCAGTTTCGGTGCAGTGATGTGGCCTAAATCTTAATTTTTTGCAAGAAGGTGCACAATTGAGCAGACACTACATTTTCTAGTATTTTAGACATAAATGAAAGATTTGAAATGGGTCTGTAATTTGCCAGTTCATTTGGATATAGATGTGGTTTCTTAATGAGAGGCTTAATAATGGCCAGCTTCAAGGGTCTTTGGGACATGACCCAGAGTTCGAGAGGAGTGAGAATAAAGACTAGAGTAATGGTGCTGAAAATTCAGCTTTGCCATCACAAGAATAAATTACATTTTAAAATATATGAAGAAAACGATATTTTAAGTTGTATTAATATTTCACAAACTTTTTTTAATTAGCAATCCCAAACTTGAACGGAAGTGTAAAAATGTCCTTAGAAAAAATACAAAAATGTGAATGGGTTGAGGATTTGAGATAAAATACCAGCAGGAGACACAAGAGAGAGAGGTGAAGAAAGCTTGTCAGAGAGATGCAAAAACTTTATTTAGGTTACACGAAAGTCCCCTGGCTGTCGTGTGGGCTGAACGCCACACTGCTGTCAGGATCCTCACATCAGCTGCCAAAGCTGATATACACACACAAAGCTGACAGCCAGGGAAAGTTCATCCTCAACAGCAACAACAGCAGCAGTATCAGCATTGACTGTGTGTGTCAAGGTGACATGAGGATTAACTCTTTCCGTCGCTTACGGTTACTGGTGTAACATCTGCCTGTCTTTGTGTGTAGGATGGCGTACCGCCGGAGTGAGGAGGATGAGGAGGAGGCCGCTCGTGAGCGCAGACGAAGAGCGCGACAGGAGAGACTGCGCAGTAAGGATAGTGAAGAGGTGGCCTACAAACCTGAGACCCCGGAGCTCAACAACAGCCACAGGTAAAACACAGACACCCTAAAGTTTGTAAGTCGTACATCCCTGCAAAATCTCAACCTGCATACGAATATGCCTACTTCCATACTATATAGGCAAAAAACAGTATGTGAGCCAAGTAGGATGTCCAAATTTGTAGTATTCATAAAACAGTGGGTGAAAAGTCCCCCGATGTCCTAATATTTTCAGTGAGATTCTGAAGTGTGCATCCAATGGACACTTTACTATTCCATGGGGCCACGGGGGAGGAGTTAAGAATGGCAGTGAAGCGACTAATTCAGTAGGTCACATGACAGTGACAATGGCATTCATAAACACATTCATACTATATATAGAGCATATTTTTTTAATGGTCACAAAGGAAGACCAAATGTAGTGACTATACAGTATGCGATTTTTATCTAAACATTCTTAAATCAAGAGATATTTAAGCAAAATTACAAAAAGGGGTCATGACATGAGAAATCTTTTGAAATTTAGAAGGTCCTTGTACCATTACAACATCTTGCAAGTTTCATAAAACGCAGGCATATACATTTGAATATGACTACATTCAGTCGCTGAACAGCTGATATTTGCCTATACTGGATTTGACTGTGGCATTGCATCAAACCCATTATAAACACTGACGCTGTCTACACTGGATACAGTATATAGATGCGCATTGAGCTTCTGACATTATCCACGCACTTAAGTCTGTCAGACTAATGGAAGAGTGAAAGAACGTTTGTTTTGGCATGTCCACTTTATACAGCTCTTTTGCATCTCCGTACAGAATTCAGAAGAATCCAAGCGTTGGAAGCAAGTGGGTAGTTTTTTTAATGGTGTCCCGGATCACGCCTGAGGATTAAACGTTTGTTCGGAGCATTTTGTTTTTAAACGAGGCACGGTGTAAAGTTTTCAAATAAACTTTTGAAAGATGAATTAGCCAGCTGTATTGGATCTAACAGCAACTGCTTAACAAACCGTACTGTAAGTAAATGATTTCATAATGCTTTGTATGTAAATGACTATGTTAACATGTGCTCCAAAAATGCAATGATTTTTATTAATCAAAATATTGAAAATTGCATGTAAACTGGAGTGAGAGTTCTTCTCATGTCATGTAAACATCTTACTGTTACATCAACATTAAGACCTTTCTCTGATTATTAGAAATAATCGCATTATTGGTGCACTTGTAAACGTAGTCAATGATGGTTTTAAATAGGTGATATTTTTAAAACACGCGCAATAGCGAGTGGGCTTTGATACTGTTTCCTATACAGTGACGTTAGCCAATCAATCGTTTACTGGCAAGCCAGAATAGGATTGAAAGTAATCGTTTTTCCTCATATGTACTTGTTTTTGTTTTTTGTTTTGCAAAAAAAAATGTGTAACATTATAAGTGAACCTTAAGGAACATATTAAAATAATAACAAAAAATTATGTCATGACCCCTTTAAGATATTAAGTCCTGTTTACTGAAAAATTAATCAAAGTGATTTTGTTTAAAACATGAAAAAAAGATCTGTCAGTGGGGTAAGAAAATTATGTTGTATTTTCCTTGAATTAAGTTTATTTTTTGGACCCCACTGACAGATGTTTTTATTCGTTTGTTTTAAGCAAAAACTTGCTTAGTTTTGATGACTTCTTTAGAATACCAGACTCAATATGTGAAATATTTTGCTAAATGTATCTTGATTTAAGAATTTTGAGGTAATTTTAATGGAAAACAAGACAAAAAGTACATTTTGGCAGTGATGGGACAAAAAATGTCGATATGTATCTCACTTTTTTCTTGGGCCTGACTTTCTGTCTGTAATCTGCAGCTTTAGTGGGCGGCATCCAATAAATAACTTCCTGTAGCGGGTCAGCATTGCGGAAGCAGTGACATGTTCAGACACTGAGGCTTTGTGCAATAAATGGACACAGAAGACAGTCAAACAAGACCAGAATTGTTCTCGGTGTGTGACCAGACATAGCTCCATCTATTGTCAGTAGTGCTGACGCAGGGTAAACGTTTGCCAAGCGGTGCAGTCAGACTACATTAACCTACAGTGGCAGGATTATGGCAGTCTACGTCCTTGTGCACGCTGGTTATGCTGCCCTAGAAAAAGTGAAAGGGAATACAGATCCTCTTTAAACCATAATCATGTTCCTCGCTTTCATTTAGCATGTTCAGGTATTTTTGGGGGGTTGTAATGTTGTGTAAGGGCCAAATATTAGTTGATTATTTGACTCCAATGTTAATGTTGTAGCTAATATAACATATAAATTGAATGTTATATTTTATACACTACTGTTCAAAAGTTTTGAGTTTTGAATGCTCACTAAGCAACATTAATTTGATAAAAAACACACTAAATAACTCATAAATAAGTCATATTTATTGCCAAAAACAAGGCACTTTTGTTCTCAAAATATTGCTATTTAAAAAAGCAAATCACTCCATCTCTAGTAATATATTGTTGTCTATATTCTACCTTATTTTCTTCTCGCACTGCCTCTCTACAGTGTTACGGTGACAGAGAGCATATCCACCTCAGTGATGACCTCTGGCGGGATGGGAGAGGGGGACGAGGAGGAACAGGCCCTGCTGGATCGCCTGGCTAAGAGAGAGGAGCGCAGGCAGAGGAGGATGAAGGAGGCGCTGGACAGACAGGAGGATGAGGAAACCAGCCAAACCTCGGAAAGTAGCGTTGGTCTGCGGCGCGACCGAAGCTACGAGGCAGAGGAGGAGCACAACAGCAAGGAGGTGGAGAAAGAAGAGGAAAAACAGGTGGAAGAGGAGGAGGAGGTGGTCATCCGTAGGGAGGAGGTGGTTGTGGAGGAAAAGCCACGGAGGTCTTATTTGAGAGAACAGGTGTGCATTTCTTTTTTATGGTTCGTTAGACCACAAGAACTTGCATTTTTGGTTTGTTTATGGCATATAACTTTGTTCACCTGTAGGAGTCCGTTGAGGAAAGATCTAAAATACTTGATGAGGTATGTGCTACAATGAAAGAAACTATATCCCATCAGTTTTTTCCCCCAATATGGTGTTTTTTTTCTCTCTCATTTGTTGCAACAAAGCATGTGACTGCAGTTCCATTCATAGGACAATATTGAGCAAGATGCTGTGCCTTCTTCCGAAGTACGTGAGGTGATTTTAAATGAAGACGTAGATGATTCCACAGTTGTTTCGGGGACGGATGTGGAAAATGGCACTGCAGAACTCACTGCAGGTGTACACGAGGAAAAGAGTGAGATAGAAGGATTGACAGAGAATGGAGAGGATGAAATGAGAGAGGCAGAAAACTTTGAGAAATATGAGACAGAGATTTCAGAAAATGATAAGTCTTTGGTAAGAGATTAGTTGTGTTTTGAGGACTGCATAAGGATGGATGGTTTAGATTTTGGGTGGGAGACAAACAGAAACGTTTATTCGTAAAGACCTCATGAAATCAAAGGTTTGTGATGTTTAGTCTGAAACTTTGTGAAAATAAGTCTTTTGCTGCCTTCCAGTCAAAATTGAATGTCTTGATATCGCCAAAGTGCATATGCTTACACAAATTTGTCGCTGTCAGGCGGGAACCTTGTAGCTCCAAAAACTTAACTTTTTAGGAAATGGAAAAAACACAGTATTTTTAATTTAATTAAACACTGTATTGTTAAAGTTATTATTGTGGATTTGTACACTTTCTTGTTTCATTACATTATTAACATTTTAGCAAAATCAAGCTCAAAATGGAGTTGTGAGGTTTTTGACCAGTTCATTTCAGAGAATTTTGGACATGCATGTTTTGTCTGTCATCAGAACGGACATCTGCTGTATCTGCATCACGTTTTCATCAACTTACAGATTATAAAGTTTACTGTAGCTATGTGGGTGCACAGTATTTTCTGTAATTTGTCCATAATCTTATGTTATGAGAAAAAATTGACTAAATATTAGACCTCTCCTCCAATACATTATGCCTTATGCCTTTATGTGTTTATTTTATTTTTTTGGTGAAAGAAAACGCTATACTTATATTTAAACAACCAGTTCTTTGCTATCCCTTGTATTGCAAACAAGCAGAGATGGTCCAAACTGTGTGCGCACTTCTTTCAAGATTGATTTTCAAGATTTTCAAGTTATGAGGTTTAGTCACAAGCACAAAAGGGTGATGAATAGTAATGATCTATAAAACTTTTTTTTTTTTTTTAACGAGATACAAGGTTTCTGCCCGGCAGTGGTTGTGTGATGCTCAGAAAATTATGTATAAACAAAAAGTGCCAATGTTAGCATTTATTTATCAGGTAAACTGTCATCAACAGAGAAGACAATTTATCATGTTTTGACTCATTGATGCATTTTGTTTGCTTGAAGTGAGTTTTTATCATTGTCTGTGGACATCTTCCTGAGTACCACCTTGTTCTCATGACATATTAGAATCTCGCTAAGGTCAGGTTCAAATGTTTACGAGTTTCAGGTTGAAAATCCAACTTCGAGTGCCATTCTTTTGCAATGGGTAGTTGGGAACTTTCTGAGTTGAATGGAGAGTATATTTCTATTTATAGACTATATTGATTCATTGCTTCTTTTTTTCTCACAGGCATAGGTATTTTTGGCCAATGAGAAACATGACCTAATACAACCTGCCTCCTAATTCAACTCTTCATATATACCTGTTTTAATTTGAAATATACCAACACAAAAAGAAGTAATTTCATGGGGTCTTTAACAGCTTTTGATTCAAAAAACAATTTATGTCTTACTATTTTTCATTGCAGCCATAAAAAATCCTCCCCAAAATCCTAAATCACTCCAGGCACTATTTGAGCACAGTGTGTAGTGTTTTCACCAGCGCACACATGTATCAGTGCATTTCACATTAAACAACGCCGGTTTAAAGTCTGCTCAATGATCAGCGGTTACACACCGCGTGTTCACTGCTTGCTGCATGTCTATTGGGAGTTGATGGGTGACTGCGTGTGTGTGTATACACCCCACACGTGTTCTTTTCATCATTTATCCAGCGAGTGAAGCAACAGCACCCGCATTTTGTTCTTCCAAAACTCTTCCAGACCTCCGTCCCTCTCTCTCAAACACATGCATATCACATCCACACATCACTCACTTTTTCTTGTGTGTGTACAGATGGAAGATGAAGATGTGATGAGGAAGAATAAACAGCCAAATGGAGGAGTGTGTGAGGACAGCGCTCCCAAACACAAGAAAGCCGAGAGGACTTTCAGGTCAGTGCTCATTATATAAACAATTAATGATTGTGTTAGGATGGTCCAGGCCTTCTTTTTCCAAACAATTTAGAGTTCCCAGAATTCCATATTTGGCAGCCTGTAGATCTGTTATGCAATGTCGCAATTTGCATACTATATGTCCTAAATAGTATTCCAAATTAGAATTAGTGTCCCAAATAGTAGTATGTTGAAATGAGTATTCACATAAATACTCAGATGGTTTCCGGTTAGAATCTGGACAAGGATTTGATTAAAACTAAAAAAAGTATATTTGAGACCGGTGGTTAAGCAGTGAGGTGTATAATAAAGGGGTTTGAGTTAATAATAATCAGTATCTAAACTGACAAAAAGATATGTATTATTCAGTGTTATCCACATTATATTTAATCTGCAACAGCATTGTGCACTTTGATAAAGATATGTTTGGTCATGTATGTTTGATGTATGTATGTTTAACTTGTAATGCATCATTATGCAAACACATGAGGAGAGTTAAATGAAATACAATGTGGAGGATTCTAACAGTTACAAGATTGACAGGAAATTTCAAACTGTGACAGGATGGCAAATTGGTACAGCGTAAATCTCAGCATGAAAATGTCTAGGAAGTGTTTTTTAATGTCCCGTAAGGATAGTAAAACCTGAGATCACCTACATTGTGGGGACCAGCCAGCGGTGCGTGCGTGCGTGCGTGCGTGCGTGTGCGTGCGTGCGTGCGTGTGTGTGTGATGGGTAGGTGTAGGGGGATAGAATGTACAGTTTGTATGCTATAAAAACCATTACATCTATTAAGAGTCCCCACAAAGATAGTGAACCAGACGTGTGTGTTGTATTATGTTGTTTACCAGTAATTATTTTCATTGTAGCAGATTAAACACACAAATCATAATTATCACATTACAACCATATAATAACAAATGAATAATAACAAATGAATGTTTATATTTTTTATAAATATTTACATAGTTTTCAATCTAAAAGAAACTATATCCTAGGTTTTCTTTTATATTGCCTTTTTTATATTTTATTTTCTTTTATAAAGAAATATCCAGGGGTTTGACCAGAACATAAATGTATCCATAAACTCTTGCCAAACTCTATATATCTATGAATTTATTTGGGATAAATATAAGCAATTTCCTTGCACCATTAACCAGCAATCAATGCATTTTAAATGCAACCTTCTGCAGACTTTTTCATCATATACATATGTGTGGTCACATTTAAACATTTAACTAATGTTGTAACCTTTTACACGGCAGGAAGCTGTTAAAGCACATAAAAACATCCCTTGTGTGCAAATACAGAACGTTGAAATTATCATACAGATAAAATAATCACATTCCACATGTTTTTGTGTTTGTTTTTGACCTTGTTGAGATACGAGTTAATTCTATGTGTTCAGCTATATTCACACCCTGAAGACCTTTCAGAGCTTTGCGTGATGAGGTATTTGATGCTAGTCACCTGATCCGCTGTGTCCTGAGGGCTGTTCTCAGCTGTAACTGGAGACTGTGTTACCTTAGACAGGGGTGTGCTGATTCACTAAGTCTGTGTGAATAGGTTGGGGGTTTTTTACACGTAAAGAACATGGACGTGTAAAGGTGTTGACAGACCTTTTAACCTGTGCGAGTAAGTATTTGTTTGTCTGTGCGACAGCCGAGGCAGTTTGCGCTCTCCTGAGGCGCCGGAAGTAGACGAGGCAGAGGGTGAGGATGCTCGCTTGGAGGCCGAGAGAAAGCTGGAGGAACTGAAGAGGAGAAGAGATGAGATGGAGAGCGAGGAGTTCGAGAGGATGAGGCAGAAACAGCAGGAGGCCGAGGTGGAGCTGGAGGAGCTGAAGAGGAAGAGGGAGGAGAGGAGGAAGGTGCTGGAAGAGGAGGAGCGGCAGAGGAAGCAGGAGGAGGCCGAGAGGAAAGCCAGAGAGGAGGTGTGTTCGTTTAACGTCAATGATTCATTTCCTAGTCAGTTTCATTGGCACTGTGGAATTTGCTTCGGTTCGCTTTTCTGCAAGCGGAAAATCTTGTTGAGTGTCCTGTCATCAAAATTAGGTGACTCATGTAAACAACATTGGACAAATAATATGATCGTAAGTCATGGCAACTTATGTTTTTACATTATTTGAACTCATTTCAACTTTTTTTTACTTGTTATAGTTATATAAGATTAAACTCAATTTTACCTAAAAATGTAAGGCATCAACTGAACTTAAGTTTGTAAAATACTGTAGGTTAATATTTAATACAATTATACTTAGCATATAGCATTAAATAGCATATGACCATACTTGAATGTTTTATGGATGTGCTTTAAGAATTAAAACCTCATATAAAATATATTGTACATATAAACCATATATAAAATAGGTTAAATATACAGTACAGTTCAAAGGAGAGGGGTGAATAAATACAATTAATAAATGTACTCAACAAGGAAATATTAAACTGATTAAAAGTAACAGTAAGGGCATTTGAAAATAAATGTTGTTAGATTAAACTTTATATTCGTCTAAGAATTCTGAAAAAAAATTGAACGGTAATGTATATATACTATATATTTCTCTCATTACTGAAACAAATATATATAAAAATGGTTCAGTCTATTAAAACAAAAATGTTATTTTACCCAATATGTGCTGTATGTATTTTAATGCTTTAAGTGTCATGTTGTTAGCTTAGCTTTAACTGTAATTTGATATTAGGCTGTGGTGTGAAATACATACTCTCTCTCTCAGTATTGAATAGTTGTAATTTAAATGTATTCCACATCAGTTACATTAACATTAGCGTGATAACACCCAGTGTGAGTTCCACATGAGTGCACATGAGTTTCAGACTCTGGCTCTCTCCGCAGCGGGCAAGAAACACAGCCGTCCCTCCTCGTGGAGGCCCGCTCCTAGCATTGTAATGCAAATATGTTCCTTGTTCCTAATGAACAGAGGCAGTAAATGAAAAAGGACTAATTAGAGATTAGAGGGCCCCGTGCTGATGCTAGCGGGCTGTGCCAAAAAACGTGGTGTAAATAAAAAGGCTTCTTTATGATTTCTCAGCTGCTGTGGAATGCGGCCGGCTGCCAGTTCACGTTACGCTTCCACCGAGAGACACCATACACGTAGTCTTGATTTGTTTTGTTTGTCTCATTATCATTCTCGTTTATTGCAGGGACATTTTCTGGAACATGAGGATCCCGAATCAGTCTGCTGGTGGTGTTTTTGTATGAAGCATGCCAGTGAGGTTATGAACTTGTGTTTGTTTTATTCTTCAGGAGGAGAAGAGGAGGATGAAGGAGGAGATAGAGAAGAGAAGAGCGGAGGCGGCTGAGAAAAGGCAGAAAGTGGAGGATTCGGTGGAAGGAGAGACCAGGAAGCCCTTTAAGTGTGTCAGTCCCAGAGGATCCTCCCTTAAGGTCAGCCGCCGCCCTCTCTCTCTCTATCCACAGCTGTCAATCAGCCGACAGCATCAGCTGACTCATAGGAACAAGCTGTCCCCATGAGAAAGCAATTATCTGCCATATCTTGTAAACATAATGAGGAGGAGAACAGCTTGATGATTGTGCGTTAATGCAGCTGGTGTTCACTGAAGCATGTCCGTAGTAGTTTAAAGGGAATAACCCCTTTATGGCCATTTTCCACCAAAGTACCATAGCTACTTATTTTTTGTAAAAAAAAAATGGTTAATATTAACATATTAACCACCACTGTCATCAGAATAAAAGGACATTTAACATGTAAACACCCTGTTTAAGAGACTTTATACTACTTTTATAATGTATATAATGCTGAAAGCATTAATAATAATAATAGTAATAATATTTGTGTTTATAATAATACAAGAATGTATAATAGATAGAGACAAGAATAAATAAAAGAATAGAATAAAATAGAATAGAGGCCATGTCTCTGAGAGCTACCATACTCACTTTGATATTTAATAACTGTAGTTGTTATGGTATTTTGGTGTAAACTGTGCATCAGATGCACATTCTGAAATCGGTGCTGAAAGACTTTTCCTCCTATTTGTCATATGCAGATGATACGTTCAGAGATCTGCTTTGTCATCATGTACACTGTATGTATTGCATGCTGTGTGATGTATCTGTGTGATTTTTAACTCCTGTTGTGTGGGTAGTTGCATTAGTTTGATATTGAACTGATGTAATATCAGCCATAATGCAGGTTATCGATTTTAACTAAATAATAATTGAATTCATATCAGATTTTCATAATTCGTATTTCATAATTTCAATATCTATTTTTATATCAATATTGTATTTGATGCTGTACATCTCATTTCCAAAAAAAAAATTCTGGTTCTCGCATGCTTTGGATACGGGTTCCCTGCTGTCAGTGGGTTTGAAGTTAGTTCTTTTCTTCTCTTCCCTTTGGAATCCATCTTTTTCCAAAAATACAAAATGGCGCATTAGTGTTTTTGTGAGATAAAGCTAAGCTGCTCTCTTCAAAACGTGAACTCTAGGGGGACGCAGGAAGACCATTAGACTAATAGGATTACTGTAACCACATTCTAACGGAGTCGTTTCAAACACGCCTGAGAATGGGGAATTTCCTGCTGAGGAGTATTTTAGGAACTCCCACATTCGGTTGAGGGGGGAAGTGGATTTTTTTCAAGATACTTTTGGGGTTTGTATGTGTGTTGTCTGTGTGGTTTTTGTTGTTGCTTCACGGGAATACTTTCCCCCCTCTTAGCCCTGTTGTCATATATCATAAACACAGGCCACGGTTCCCACAGAGAGAGAGAGAGCTGAAAAGGGCCCTGCTTTTCCTGGCCCTGTGACAGTTTCATACCGAAAAGAACAGGCTAGTCTCTTGCCTCTTAGAATAGCCAAGTCCGACAGACAGCTTGCATCTGTGTGTGTGTTTTATGTGTGTGTTCCTCATGACCAAAGCAGTGACCTTTGTTAAATCTATCCATTGTTTGATTTCTCTTTCCAGATCGGTGAGAGGGCAGAATTTCTCAACAGATCAGCACAAAAGAGGTGATCACTTCTACTTTTATTCTTTGCTGAACTTTCATGAAAACATGTTATTCAACTTACCTCCTAAGCACAAATGTGTCCAAAAAATAAGATTAATTACATAAATGAATTATCTGAACTATTTAGAGTACTTCTGGTTACGTTAAAAGAATGTCCTGGTTCCAAAAACAAGTTAAGCTCTCTCTACAGCATTTACCATTGGTAAATAATGTTGACTAGTCCCTCATCTATCTATCTATCTATTCTATCCATCCATCCATCCATCCATCCATCTATCTGTCTGTCTGTCTGTCCGTCCGTCCGTCCATCCATCCATCTTCATCTAAACATCTGTCTATCCATCTGTCTGTTCATCTGTCTATATGTATCTATCACACATTAACTGTTGTCATTTTAATTGGCAGTTCATTTTAATCGATAGTCTTTCATTGTGAAAATGATGCTTATAAATACCAGCATGAGCTGACGTGTATGTGTTTGTGTGTGTGTGTCAGTTCTCTGAAGGCGTCTCACGCTCCTGTGGTGTCTAAGATTGATAACAGATTAGAGCAGTACACAACTGCAGTTCAGGTGAGTCCTACATCATCATCTCTCAAACTGAACACAAGCAAAAGATACATCTAAATTAAACACAGGATACCATAAGATAGCAAAGTGTAATCTCTGCCTTTCCTTTCTGCCTTGCTCTTTCTGTTCAGAGCAACAAGGATGTCAGATCTCCCAGATCAGCCGCCATAGATCTTCCTATGGTGACGAATGGTATTCGCAATATCAAGAGCATGTGGGAAAAGGGGAATGTCTTCGGCTCTGGTGGAAGCCCAGCGTCAACCAATAAGGTTTGTGATGTTCATTTACATAGACTGATGGGTGGGGGAAGGGACCCCACTTTTCCTCTTGGACTCATTTCCTGTCCAACGTCACATACTGAACTTTAACCTTAAAGGGAGTGTTTTCTTCCGCCCCATACAGGATGCAGCTGGGATAAAGGTGGGCGTGGCTGGCCGCATTAACGATTGGTTGAATAAAACTCCAGAGACGGGCAAAATGTCAGGAGGAAGACCGGCGGTAAGCCTTTGACCCTGTCTATTACACCCTTGAGCTCTGCGTGCATTAGATCAGAGAGTGAGGAGTCTTGTTGTCTGGCACCACCTAGTGGTAATGATTCTACGCAAAGGGAAATAATACATAGCACTGAACTAAACCAGGTGTCTTTCTAAAACGTTAGAAAGAGATTCATGGGAGGTTATGTTCATTTCAGTCATTTGTATGTACAAATTTCTGTAATTACATAGAAGGTATGAAAGGGGTGGTTGTATTCAGGCTTTCTCTTATTTCCTGTCTGCAGTCCTTTCATCGCTGATTGGCTGTTTATTTTAAAACTCTGGCTTCAATGTTCAAATATGGATGTAATATGAAAGGATGCTATAAATATATTTAAGTGTACAAATCTCTGTTTACTTAAAAAAGAAGTCTAGTTATCTTTGCAGTAGTTCAGAATTTGAACGTCGATATTGGAGTCAAAGGCAGTTCCCTGTATGTCAGTGTAATTACAGACTATGACAAGTCTTTGGTAAATTAAGCAAATAATTGCCAAGAACATCTAAATTCAGTCATTATAAGTAGCTACAATTCTAATCACTACAGTTTTGCACTTTAAATATCACCCTTTTACAGAAAAATGTCCATACTGTGCGCATTCTTGGTTACTTTTCCTCATCTGAGGAGTGGTTTCGCTTTTTAGAAACCAGGATAAAGTTACAGTGGGAGTTTACACCTCATTTACGATCGTCCATAGTGTTGACATAATGGGATTGATCTTTGACCTGTTGCTCAAATACAAAACCTATGGGTGCACTCTGATCACAATATCCTTATACTAGTCTTTTTACTCCTACTGTTTAATAATGACAGACAATAGACGAAATGCCATTTTTGTTGTGGCACAAAAATGTTTTACATTTTTTAATTGTTCTTTTATTAGTAAAATTAATAAACTTAACAAAACATCTTCATACGTTTTTTTCACGGGCTCCAAATACTTCAAATGTTTCATAATTAGTATATTTTAAATGTCATACAATGTCAAATATATATATGATATTTGTCGAGCAGCATTATTTTCTGTCATCAAAATTGTGCACCCCTTTATGCAAGTTTTTCACCTTTGCCTTCACAGTTTTTTCCTGTCATTCTCTCTTTCTCTTTCTCTTCCACTGTTACTGTAGATTTCCCTTTGCTTCTTCCCCTGGGCTTCTTTTCTCTGCTCTCTCTTCTGCTCTCTCTCTCACTGCTGAATATCAGGTATGTCCCTTCCCTCCAAGTATGCTTCCTTGCCTTGAGGACACTTGCATCCCTTATGTAATTTCTGTCGGATTGACGTGCATGTACATGAGTTGAGTAGTTCAGGGCCATCTCGCGAGTGATATTACACCACCCCTTTTTCCTCCTGCAGGACCTGAAACCAGGTGACGTGACCAGCAAACGCAGTCTATGGGAAAACAAAGGGTCTTCCGCTACCAAGGTAACCAAATACAGTTTTTTTTTCCCCCTATCAACCCGACTCTCTCTCTCTCTTTGTTATGTACACATAACATTTTTCATATGCCTCTGAAGAATGTATTAATAAAGCACTTATGTGTCCAAACAACAGGCTGTAGGTATTTTATAACCCTTCAGGCATGCCATTAGGACTCTGGAGACAGTAACAGTCATAACCACTCTAGCATGATATCTGCAGTATAATCCTGGAGAATAACATTGCCATAACATTGCCTGTGTGTTTTGTGTTTTAAGCCATCCCCTTGCTAATTGTCTACAGATCTGACCACCTTGAGGAGGTAAATGTTACTTTATCACATAGGAATGTATAGTGTTTGATGAGGCACACTTAATGCATTTAACACAAGATGGCTTAGGAACTGCGATGTCATGCCTTTGGCTTTTTTTTTCTTCTTTTTTTGTGTTGTTTCTTCACGGAGCTTCTCTCACACTCTTGCTCACTGCCATGAGAGCAGGCGGTTGGTTTGCAAGAAGGAAGTGCTTTAAAGACCAGGAGCAACTGTTGCATATTGACCTTATGTTAAGCTCTGTCCACCTTGGTTACCATTGCTCACTCAGACAAGCATTACATAGATTCTAATAGAAAAAGAACTGGATATGTTCATGAACAGTGAACATTTTTTTCCCCGACTAAAATGTGCTCATGTGGGAGGAAAAAAGCTAATTGTAAATGCAATGTTTCTGTCTTTTTAAGCAAAAAACAAAAATCATGGTGGAAGGTTTTGCAAGGGCAAAACTTAAAGAAATTAAGTTATGCAGTAATGTGATTACAAGACTGCGAAAAAGAATCTAGTTAAATGCTTATGATAGTAAACTGAAAAGACAAAAGCCTCTTTTGATGGCAAGTGATAATGTTTCTACAACATAACATGGTACTGTGAACTCGGTCATGAATGCATCTACAGTGATTTGAATCAATATGTAAATTAATTAACATTGATTTACCTTGGAACGAATGTAGGTCACAGTGTATTTGGAATAAGAAAAAACTACTAGAAGTGACTTCCCATTGTAATAAATTAAAAAAGTAAAACATTCAAACATAAAAAATTTCATTTGAAAATATACAAACAGTAAAAAAGAAATGCTTGTCTGATAATATGGTGGATGGTAATTAGGGCGGAGCTTAGTGAAGGATCATTTTCACCTTCCCTCTCTCTTTCATTCGCTCTTTTTTCTCCTCACACAAAACACCCATCACCCCTTTACAAAGGACTCTGCCTATTGTGAGAAGATCTATTTTAATGCTGGCATGACTGGGATGCAGTTGACCAAACATGGCGGTTTATTCACATCACGAATAGAAACCAATTCCAGTTCTATCCCATCGTCTGAACCTGAAAAGGCATTCCCACGAGCGCTGGCCTTCATATTTTTATATCCACAGATCAAACAGATAATAATGGTAGTCATTCAGAGCGGGTGGCTCTATCTTTGGAACGGGCACAATAGAATCTACTGCTGGACTGTCAGTGAGGCGTCAAGATCAGGCCAAGGCCGCGGTTAGCCACAGATTGCAGTTTTGGCCCTGGCTGCTTAAAGGACTGGTAAACGGTGACGTAAAAAGCCTAATGAAGGGAAATCTGTGGTCATAACCACACTGATGTTACCAAAACCAGCAGTGCTGTTTGGTCAGGAGTGGAAAGAATGAGGGTTTCACTTGTATGTGAATCTGGAAAAAGAGTGCTGTATGAA
Organism: Gobiocypris rarus; assembly: GCA_023029165.1. Lineage (NCBI taxonomy): Eukaryota > Metazoa > Chordata > Actinopteri > Cypriniformes > Gobionidae > Gobiocypris > Gobiocypris rarus. Next base: position 24,637,502 of record CM040923.1, on the reverse strand, counting down.
ACCATGCTAAGCATGTTCCTGTCATTGTACACGCAGCTTGTCAGCCACAAGTGCTTTTACTGATGACTTTTTGGAGCACATCGGCACAAAAAAAACTGTTAAAAAGGAAATGTAAAATGAAATGTGAAGGCATAAGTGGAATACCAGACGGATGGGCTGGGAAGGACTCTGCCACACTGATTAGCACATTCGCTTTTATTTATGTTAATCTTATTCTGACTTTTTCTCTTTCTTTCTCTTTCTTTTTTCTCTCTTTTTTCATTTTCTTTTTGATTTATACCTCACCCAGGTCGCGAGCAGAGGAGAGACCAAATCCGTCACCAATGGTAAGTGACAAGAAGATAAATTGTATTTGTGTTAAACCGTGTCCCATTTCCAATTTCCAACAAAATGTAATTTGTTAACGCGTAACTGCTGCGTGATGTGACACATAAATTGCCTGTGATTATATCGCACACGTCTATGAAGAGCAAAGTGATGGACAAATAAAATTACACAGTGGGTGGGGCCACCAAGTGCTATGCCTCCGGAATTGAAATTTGACTTTTTTGTGATGACAAGTTTCCACAGTTATTAACACCATAAATCTAGCTAGTTTTTTTATACTTTCATGCATTTCATTTATAACACTATACTTTGCTTTTCTACCACAACATTAAATTACAGAAAACTAGTTAAGGCTGCTGTGTCAGTGTTTCTAATACAAAGTCTGAGGAAGTGACAGGAAATTTGGACACCTTTCTCTCAAATTGTATTTTCCTTTTGGTACTGGAGCAAATGGAAACACAAAAATTATATTTGTTGTAGCTAGCATTCAACACTATGCAAGTTTTCCCTCTATGGCAATATAACTGTGACGAAACCCCAGAAAAGTGAAACCAAGCGATCGTCAATATGTACTATTGTCACGGCTGTGGCTAGTTAGACATTTTTTGGGATTTACTTGGAGGAGATTTTGCTTTTAGGGTTTAGATAACAAAAAATCTAAAAGCTTGCTTGGTTAGCACAGTGTTAGTTTGATCGTGCATGTGTGTTTGCAATATAGTTGTTTCTTTTGCCTATGCACTCAAGCCAACATGAGGTCAAAATGAAGTCCTACTGTGAAGGGCAGGTCTCTCCATATTGCACAACACCCACAATCCCTCTGCCAGGAAGCCCTTCCAATGATAAATCATAGCTGCTGGCACGCCGTTCCCTGGCTGCGGTGTTTTAAAATGCCTCTTTGGCATTGTTTTCTATTTTGAATGCCGGCCATTTGTTCCTCTATAAGAGGACATGGTGGCCTTCGGGCATGCCAGCCATTTTTTGGGTAATGGGCGACAGGTCTTTGCGTTAGCCTGCCCTGAACCGCCCTCCCCCACAACGGCCTGCCCGTCTCAATATCACGCTGTTGATTCTAGGCATCGGTCAGTGCCCAGCAGGGCTAAAGCTGCATGTTTGTCACATTACTGCATGGGGCGGCAGATTAGCACACTCGCATACTGTATGGAGATGTCTTGAAAACTTACGTCCTTCCAACCACTTAAAAATGGTCAAACACATGGATGCATTTTCATTTTAGGGATTCTCTGAACTATATTTAGCTCTGGAGCACAAGTGAAAGGGTGTATGTTACAAATACACACAGCTAAGCATACAAAGATTTTGAATTGTCCCATATTCTCGGCTGAATGAAAAACGTATCAAGCATGCATCATTTAACTCCTCTATTGTCTTCTAAGGGGCAAACAAGTGACCTAGATCCCATAAAGAACAGTCAACAATCATTTTAAACATGTTTTTGGACAATAATCATTTTATCAATTTATTTTTTAATCAAATTTTACATGCTAGAAATCGAATAATTTATAAGGGTTCTTTATGAATTACAAAAAGGTTGCATTTATTTATATATCAATAACTGCAATATTGTGGGGAAAGTATTACAATTTAAAATAAACATTTTCTTCAGCATTATTACTCCAGTCTTCAGTGTCACATGATATTTCAATAATCATTCTAATATGCTGATTTGCTGCTTAAGAAACATTTAATTGTATTATTATTGTTGTAGTTGAAATATGCTTACAATTTTGTGTAAACCATGATACTTATTTTTTTAAGGCACAGTGGGTTTTTTTTCAGTGGTGAATGGAAAGTTCAAAAGAACAGCATTTATTTAAAAATAGAAATATTATAAATGTCTTTTGTCACTTTTTATCAATTAAATGCATCCTTGCTGAATAAGTTTTTTGTCTCTTTACAGGAACGGGCCATTAACCTTTCAAAGATGCCAGAGAGGCAGGGACCAAGAGAATGCACAACATTCCTTTTTCAAACTTTTATTAATACCAAAAAAAAAAAAAAAAACACAAGCATTTTATACTGCCAGGAAGATCTGTGTTTGTAGACACAGTATAAAAGAGAGAAGAAAAAAAAAAAGAAAAAAAATATATATATATTATCACTGTATTCACAGGCCACCATCTTGCACCATCATAAAATAAACGGTGTTGCATGTACCTTCTATTAAAATGAAATCTAGGCTGTGAAAACGAACGATCCGACTTTCATTTGTTAAGATCATTTAACAATTATGTAAAAGCAGCCAGCTCAAAATATTGCAAGATTCCTTGGATAGGAGGACGAGGAGTAGCATTCCGAATTGTCTTTTGTCAAATCACAAATACTTTTAAACATGTTAGTTACCCTTCTCACCTGTTAATTTATAACTAAAGCAAAGCTTCACCTTGCATTTCATACATGTTCGCCAGTTCCAGAGCACCAGTAGAGTAGCTGTATTTTGTACTTTTTGTCGTAATGACACTTTTTTTTTTAAAAATGTCTTAATAATATATGTTAGCACATAGTGTAAGTTTTTGTAATTAACTATATATTTTACTGCTTGATACAAAATGGTCTTTGCTTTTGCTCTCAATATTATTTTATATCAAAGCAATTTTTAATTCAGCAGAACTCCATTATAGTCCAGCCGTTATCATTATTACAGTATCTTTGTCTTTTTTGTACTCTTGGAAACACTGGTCTGAAGTTGTTTGTGACCATCTGCCTGTAAGTGTTAATCACTATGTGTCATGTGGAATAATCGGTATTGGTTTAGAACAAAAGAACTCAAAAGAAATGGAACATGCACTTTTTTGGCTTAAATTACACATTTGATCAGTACATTTCACAATTTTTGCATATAATGCAAGACCTTGGTTAATCCAAAAACACATCCTGATTTCAGCGAGGACAAGGATGTAGTCAAAAGTCAATACATGTTTATAAGTGTTTCATATTTTGAGTGTCTTTTTTCTGTGCTGCAATCGATTCATACTTAATTGCAACATGGATTTTGTCAGCGCTAGTTGGCAGAACATTAGTAACGTCATCGTTTAAACGTGCTTCATCTCTGACGTCTTTTGTCAAAGAATATCCAGTTCTGCCGCTGTAGCTTAATGCTAATGTCTCGAAATGTTCAAAGTTCCTGTATTCTGCTTGTATTTTTTGACAATCAAGTTTTTTACTATTTGTTTCATCTTTGTAAACACCTATGTATTGTTTCAGAGTAACACTATGCAAGTCGCACCACCTTTAAATGCAATTATCTTGTTACAAATAGGACCATTTGTAGCCAGTAGTTCCATACAGAGCAACATTGTATCATTGTCTCAGTGACCACAATAAAGAGACCAATGAAAAACACCTGTGATAGTGTGCTTCTCAATACTCCATCAGACTGCTGTGCTAAAGCCATATATCATGCTCCACTCCCTCTAACAATAGGCTCAGTTCCAGCAGCCAATCAGAGCCAAGCAGTGTGGTCACATGATCTGGCAGGTCTGTATTAGGTGAGCTTTGGGTTAGTTTGAAACTGTCTGCTGTACGGGCCCTCGAGATAAGACCCCATCTCTCTCTCTCTCTTTCTCTTCTTGGTGAGAGCTAAGGTAAGAGGCTTCAGATATTCTTATTGGATAAAAATGACAGTTCATTGATAACTAAACTCTACTCAGACAATTGCATGCCTAACAGATTATATTGATTCTGCAAAGTTGTCCATAATGTGTGAACTCAGGCCTGAGGATCACCCTCTTCGTCCCTCAATCATCAATGCAATGCTTGTCTTGTTCGCCAGAGGGACTGGTGGTTTGCATGCTTTGGGTTTTTCCCTTAATGCTGCTTAATACTGACTATCAATGGCAACATTCCTGCCACCGTCATCCTGTGATATTCCAGCCATTCAGGTGGAGTACAACTGGCCCTCGCTTATTAAAGTAAAATTCACGTAACTCCAAAGTGAGACAGTTAATCTGCTGCAAAGACTTGGTGGATTTGGTCAGAGATGCTGCGCTCAGGCCTCTGGCTGCTTCTGTCACGCTCTCATTATGACAAGGACGCAATGTAAAATAAACCTTGATCCAAGATAATCTCTGAAGAGCCATTAGTTGGAGTACCCTCAGACAAGATAGTCTGAAGACAACTGATAACCTACAGACCTTTGAACCTTCAGAAGCTAAAGTAATATCTGGACACTTTCGACATGGATCACTTAATATGCATGGATTTCATTGCAATAAAAGCACAAATCAAACCGATAAATGTAATTTGTTTAGGTCTTTTTGCAATGGTTTTCAATCAGTCTGTTCTCTTCAAGTTCACGCAGGTGTTATTCGACATCACATTATTATTTTTAACATATCTGGGTTTTTTAACCTCAACAAACTTCATTTTGTGATATATTTTGCTTGACAGGTGTGCTTGTGCTGTATTAATTTCAAGACAATAAACAATACAGTAGGTTTTTTTGCAGCAGCACCAATGAAGAACCTTTCAGTGAATATTTCAAGGAACATTTTAATAATCTAATGAACCTTCTTCTTCCGACTTCATAAAGAAACCTCTGTTGAATGGAAAGGTTCCATGGATGTTGAAGATTCTTCATGGAACCATCAATGTCAATAAAGAACCTTTAGAATGTACTTTAACAGAACCTTTAAACTTTGATATTTCATATATACCCTTTAGGGCCAGTGTACATATTCAAAATGCGGTGCATTAAAAAACTAAGGGTCTCTAACATCAGTAGGTGCTGTGGAACAATATCCTGCACAAACAATGTGCTTCAAAAATAGATGACAAGGACACAGGCACTCTTGATTTACACAGAGAATGAGCGGCAGGCCTTGATAAGACCAGCCAAGTTCATTGTCTGTAAAAGTGTGGAGCACCTGTTCCAAAACCGCATAGTTTATTACTGGCCAAAAATAGCCTCACTCATTCATCGCATGTTTATTGTGTGATGATTTATTTCCTGGTGGACACACACGTTTCAGTGCTTGTTAAACACAAAGTGAATATGAAATATGGTCCAACAATGTTTAAAAATGTTAAAGATGATTTTTAGACCATGTCAAGACTGTTCTGCTGTTAGTAAAAAAAGTGGAATTTAATTGAACTAATTTGAAATGCATGACTTGAACGTATTTACTTTATCAGGAATCAACTAGTCATGGCTGACACAGAGGATATGGTGGAGGAGGAAGTGCAGTATGTATAACGTCTTTACTTTTTAACCGTTTTCATATTCAGAACACTGAATACCTCAAAGTATAAACTATATACTAGAATAGTCATTGAAACAGCAGTGTACAGTACTGGCCAAAAGTCCTGCCTAGTAAAATAAAACCTGTTGCTAGTTTGCCCTTTTGCCAACTAATTTAACTAAGTATAGTATTTTGTTCTTCTCTCATATTTAAAAAAAAAAAGTATATATATATATATATATATATATATATATATATATATATATATATATATATATATATATATATATATATATATATATATATATATATATGATGGTTTAATCAAACTTGTAGGCTCATTAAAAACAAATATCTCCTTCAACATTACTTTTAGCCACTAGTGTGATATTGTTCCCACATGACATACATTACATGCAAGTGGTGATTTTGCATAATAGAAATTGCAGTTGCCAAGCACATACTTTATACTGCAGAAATAGTGAATATTAGCCTATTATAAACACAGCATACGTTTTTCATATCTATATTCATTTAATATGTCATCTTTTTAATTCATTAGGTACCCAACTTAAAGTCAACTGTTCATCCTTTTTCCTTTCTTTTTCTCTTTTCATCCTGTTTTTATATAATAGGGAAGGTAAGCCCGTTTGAGAGTACCTATTCATGCATTATTATTGTATAACTATGTCTTCATGGAAATGGAGGCTGGTCCAGAGGAAGTTTTGCATGCTGTCAGCTTATGTGTATGTTCTATATTAGACAATGCACAAGAATCGCTTTTGTCCTCGGCTACATTGGGTCCTGTGGAATTGGGTTACTCAAGGCTGCAACTAATATCAGTAGGCCTATGTGCAGGGTGACATTAAGTCAAGTTTGTCCTGCATGCCCATGTCCATTTCCTATTGTCTCAGATGTCAGTCCCCCCATTCGTCTCTTGTGTGTTGTCCATAACGGTCTGTGATTGTAAAATGTAGGCTAATGCTTGTTGTCTGCAAATAGGCCTATTATAGCTCATTGGAAAAATGTAGCCTACCTCTGGTACCTACCTATCCATTTCTGCAAAAGGATATTACATTGCTTCTTGTATGTGACACTTAAAGGGCCATAAGTGCACCTGCACCATGCGTTTAGATCGTTAAAATAGGGCCCTAAACATGAAATATCCAGTGAGTGGCGCTTAAAGCGCATTATCTTAAACCAATTAAACCAAAATTGGTTTAAACCAAAAACGTTCCATTACGTTGGTTGTTGCACGTATTGCAGCATTTCAAAAATGAAATGTTCTGTGAGTGGCGCTAAAAATGATCTATGCATTCAACAATAATCTATTACTAAATGGATAGGTACTAGAAGCACATTTTTCCAATGAGCCTCAGTGGATTTATGGCGTCGTTAAAATGATCATGTAAAAATCATGTTAAATTCATAATTTGGTCCATGCTCACACCCAAATTTCATCAGATTGCCTACTGCATTGGTGGAACATGAACTATTTCTCAATGTCATTTACAAGCTGTTGGGTGGATCTCAATGTTCTGACAAAGGTTATAGATGATCTTGATACAGCATCTTGTATGCTTCTGAATGTATTTGCTACTAATCGTTATTATGTTCACACTGTAGTGGAGGAAACCGAAGAGGAAGGTAAAACCTTGTTCACTGTGTGTTGTGTTGCTTTTCCTGCATGGGTGTACATTTAAAAATTAACTTCAAAATATTTTAGATTTAGATAATATTAATATAAAATATGTGGCTTAAAAGCATCAGAACGGTCAGTTTCATGCTGCAGACTGGAGTGTTTCAGAATGCATGCGAATATTTCAGTTTATTGCAGTTAATTCATTCATGTACTCATCCTCATTTATGCATTATTATTTCTTCCTTCTTGCATTGATTTGTTCTATCCCTCCTCTTGAAGTGGAAGGTAAATTTTTAAAACATACATTCATTAATTGCACCCATTATTTAATTGTTCATTCACCTTTTTATTGATTTAGTGATATAATATTGCACTTCAGCTGTAAATTCACCTTTTCATACAATGGAAAACAAAAGCTTTCATATCTTCATACAAATAAACATGCATGAAATATTTCAAACGCATTGCATTCCACTCATTATGGTAGCCTATAATAATCGTTTCTCTTCGATAGTGGCGCCTCCAACAGAGGAAGGTAATGCATCGATCTGACCTTTATTTTGTGGTGATTTTCTGTACATTTGCCATCACCAGTGCAAGGTAATATTTCATTTTCACGTTATATTTTCATATTAGAACCAGCCCCTGAGGTGGAAGGTAAACATTCCCTCATTTGATTGTCAAAATAATTATTTAAATGTTTTATGATGTTTTTAAATAACATCCAAGTTACAATAGTCAGCTATCTTTAAACCACTTGATCAGCATATATCCGTGTGCATGATAGAAAATTCCTTAATTTTAGTACTCATCATTTAAACCAAGACCTGCATTCAGGCAACACAAGTTCATATGAACAATTCAGTTGCAAAGAAAATCTCTTGCCATAAACTGACATTTGATTTTTATCTATAAAAAAAAGAAAAGAAATTGTCAGTCAGAATATCTGTTCCTGAATGTCATGTTATGGTATGCTTATAATTTCTCCATCTCTTTATAAACTAACTGATTTGATGTTCTTATATTAGAGCCTCCGGAAGTAGAAGGTAATTATTTCAGTTATTAATATTGAGGTTATTTATACCTATGGTGTTTGTAAATCTTCATTCTTTAACCACTTATAAATTATCTCATATCTGAACAGAGGAGCCAGAACCTGAACCAGAAGGTAAAGCTCTTCAGCTTTAGATTAATTCATATAGATTATGAACAAAACAATCAGTTTCCAAGACATTTAGTCCCATTTTTTGGCACTTTGCTGATGATTTTGTGTGTGTGTGTGTGTGTGTGTGTGTGTGTGTGTGTGTGTGTGTGTGTGTGTTAATGAAGTGAGCAGCACTGGGTGGTCAGTGCCATCAGTTCAGTTTATTACATGTAAATATTACTGATGTGTGTGTGTGTGTGTGTGTGTGTGTGTGTGTGTGTGTGTGTCTGATTCAAAATGTGATGATTCAAGAGTGATCAGAATCAAATGTTTACCATGATTGCAATGGCATGACGTCTCATTGTGAAGGCTGGAGGACAAAAAAAACTGTTTATTTGTAAGGTTCGTATGTCATGATGCAATATATCAGCTAATTTAAAATGCATGTGTAATGATTTTGACTGTCAGAACATTGGGTCGTCACATTCAGCCGGGTATTTGTTTCAAAATCAAAACATTTCTTTTGTTCTGGCAATTTTACAGCTTAAAAAAAAAATGTGTCTATGCATTTAGACTTAATGTGAAATGTTGTCTGTTCATCTAGTGTGTGTGTGTGTGTGTGTGTGTGTGTGTGTGTGTGTGTGTGTGTGTGTGTGTGTGTGTGTGTGTGTGTGTGTGTGTGTGTGTGTGTGTGTGTGTGTAGTCAGTGATTATGTTTTTTCGATATATTTTATCCCCAGATGAGACAAAACCAAAGCCGAAGTATGTCCATATTGACATCTTTCTTACCGTGTTTATCTGCATTAATTCATACGTGAAGAATTCACAGCGTCAGTCCTCATGAGTAACACTTATTTTGCAGATTCATGCCCAACATCACTGCTCCAAAGATTCCTGAAGGAGATAAGGTGGACTTTGATGTGAGTAACATGGTTTAAATTCGAATTACATAATTTCCTGTATTCGCTTCAAAGTGTTTGGAATGGAATATTATAGCATCTTGCTTACTACATTGAATTTTGTTAACCTGCACATTAGGAATGATACACATTTGTTTCAACAGTATGCTATATTGGCCATGCCATTTCATTTGTCGTGTGATTTTTATTATGTGAATGTATAATTCTACAATTATTATGTCAGAAATTGAAACTACTATTTTCCATGTTCAATCTAGTGTTAAGTTCTGTATTATTAAGTTCTGTAATATTAATATCAACTAGGCCTAGTTAATATTAATAATCTAGATGTATATTCATTCCATTCATCATGCTGGAAATGAAGAATCCATTTGAGCCCATTGTAGAATACAGTACTCCGAACTGAAAATCGGTAAAAGTAAATGAAAGTTTAAAACAAATGTTTCATTTGGAGGGTGCAAACTGTGTGTGTGTGTGTGTGTGTGTGTGTGTGTGTGTGCGCGCGCGCGCGCGCGCACGCGCGTGCTCATTCTCTGAACTTTAGCTAACATTCTGGAGTTAATAGAATGTTCGTTCAAAGTTATCTGGTCATTAAACATCGTTCATGGAACTTTTTTTCTGAAATGTTTTAGTTTGCCTAAAGTTACTACTTGTTTACATTCAAAAGTAACGTTCCCATGATGTTTTTAAAATTATAAAATGTAAAGTTCCAAGAAGATTTTTATGTTTAGAGAAATGGGAACGTTATCAAAACATTCTTAGAACATATTTTGTTAGCTGGGTGATCCATTAGTCATCCACAATTTGCAAAATAAGTACACTTAACATGTTATTGTGAATATTATTTTTATGCGTGTGTGTGTTTAATATCCACAGGACATCCACAGGAAGCGTCAGGAAAAGGATTTATCTGAGCTTCAGTCTCTGATTGAGGCTCATTTTATCCAGAGGAAGAAAGATGAAGAGGAGCTGATCGCTCTGGTCAACAGAATCGTAGGTCCTGCATAATCTGGAAGAACTGTCTAATCCAGAATTGTTTCAGAATTGTATTACACAGCTTTAAATGCTAAATAACATTCACTCTTTACTTGTGATTGACAGTGTTGTGTCTGTCTGGTGCTGTGTGTAGGAGAAGCGTCGCACAGAGAGAGCAGAGCAGCAAAGAGTCCGTGCAGATAAGGAGAAGGAGAGACAAGCCCGTCTGGCGGTGAGTGACATTCCCTTCAGCCAATAGGAAACAGCCGTTTAATCCTTGATGCTGAGTGCAAGAATAGAAATGGAGGAAAAAAGTGAAACTCATTCCATCAAATCTCTCAACAGGAAGAAAAGGAGAGAAGAGAGTTAGAGGAACAGAGGAAGAAACATGATGAAGATGCCAAGAAGAAGAAAGCTCTTACCAACATGACACACCAGTACGGAGGAATCCAACAGAAGGTTTGAATTATGATATCTTGGAAACTACTCGTTTTTTTTATATTGGATTTTGATCCATAAACTGCATGGAGAAGGGTAACCTAGATATAGTAAACTTAAGATAATGTGCATGTGCAAAATAAGACCTACAGGAAGAATCTGCTTCTCTCTCTCTATGAATCAAATACCATAATTTATGTCTCACAGGGTGAAGGCCGCAAAGGGGCGAAGAAACAGACGGAGCGAGAGAAGAAGAAGAAGATCCTGGCGGATAGGAGGAAGGCACTCACCATCGATCATCTGTCTGAAGATAAACTGAAGTAAGTCTCCGCTGAACATAATCTCATCACAGTTCCCATCAGCCGGTGTTGTGTGAACGGCCACTCATGCCGCTTCTGATTGGTTCTCGCAGAGAGAAGGCCAGTGAGCTCTGGCAGTGGATGATGCAGCTGGAGGCCGAGAAGTTCGACCTCAGCGAGAAACTGAAGAGGCAGAAATATGACGTAAGTGTTGACGTAATCACACAACAACATAAAAAGCATGAATGTTTGTAAAATTACATTGTCAATATGGGATTTGTATATTGCATTTTTGTTGCAAACATCATGACAATTTCCTTTTGCCTTAATTGTTTCTTTATTTATGTTGGTATCAGCTGTTGCTGTTGAAATGTATTATGCACAAGTCTACTGAAAGTAGATTATAAAATATTATTTAAAAAAATAGTTAGTTTGACTTTGACTTGTTCAACTTAATTAGACTTATTGTTAACAATTGGTTACCCCTCCAAAAACTACATCAAACCCCTATTATACACTCTTAAAAGTTTCAAAGTTTTAAATACATCAAAAATTACTGTAGTTCATTTGACAAGAATATACTACTTTTAAATAAAATGTCTTGTTTATTTTAACGTGCTATTAGCAATTTCTTTGTAATTAATTGTGAAATTTACAAGCAATTTCTGAGTTTAAATAGTTCTCTTTCATCGTCTCGTTTTGAGATCTACCTATGGGAAGGGCATCCGTACCTGACCTCTGCAGAAGCATCCAATTGCACCAAGTCTGACAAGACAGGCAGGAGCACGCAGCCAATGCCCAGTAAGGCCCCACCCCTTACCTGCGGGCATAAATAGGCTACCTACGCTACTGTACATCAATTGACATTCGCTTCTTGCGATCTCTGCACTGACACAGCTTGGTTGGATTTGCCCTGTTCACCTTTTTTCTACAGGAGGAAATATCCTCGGATCCAGGCGTGACAGTTTGTATGTCTACCAGTTCGCTGTGTCTGCTATCGGAGCCGCCTACGCTCGCACTCGTCTTCCTGTTCCATGGCTGCCGCCACAGATTTTTCCGAGTTTTTCGCCGGTATGTCGCTCTCTATCTCTGCTTCTTCTGGCAGTAGCTCATCATGGGCCTGCCCGGCCGCGTGTGGCGCTCTTATCGCCGCTAAGGACCTTCACCAATTCTGCGTGGTTTGCTTGGGCCTCAAGCACACGCATGAGGCTTTAGAGAATCTGGTGAACTGCAGTCACTGCCTAGTGCTGCCTAAGAAACTCCTGCGACGCCGTCTTAAAGTTGCCGCTACCCAGTGCGGCGAGGTTGACTGCTCAGACTCGGATGTGGGACACGGTGATGACAGCACGCTACCCGGGACCCCCCCGGACAGGACTGCTCTTATCTGGAATGATCAGCCCAATCCTGAGTTCCCCGAAGAGGACATCTTCGGGGCATTAATGAAATGGGTTTTGTCACTACATTTCAGCCCATTACACGATCTTTGCCGCTCTGTAACAGTGCCACTGGAAGAGCGCTGACTTTTACACACAGAGTACCCCTCTGGGGACTGTCATGCTGTGGAAAGTTATGACGACGGACCCGTCCTTAACAGGCTGGGGTGCCACCCAAGAAGGCAGAACTGTGAACGGTTTGTGGCCGAGCAAACTGCGTTCAGAGCACAAATTATTTAGAGTTTCTGACCATTTGGAAGGCTCTGAATTATTTTCTGCTTCGTCTGCAGGGACAGCATGTGCTCGTACGCTGCGACAATACCACGGCAGTGGCTTATATCAACCGTCAAGGTGGCGTGTGCTCGACGAAGCTTCATGCCCTAGCTTACAAGCTTGTGGAATGGAGCAGGCGGTTTTTCCTGTCGTTATGCGCGACTCATGTTCCAGGGATTCTGAACAGAGGCGGGGATCTTCTATTGAGGGGTAACCCGCTCTTCGGAGATTGGCGCCTCCACCCTCAGATAGTAGACATGATATGGATGAGATTCGGACAGGCGTCCGTAGACCTATTTGCCTCGCGCGAAAACAGCCATTGTCCAATGTTCTTCTCGCTAAAGGACTTGGACGCGCCCCTCGGGGTGGAAGCACTGGCCCCCCCGTGGCCCAGAGTGCTGCTGTATGCCTTTCCTCCCCTGTGCCTGATAATTCCCACACTGGCCAGGGTGAGAGAGGGTAGCTTTTCTCTCATCCTGATAGCACCCAGGTGGCCCAAAGCGCCGTGGCTGGCAGAGATAATCCCTCTGTTATATGCCCAGCCGTGGTGCCTCCCCCTCCGCATAGACCTATTGTCTCAAGCGAACGGGGAGATTTATCACCCACACCTGGACAGGGTAGCTCTCTGGGCTTGGCCCGTGAGAGGACGAACCTAAGCGCGTTAGGGCTTCCCCGCACGTGGTGGCTACTATACAGAATGCCAGAGCTGTTTCTACACGGTCCTTGTATGGTTGTAAGTGGCGGTTGTTCAATGATTTGTGTGATGGGCGGGGTCTCACTTCATATCAGCGCTCAGTCTCTGATATTTTGTGTTTTCTCCAAGACCTTATGGATAAGGGCAGGTCCTTTTTCCACTATTAAGGTCTATCTGGCAGCTATCTCTGCGTGTCATGTGGGTTTTGAGGGCTCAATGGTTGGGCAGCATTCTTTAATCTGCAGATTTCTGAAGGGCGCCCGTCGCTCGTTGCCAGTCATTAGGAGAACGATCCCTGAATGGGACCTCTCCATGGTGCTGGAAGCTCTGTCTCAGCCTCTGGGGAATATTCCCCTTAAATTGCTGTCCTTCAAAACAGCCTTGCTCTTGGCCTTGGCGTCAGCCAAATATGTCATTCCGGAAGAAAAGCGCGTTCCGGAAGAGTGACCAACTCTTTGTTTTATGGGCTCCTCCCTGCAAAGGGGATCCCCTGTCTAAACAACGCCTCTCACATTGGCTTGTGGACGCTATAATCTTGGCATATGAATCAAAGGGAGTGCAACCCCCAGGGAACATCAGAGCTCATTTCATGAGGGGCTTGGCCGCCTCTTGGGCTCTGTTTGGGGGAGTATCACTGCAGGATATCTGTTCTGCTGCCAGTTGAGCTTCTCCCCACACGTTTGTGTGTTACTACAGGTTGGATGTCTCCAGTACCTCAGTAGCACATTCGGTCTTGGAGGTGGGGTCTTCCTAACCCTGCTTTCTTTTATGTGTGCCACACATATGTTTCATGTCCTGCTTCACACTGTAGTTACGCGGTTGCGTTGGTGTGCCGAGTTCATGATTATGAGATGTGACGTGCACCGCCTCTTGGGGTGACCATCTTTTTCTGGCTAACAGGACCTCACTGTGAGTGTATTGGGCAATCAGGGAGCTGTCCATGCTCACCCATAGGTGGATCTCGAAACGAGATGATGAAAGAGAACAATAGTTTACTGTCGTAACCCCGGTTCTCTGAAACATCGAGTGGAGAGATCCACCAGCTTTGCCCCGCTTGCCGCACGAGAAGCGAATATACTTACTGATGTACAGTAGCGTAGGTAGCCTATTTATGCCCGCAGGTAAGGGGTGGGGCCTTACTGGGCATTGGCTGCGCGCTCCTGCCTGTCTTGTCAGACTTGGTGCAATTGGATGCTTCTGCAGAGGTCAGGTACGGATGCCCTTCCCATAGGTAGATCTCTCCACTCGATGTTTCAGAAAACCGGGGTTACGACAGTAACCTATTGTTTCTACACATTTATTTTTCAGTATATAGAAACCACTTCACAATACAACTATAACCCAATAAATTAAATCATGTTCCAGCTTACTTTTTTTGTTCTTGTTAAATCTGTCATATATTCACAATACAGAAGTAAAATGGTTGAATACTTAATGTTGACTTTAAGGCCTGGTATTAAGGAGTGTTTTTGTCAATCCGATCACAAGTGGACAACGCTAAATTCAGGTGTAAACAGGGTCTTAAACATTTTGAGCTTGTCCACTTTTGACCACTTCCAGAGGTAGTTGAAAACGTCATTAGGCCAGATTGCTTTCATAGTGTAGACGCTCATGTGGTTGAAACAGCCACAAAAGGCCGTCTACTGACCTAATGCGTAAACATTATGGGGCGCGCGCTAGCCAGACGGGATTTAAACTTTGTTAAAAGTTTGGTTAGAAGACAAAAAAAACGTACCAAGCACAATGTTCTCTCAACATTCATGTTCTAACACACACCCGCTGTGGTCTTGCTGCTATCAGAGCTGAGATGGATTAAAACACCAGGTGTAATGGGAATGTCTGATTTACTTGTGATCAGATCAACCAAAACTCATCTTAATAAGAGATGAAAACAGGCCCTAAAAGACTTAGCTGGTAAAGTAGCTTCCACTTTGGCGCTGTGATAAACAGGCCTCCCATGGCCTACCTTTCTAAAACTGTGACTTGCTTCCAGATGAATGTTCTCCAGACCCGAATCAATGAACAACAGAAGTTGTAAGTAACTGGCTGTGAGGGCGGCCACCTCACTGTTGTGCAGCCTGCTGTCAGTAACTGTTGTCGGTCAGATTTGTGTCGGGTTTGGGCTCTCGGTCGGCCGACCGGTGAAGGTGATGTGCAGATGATGTGCTTGTGGCTGCAATCAGGCAGCGGACGCCTGCGAATCCACAGGTTTTCCCCCGTCAGCTGGTTCTTTTGATATTGTATTTTGTGCTTAGCAAGGCTTCCGTATGTGTTCCTTACAGATCACTCAGCTACTGGCTAGAGTCAAAGATCACCAGAGGTAAGTACCCTGAGCCACACTGGTCACTTTCCCCTGGTTTCAATGAGGTCTGGCTCAGAGGAAGGAAACAGAGGATGTGTTGCTGTTAACGGGATAGTTTACCCCAAAATTTGAATTATCTCATAATTTACTCACCCTCATGCCATGACTTCCTTCCTTCAGATAACAAAATGTTTTCTGAAACCAGGCGCTATGTGTAAAAGGAAAAAAACTTGGTTTAAAATATGAGTATTTTTCTTACACCCCTATCGTTTGGCTTCAAAAGACATGATTCATCATATGAATTACCATCACTATCACTGTGATTTTTTTTTTCTTCAAGCGGCACCCATTCATGTGGACTCAGAGGTGGCTTATTTTAAAAAAGGAAAGAAAAATTTGTTATCTGAAGAAAGGAAGTCGTGGTGTGAGGGGAAATAAATTATGAGAGAATTTACATTTTTGGGTAAACTATCCCTTTGAGCAGACCAAGACAAAGCAGTTTTGGGTTTGGTCTGCTCAACAGATCCCGCTTCTTTCAGATCCCAGGCCCGATGAAACCGTACAATCTTGACAGGAGCGAGCTCGGAGCATGTGGTTCAGCTCAATCCCAGTGTCAAACGGGGAAGTGTTTAGGATCTTTCCACTCAATCCTAATATGACCAGTTTAAGTGTCTCCTTCCGTTCGTACTTTACTGTCCTCGCCAACACATACAGTACATGAATTTGTCTGTAAATACACTTGTATTATGCAGAGAATAAGAATTATTGTAAATGTTGACTTTAGGGAAGATTAAATATATAGATTGGGCATAAATGAGAGCGACTCCAATGGAATGGTAAGTTCAAAATGATTATTTTGCCTCTGGAGACGGAATCTGTAGGCTGAACAAGAGGGTAAGAAACCCATTAGGACAAAACTAGCTGCAACATGGACTGCATGCGACTGAGTGGCACTTTTTCCTTGCATGTGTATGAAACGTGTCTCTTCTAATTTTGCGAAATGCTTTTTTTCTATTCCACTGTGCTACTTTTTCATTGTCTTTTTCAATGTAAACGTGCTAGAAGGACGTGTTTAACCGTTGTGTCTCTCGCATTACACATCATTCTCAAGTTTAAAAAAATTCACTTTTTAAAAAGCACGCCTCTAGACCATGCTCATTTAAAGGGTTAGTTCACCCAAAAATAAAAATTCTGTCATTAATGACTCACCCTAATGTCGTTCCAAACCCGTAAGACCTCCGTTCATCTCCAGAACACAGTTTAAGATATTTTAGATTTAGTCCTTATTCTGTCCTTCCATTGAAAGTGTATGCACACTCTACAGTCCGTGTCCAGAAAGGTAAGAAGAAAGGTATGAAAAACATCATCAAAGTAGTCCATGTGACATCATGGGTTAGTTAGACTCTTTTGAAGCATCGACAATACATTTTGGTCTAAAAATAACAAAAACTACGACTTTATTCAGAATTGTCTTCTCTTCCGCGTTATTAGAGTCATTAATGACAGAATTTTCATTTTTGGGTGAACTAAGTGTTCTGTGTGGCCCTAAAGCAGTCACATTTCTATTCTAAATGTCGTCTCAGGCTCAGTCTAGCCATTGTAACATCACTGAAATACGATTTTCAGTCTGAAAGTGCTGAATTTTGGTTAAGCTAATACATAAACTATTGGAAAGCACAGCACAATTAAAGTCACCACGAAATCAAAACGGACCATACTTGTTTTGTTTTTTTAAGGAATATTGCAGTACAAATGATTCATCCGTGCACATTAGCAAACCACAACCATACAATCAATTCCCAGTAGACAGAATCAAGTCCCGCCCAACATTTTTTTTTGTTTGAGAGGCCATTTCGCTCGGATATATCACAATAGGGAAAAAAAGACTATTGCAACTTCCAAATAGCTGGGAACAAGTTCCCAATAAAAATAAAGTTTCACCTTTCATTTTTTCTTTATATATATATATATATATATATATATATATATATATATATATATATATATATATATATATATATATATATATATATATATATATATATATATATCAGAAAAAAGAAAAAAAAATATATATACACACATATATATGTGTGTATATATAATTTATTTATTTATTTTTTTACTCTGAAATAGGTCATGCATTCATATTATCAAATTTAAAGTAGTTTGTGAATATTCCATGTTGACTTTTTGGATTGGAGTTTTCAACACAGTTGAGCCTTAGCTTATGAATATTAATTAGAATATGCTCAGATAAATAGTCTATGATCTGAGATCAGGTTTGTAATAGAGAAATGTGCTCATTTCAAAGTCAACTGAAATGCTTTATCATTATGATTAGAAATAAAATGCACAAACTAATTTAAATAATTTCCATAGCACACTGAGTAGCATAACGTTATGTTCTCATGGCGCAGTGATTTAGTAGATCAGTGGATTGATGAAAGCATCAACAATTATCTGATATGCAGCCAAATGAAATGGTTTGATAATTATGTTTCTCTTTGCAGTGCCAAAGGTCGTGGCAAGGGCAAGGTTGGCGGCAGGCTGAGGTAAACGTGCAGCGAATCGAATCGAAACAACCCAGAGATCCAGAAGACTTTGCCACCTTCTTCACATATGCAGTTCTAGTCGTTATAAAGCCACTGTTCTGTTTGACTGCACTTGTAGAGACAGTAAAGCAACATATTTTACTGATGTCATGTTGTATTTCTGCTTGTTATTTTGTTTTTGTCTTGGACACACAAGTGCATTTATCACTAAATTTAATTTAATGTCATTTTATCCCTGCAATATTAAAAGAGTCAAATTGTTCACAAAGCATCCTGATGGCTGTTTCTTAAGTTATATTTTCCATTTTTAAAGGAAATGTTTATTTGACAATTGCTGAACCCCACCAAATAAATTGATATGATTAGCAAGCAGTGCAGAGAGACTGTGCAGAGCCAATATAATCTTAATAATACACTCATTTAAACGAAATAGTGACATTAATATTAAACAAGCAGAAGTAATAAGAACACAAAGAGGATTATTTTTTTCAGGTCACCTGATAATGGAAAACACATTTATAAATTATAGATTATGTATTATTGGTGTGGTATGTCAAAGGTCAACTATACAACCTGTCAGCTGTAGTCTTTCAGATAACTTTATTAGAATTAGAATTAGAATTAGAACAGATTTTGTAGTTTCAAGATAATTTAATGCAAGGTTTGCCTGTGGACCGAGTTTTAGTTGTAAAAAAAAAATGTTGTTCACGCAGTTACCCACAGGAGGGCGTTCAGAGTGCTCTGTTTTCATAATGGATCAGATACACCTTTTGTGACACAGAGGAAGATCTCCTCATTGAGTCTGTTGGTGGAAAACTGGAGAACGTTATTTCACATTATGCTGTATTTTCAGGAAAACGTGTTTCTATGGATGTTTATCTTTTTTTTTTTTTAAACAACAACAACATAACTTTTCTATACTATAGTTTTCTGGTCATACTTTCATACTGTTTTTCATACTTATCCAGAACACCTAGCCTGGATGCCAGCCGAATTTAGCCCCGCCCACAACATTTTTGCTCGGGCAATTCGTATTTATATTCTGACTACGATTGAGTATGACCACGTCAGGCTACAGAACACCAGCTTTGCACTTCAGTACTGATAGCAGCAGAATGACATAAACTGAAGTGAGTTTTTGAAGTGAGTTTTTCGTCCGCTCCACTAGGCGGCGTCAGCTGTCAGAGTGACACATTTGGGCCCTTGACAACAATGACGCTTGATGACAGTCAGTACAGCACATGCAGATGACAACTGTTAATATCACACACACAACTGTACCTGTTTCAGCAAATAACGGACACACACCGGTAAGTAACTTTGTAACGTTACACACAGAGAATTTGTTTAGTAACATGAGAATCTCGCGCTAAACTGCCAGGTAATTAAGGCTTTGTTTACATGCTGCTGTACTCTATCAGACCTTCAGAAGAAGAAATTAATCTGTAGTTGTTGCGTTAAATGTGTAATCTTTGAATGAATTGTCATCTGATATTCATATTATAAAGTATAATGATAAGGACTCGTCTGTTGTTGTTGTTGTGGTGGTGGTGGTGGTGTTTATGTAGGAGTGTAGGTATTCTACTGGACTGATGTTTGTCATTAGAGTCAGTTGGAGTGTGAAGCAATGAGGCCGTATTCAAAACATTTTATCTCAGCACTAAGAGTTATCCTAAATGCCACTAAAAGTTCTTAAGAGTTTTCTCTTAAAACATCATCACAAAGCTGCTGAGACCAACTTTTACTAAGGAATAGAGCCTAAGAACGAGGGCGGGGTTGACCTCGTTGCTATCGATGATGTCATCACGCTTACTCACTATAACCACAGTGATTGGCTGATAGGGGAGGGGTATCTGTCAACTATTTAATCATGTAAATGTTGTAGAATGAAGCGTCATGTTTAAGGAACACTCCACTTTTTTTTTAAATAGGTTCATTTTCCAAGTCCCCTAGAGCTTAATAGCTGAGTTTTACCGTTTTTGAATCCATTCAGCCGATCTTTGTATCTGGCGGTAGCACTTTTAGCATAGCTTAGCATACATCATTGATTCTAATCAGTCCATTAGCATCTCATTCAAAAAATGACCAAAGACACTTTCAATATTTTTCCTATTTAAAACTTGACTCTTCTACAGTTACATCGTGTGCTAAGACCAACTGAAAACTTTTCTACACCTATATGCAGTGTTGGGGAAAGTTACTTTGAAAAGTAATGCATTACAATATTGCGTTACTCCCTTACAAAGTAACTTATTGAGTTACTTAGTTACTTTTTAAGAAAAGTAATGTGTTACGTTACTTTTGCGTTATTTTTTCTCACCTCGGCTGTGCTTGTTTTTTTGTTTTTGTTTTTTTATAACAAAAAGGTTCTATTTTTGTGCAAAATTGAAATTTAGAGGTAAGGTAGAGAGGTAAAAATACAAATTCACACACTCTGCTGTGCTGCCATTCTGGATAATGGAAGAAAAAGTTTTACCAAAAAAAAAAAAAAATCTAGTAATTTTTGCTCATGGTTTAACTGAATCATGGTTTAACTGAAATGTGGTCAACAAAAGTAGAATAAATGCATAAAAATATTCGTTTTATTTAACATTTAATTATTGGAGGTTTGCATATTTTGCATTTGACTGGTTTTATTCTTTTTGAGGAATACTCAATCTTTATGCAAGTGAGATGAATAAATGCTCAAATTTAGTCTAGAACTGCAATAACTATCATGTTCACACACAACGCCTCTGTACTTACTCTCGATTTCATGGGGACGGGAGAGCTGTTAGTCAAATAAAATTTAAAAAGTAACTTGCGTTACTTTTTTGAAAAAGTAACTCAGATATTTTGTTGTAAATTTGAAAAGTAATGCTTTACTTTACTAGTTACTTGAAAAAGTAATATTATTATGTAACTCAAGTTACTTGTAATGCGTTACCCCCAACACTGCCTATATGGCTATGAACTACTTTCCCATTCCTGCGTAATAGTCTTGGATCTTCGCGGACGTACCAAGGCTGCATCAGCGCAATGATTCGTTGGTATTCTGTGAAACAAGGTGGTAGTATACACCTTCGACTTACTATCACAGCCCTTTATAACACACAGAACCATGGCTAATCACACAGGTAAATCCACAACACAATTTGTCGGCTGCAAGCCTGAAACTTTCTCTGCAACTATACAAACTTAGTGCCAGTCACATTGAATGTTACCTAGCTTGGGGCTACTTTCAGCGCTGCGTAATATCATTGCACTGCTGCAGCCATGGTACGGCCGCGAATATCCGAGACTATTACGCAGGAATGAGAAAGTAGTTCCTGGCCATATAGGTGTAGAAAATCACAACTTTTCATTTTCAGTTGGTCTTAGCACACGATATAACTGTAGAAGAGTCAAGTTTTAAATTGGAAAAATATTGAAAGTGTCTTTGGTCATTTTTTGAATGAGATGCTAATGGACTGATTAGAATCAATGATGTATGCTAAGCTATGCTAAAAGTGCTACCGCCAGATACAAAGATCGGCTGAATGGATTCAAAAACGGTAAAACTCAACTATTAAACGATAGGGGACTTGGAAAACGAGCCTATTTTTTAAAAAAAGTGGAGTGGTCCTTTAACATATTCAAATGAAGTTTTTAAAATAAGAATATTGTCGTATTCAAATAGAGATTTTAAAAAGTAGGCTAAGTGTCACTAATTAAACAAGTATATTTAAACAACTGTTACATGTCTTCATCTTGAGAGATTGCAAAATTCAAGCGACAAATTAAGTTTTATAAATAAAGTTCAGGAGGAGCACTATCTAATCAGCTCAAGTATATACATTATACACAGCCGACTCACCTAGTTACCTCGACAGCTTTCTGCATCCCTCCGCCACCCCGAACAGTGATTAGACAAGAAGGCAAGTGGAGGAGAAAGAGGGGAGAAAGGTCTGCGACAGCCATTATGATTTGTTTGTGATTTGGTCTTAGTGAAGTAAGAGCCCTCTTGACTACTTCTAACGTTTCACCGCTTTAGGAGCTAGTTTTAGTTCTAAAATGCTTTGTGAAATACTCGTAGAGCAAAAATTAGGACTGACACACCCATTATCTTTAAGAGTTTCTCCTAAATCGGCAAGTTAGGAGATACATTTAGCCTGTTATGTGAATACGGCCCCTGATGTTCTGCTGCTTCATGCTTTACTAGAGCTGCAGTGCTTTTGCTTCTAATGAAAACCATCATAAACTCAGTCTAGAACAGAGCTAAAACCAAGAGCTGGAAACCAGCCTTTTAGGATTACTCTTGTTTATTGTGATCGAAAGTCTCATCTTCATTTTAATTGACTTAAAAGATTATTGATACAGCATTACTGAAGTATAATATACTCAGCAATATATTTTATACAGCTTTAGGTTTTCAATTTATATTCCATTTAGATCTATTAACTAGTCTTTAGACTAACTTTTCATTTTTTAGATGTAGAATATGGATTAACTACTGTTTCTGTTTATGTCTTTCCTTACAAAAGGAATTGTGTGGCGCATTACATCCAGGCAGCAGAAGCTGAGCTCAGAGTCGTGTGGACGGACATCGGCTGTAATGATGGGCTTCTGCTGATGGACAGGTAATGTATATAGTGTGTGATTGTGTGTTACTGTGCTGAGCGTGTAGGTTCCCATGGTTTTCTTTTTGAAGGGTCTCCCCTTTGAAAAGCAAATGATGGGAACCTAAACGGGTGGGGAAGGGATGGGGGTTGAACATTTTATACAAACAAATTATTTTTTTTTCTTGTTGTGTCCAAAAGTATAACCCCTGCTGGAGATTGTGCCGGAAGCTCCGGGGGGAGACCTCACCGGTATCCCCCTCCTTTGGGCGCGCCACTCACACCACATTCACTCCTATCGCAGAGACCCGGCTGGGATCGAACCAGCAACCTCTGAACCCGTGAGGCAGCGCTCATACCTGTGAGCCACAGATCTCTTGTCTCAACTTGTGAAGGAACTTATATTTCACTGCTATCCTGAGAGTTTCCAATAAAGCAGTTAAAGTGAGATTTGAACCCGTGTCTCCATCACAGCCTCAGCCTCTGAGAGTGTGTGTTAATCCACTCGCCCATCATGGATCTTGTGACAGTGACTGGTTTTTGGACATCTTGTCTAATGAGAAGAGTTTAAAGTCAGCAATAGTGGGATTTGAACTCAGGACGCTGCGATTGAAACTCAACGCTTTCTCTCCTGAGCCACTGAGACTGCAGAGATTAGGAGCGTTTGAACGGGTTTTATCCAGAGCTTTGTGTTAAATGAGGAATAACTTTAACAAATGTGGGATTTGAACCAGGACCTTCTGGTTTGCAAGGATGACGGTTATCCGCTCCACCACAGAGTCTGTGAGGAAATTATGTTGTTTTAGAGTTGAACTTCAACTTAACGCATGTTTAAGCAGGAAAAAGATGCTCATCATTGATTGGTAACTCATCGATTATTCTGTCCAAAAATAAACACACTCATGTTGCAAAGTGTTTCTGTAGATTTATTATTCAATTGTGAGAAAACCAGAGCTACTCTTAGAGAAAGGTTTTTTTTTATGTCTGTGTCGTGTGAAAAGCTGTTTGACTTTGAAATATGAGATATATTTGATATATAAAGAAACTGATATATATGCTAAATGTACACTATGATACATTTATTATTAACATTGAAGTTATTCTTTGTATCAACTGTATCAGTATCTGTGTGTGGTTTTGTTGTGTCCTATCTTTTTCAATAAATATATATGCCAAAAGTAAGATGATCTAAAAATGTGCCCTCCTGTGGTGATTTGAGTGAATTACACCACTGCAAATCGAGTCTAATGAACTTAAATGGGATTTTTCTTCTGTCCTCTTTGTTCTTCTGTTAAAATACATGTAGACCTACATACACGAAAGTCCAAAGGCAAACAATTATTTTCTGCACCACAGAACTTGTATCTAATGGTCGTGTATGAAGTTACTGAGGCTCAGGCTTGGTTAAATATGGCCACTGCATCTGTGGGATTTAAACATGTTTCTACTTCATGATACAAAGTCTCAAATGTGATCTGTCCACTAGTAAAGGTCAGTTCCCCTCCGCTCCTCTAGGCGGCAGAAGCGGTTTCACCTTCAGTCTGACTCTTCGGCTGCTTGACAACATGACGCTTGATGACAGTCACAACAACACGTGCAGATCCTGCAGATGAGATGACAGCTCTAAATGTGACTTTAACAGCACATATTCCAGCTCAACCGCTAATAAAACCGACACACAGACGGAGAAAATGAGGGGCCGAGTGTCACGCGACTCACCTGTAAGTAACTCTCCGCATAAAGTCGATTTCTCTTGTCAAATGACTTGCAGGCGCTATAGAGCAAATCACTCGCTAGTTGTCGCGTTTCCTGTTCAGTCTCTGAATGAATCGCCTCTGATATTCACTCTATAAAGTGGATTTAGAGGACTCGGTTGATCTTGCAGTGGTTTGTGGATTGATGTGAGAGTCAGCATGAGTTTCTGGAGCTCTGATGTTCTCCTGCGGCTTCAGGCTTTTCTACTTCCTGTTATGACTGGGATATGACAGGAAAACACAGCCTTTAGGATCTGTGTGAATTACACCTCTGCAAATCGACTCTAATGAACTAAAAGTGTTTCGCCCTCCTGTGGTGATTTGAGTGAATTACACAGCCTTTAAAATGGTGCTTTAATTAAACCTGTCATAATATTACTACAGTCATGAAACAAAGTAAAGAGCAGTGACTTGACACTTCACTGCGTATCATTTCTGTAATCTTGTTCTGATGTTTTTCTTTGAATGGGGATTGAGTTTTTATTTCTTATTCAGTGTTTTCATAATTTTGTCAGTGATTGAATTAATATATTCATCAGAAATGCAACGATACGATTGAAACAGCATTACTGATGTTTAACAGATTTCATTTTAGAGTATTTTTTGTTAAATTCAGATTTGTCCTCTAGATTCACAGTGTATAATGATGTGTGTGTTTGTGCCGTGACTCTACAGAATCTGTGCTGTTGTGGAGCGTAACCCGGGCCAGCAGAAGCCGAGCTCAGAGTCGTGTGGACGGACATCGGCTGTAATGATGGGCTTCTGCTGATGGACAGGTAATGTATATAGTGTGTGATTGTGTGTTACTGTGCTGAGTGTGTAGGTTCCCATGGTTTTCTTTTTGAAGGCCCTCCCCTTTGAAAAGCAAATGATGGGAACCTAAACGGGTGGGGAAGGGACGGGGGTTGAACATTTTATACAAATTTTTTTTTTTTTCCTTGTTGTGTCCAAAAGTATAACCCCTGCTGGAGATTGTGCCGGAAGCTCCGGGGGGAGACCACACCGGTATCCCCCTCCTTTGGGCGCGCCACTCACACACACACACCACATTCACTCCTATCGCAGAGACCCGGCTGGGATCGAACCAGCAACCTCTGAACCCGTGAGGCAGCGCTCATACCTGTGAGCCACAGATCTCTTGTCTCAACATGTGAAGGAACTTATATTTCACTGCTATCCTGAGAGTTTCCAATAAAGCAGTTAAAGTGAGATTTGAACCCGTGTCTTCATCTCAGCCTCAGCCTCAGAGAGTGTGTGTTAATCCACTCGCCCATCATGGATCTTGTGACAGCGATTGGTTTTTGGACATCTTGTCTAATGAGAAGAGTTTAAAGTCAACAATAGTGGGATATGAACTCAGGACGCTGCGATTGAAACTCAACGCTTTCTCTCCTGAGCCACTGAGACTGCAGAGATGAGGAGCGTTTGAACGGGTTTTATCCAGAGCTTTGTGTTAAATGAGGAATAACTTTAACAAATGTGGGATTTGAACCAGGACCTTCTGGTTTGCAAGGATGACGGTTATCCGTTGCACCACAGAGTCTGTGAGGAAATGATTTTGTTTTACAGTTGAAGTTCATCTTAACGCATGTTTAAGCAGGTAAAAGATGCTCATCATTGATTGATAACTCATCGATTATTCTGTCCAAAAATAAACGCACACTCATGTTGCAAAGTGTTTCTGTAGATTTATTATTCAATTGTGAGAAAACCAGAGCTACTCTTAGAGAAAGGTTTTTTTTATGTCTGTGTCGTGTGAAAAGCTGTTTGACTTTGAAATATGAGATATATATGATATATAAAGAAACTTATATATACGCTAAATGTACACTATGATACATTTATTATTAACATTGAAGTTATTCTTTGTATCAACTGTATCAGTATCTGTGTGTGGTTTTCTTGTGTCCTATCTTTTTCAATAAATATATGCCAAAAGTAAGATGATCTAAAAATGTGCCCTCCTGTGGTGATTTGAGTGAATTACACCACTGCAAATCGAGTCTAATGAACTTAAATGGGATTTTTCTTCTGTCCTCTTTGTTCTTCTGTTAAAATACATGTAGGCCTACATACACGAAAGACCAAAGGCAAACAAAGTGTTTTGCCCTCCTGTGGTGATTTGTGTGAATTACACCACTGCAAATTATTTCTAATGAATTTAAATGGGATTTTTCCTCTGTCCTCTTTATTCTTCTGTTAAAATACATGTAGACCTACATACACGAAAGTCCAAAGGCAAACAATTATTTTCTACACCACAGAGCTTGTATCTAATGGTCGTGTATGAAGTTACTGAGGCTCAGGCTTGGTTAAATATGGCCACTGCATCTGTGGGATTTAAACATGTTTCTGCTTCATGATACAAAGTCTCAAATGTGATCTGTCCACTAGTAAAGGTCAGTTCCCCTCCGCTCCTCTAGGCGGCAGAAGCGGTTTCACCTTCAGTCTGACTCTTCGGCTGCTTGACAACATGACGCTTGATGACAGTCACAACAACACGTGCAGATCCTGCAGATGAGATGACAGCTCTAAATGTGACTTTAACAGCACATATTCCAGCTCAACCGCTAATAAAACCGACACACAGACGGAGAAAATGAGGGGCCGAGTGTCACGCGACTCACCTGTAAGTAACTCTCCGCATAAAGTCGATTTCTCTTGTCAAATGACTTGCACGCGCTATAGAGCAAATCACTCGCTAGTTGTCGCGTTTCCTGTTCAGTCTCTGAATGAATCGCCTCTGATATTCACTCTATAAAGTGGATTTAGAGGACTCGGTTGATCTTGCAGTGGTTTGTGGATTGATGTGAGAGTCAGCATGAGTTTCTGGAGCTCTGATGTTCTCCTGCGGCTTCAGGCTTTTCTACTTCCTGTTATGACTGGGATATGACAGGAAAACACAGCCTTTAGGATCTGTGTGAATTACACCTCTGCAAATCGACTCTAATGAACTAAAAGTGTTTCGCCCTCCTGTGGTGATTTGAGTGAATTACACAGCCTTTAAAATGGTGCTTTAATTAAACCTGTCATAATATTACTACAGTCATGAAACAAAGTAAAGAGCAGTGACTTGACACTTCACTGCGTATCATTTCTGTAATCTTGTTCTGATGTTTTTCTTTGAATGGGGATTGAGTTTTTATTTCTTATTCAGTGTTTTCATAATTTTGTCAGTGATTGAATTAATATATTCATCAGAACTAAAACGATACGATCGATACAGCATTACTGATGTTTAACAGATTTCATTTTTGAGTTTTTTATTTATTTATTCAGATTTGTCCTCTAGATTCACAGTGTATAATGATGTGTGTGTTTGTGCCGTGACTCTACAGAATCTGTGCTGTTGTGGAGCGTAACCCGGGCCAGCAGAAGCCGAGCTCAGAGTCGTGTGGACGGACATCGGCTGTAATGATGGGCTTCTGCTGATGGACAGGTAATGTATATAGTGTGTGATTGTGTGTTACTGTGCTGAGTGTGTAGGTTCCCATGGTTTTCTTTTTGAAGGGTCTCCCCTTTGAAAAGCAAATGATGGGAACCTAAACGGGTGGGGAAGGGACGGGGGTTGAACATTTTATACAAATTAATTATTTTTTTTCCTTGTTGTGTCCAAAAGTATAACCCCTGCTGGAGATTGTGCCGGAAGCTCCGGGGGGAGACCACACCGGTATCCCCCTCCTTTGGGCGCGCCACTCACACCACATTCACTCCTATCGCAGAGACCCGGCTGGGATCGAACCAGCAACCTCTGAACCCGTGAGGCAGCGCTCATACCTGTGAGCCACAGATCTCTTGTCTCAACTTGTGAAGGAACTTATATTTCACTGCTATCCTGAGAGTTTCCAATAAAGCAGTTAAAGTGAGATTTGAACCTTTGTCTCCATCACAGCCTCAGCCTCTGAGAGTGTGTGTTTATCCACTCGCCCATCATGGATCTTGTGACAGTGACTGGTTTTTGGACATCTTGTCTAATGAGAAGAGTTTAAAGTCAGCAATAGTGGGATTTGAACTCAGGACGCTGCGATTGAAACTCAACGCTTTCTTTCCTGAGCCACTGAGACTGCAGAGATGAGGAGCGTTTGAACGGGTTTTATCCAGAGCTTTGTGTTAAATGAGGAATAACTTTAACAAATGTGGGATTTGAACCAGGACCTTCTGGTTTGCAAGGATGACGGTTATCCGCTCCACCACAGAGTCTGTGAGGAAATTATGTTGTTTTAGAGTTGAACTTCATCTTAACGCATGTTTAAGCAGGAAAAAGATGCTCATCATTGATTGATAACTCATCGATTATTCTGTCCAAAAATAAACACACTCATGTTGCAAAGTGTTTCTGTAGATTTATTATTCAATTGTGAGAAAACCAGAGCTACTCTTAGAGAAAGGTTTTTTTTATGTCTGTGTCGTGTGAAAAGCTGTTTGACTTTGAAATATGAGAACTGATATATATATACGCTAAATGTACACTATGATACATTTATTATTAACATTGAAGTTATTCTTTGTATGAACTGTATCAGTATCTGTGTGTGGTTTTGTTGTGTCCTATCTTTTTCAATAAATATATATGCCAAAAGTCAGATGATCTAAAAGTTTGCCCCCCTGTGGTGATTTGAGTGACTTACACCACTGCAAATCGAGTCTAATGAACTTAAAATTGTTTCGCCCTCCTGTGGTGATTTCATAAAAAAATAAATGTAGCTATACAATGCGTAATGATGTCTTTGTTTATACTGTGACGTGTTGTGGAGCGTACACCCAGCCAAATCATCCAACGCACCCGTAATGATCTAATCGCTCCTCTCACAGCCTGTCACAGATCATGGTCAGGTCACCGTACGTTCGTTCTTCATACCCCTGAGACTGACACTTCTACACAAGCCCTTCTTTTGTGCGTTGTCGCAATCTGTCATGATTTGTTAAAAAAAAAAAGAAGAAGGAAAGAAAAAGAGTAAAGTAGATTTGGGAAAGGGATTTGAAGTAAATTCCTATGTCATAGCCTACACAAAAATTCAGATTCTCAGAATAAGGAACATATTTGTTTTCTTTATCAATATGTTCAAACATTGTAAGTTTATAAGACTGCACATAAAAGTATGTGGAAAAAGTAGCCTATTTAATTGGATACTCAATCAAAAGACTGAATACGTAAAGGGTTAGTTCACCCAAAAATGAAAATTCTGTTATGAATTCCTCGCCCTCATGTCGTTACAAACCAAGCGGCAACCTCCCGCGGTCTCTCTTGAAGCCAATACGGAAGTGGATTAAACTGCAGTTTATCGACTGGCCACTAGGGACAGGCTCCAGAAGGGAGCAGAATCTCATTGAGCCCCATGTTAAAATGCCCAACTTTACAGCAGAATAAAACATGTTTACAGCCTGGTACAAATTCTAGTTTTGGTCTAAACGGCTAGTTTTGCCCTTCATGACAACTCTGAGGGGGGTGAATTTTTTTATAGCGCATTTGTTTACATTATATTAAGCCTTAAAGTTCTGCATAATTAAGGGCGTGGCCACTTTGAGTGGCAGGTGGTCAGCCATTTATCTGTTGTTTGTTAGTCACGTGTCACCTCAGCTCCGCACACGTCCCGCCTCTTTGCCCATTTTCTGTTATCCGGGAGTGACGCGCTTCAAAGATGGCAACCGCCAGCTCGGCCATACTTTAGGCTTCAGAAACGTTCTTCAGAAACCTATGGGTGACGTCACGGACACTACGTCCATATTTTTTTACAGTCTATGTTACAAACCCGTAAGACCTTCGTTCATCTTCGGAATACAAATTTAAATATTTTTTATCCAATCCGAGAGCTTTCTGACCCCTTCATAGACAGCAGTTTGAAAATCACTTTCAAGATCCAGAAAAGACATTGTTAAATTAGTCCATGTGACTCCAGTGGTTCAACCTTAATGTTATGAAGTGATGAGAATACTTTAAGTGCGCAAAAAACAAACAAAAATAACTTTATTCAACAGCCATTGGTCAGCTCCTGTGTCAGCATCACACGCTCACGTGAACAGCCTCGGCCAATGGTAAGCCGGCGTTCTAGTGTAGCTCTGACGTAACTTGGAAGCGCTGTACTGTATTCACAACGTCAACAGTGTATGAGACTGACACAGACGTGAAGAAATTGTTGAATAAATAAAGTATTTTTATTTTTTATTTTTTTTGTGCACAAATAGTATTCTCATCGCTTCATAACATAAAGGTCGAACCACTGGAGTCACATGGACTATTTTAACAATGTCTTTACTACCTTTCTGGACCTTAAAGGTGTTAATTTAATTGCTGTCTATGAAGGGGTCAGAGAGCGCTCGGATTTCATCGAAAATATTTTGTGTTCAGAAGATGAACGAAGGTCTTTGGAACGACATGAGGGTGAGCAATTCATGACAATTTTCATTTTTAAGTGAACAAACCCTTTAAAACGAGTTAACCCGCACCGGTTCGTGGGCGGGGGGGTTGACGTAAGTGGGCGTGTCTCTACTTTTATTCACTTTTGTTTTATACAAACTATTTAATCAACCATCACAAACTATGCATCATTTGAAAGCTAAAACACTCGAGATTCATGTTCTGAACTCGTTTTTGCAATAAATACACCAGAGAGGAAAAGGTTAAATTAAATGCTGTAGCAGTAGCTATTTAAACATTAGCATAATGAACGCAGTACTCATCTTTCATCTCCTATCGTGCAGATCAGATCGGACCAATCCAAAAAACAACCGCATACATGTCCGTGTAATAGTCCACTCTTCCAAATGCATCCTTTTTAATCCAAAACAACGAAAAATAAGGAAAAATACTAAAAATACTCCTTTGTTTGCTTGGGCGTTTTGAGTTAGAGTAATCAATCGTGTCCATTTTCAATTAAATAGTGATTCAAATCCGTTTCTGACGATCTCCCCTGTGCTGTGGACTCTTCCTGTCACGTTAAACCCTCCCAGGTCTCTCTGCTTCAATCACAGGCTTTCTGACAAGTCATTACACAGAGTTGCCGCATTACTCGCTCCGCCAGCTGTCAATCAAAGCGCGCATGGTTTTCGTTGGATGAAGGCAATCAATGCCTAGCCAATGCCTTGCTAGCAAAGGTTTGATTGACGGACGTAGTAACTAATCACAAGGCATTATCTTACGTTGTGTTTGTAAGCATTGTTGGTGAATATGCCTCTAGTCACAATCTCCATAGCAGCCAAGCGCCTGCCAGTCAGATTGCGCAACACTGCAGTGGAGCGCGCAGGCTCTATGACAGACTGTTTTTATCAGCTAAATTAGTTTTTTACACTTTAAAAATTCTGTAAATAGTTAATTTAGTTTTTCAGTAACTGTAAATTAATCATAATCAGCAGTTTATTGCAGATTTATTTGAATAAAAAAACTACTCTTTGCAATTACAAATGTTCTAAAATAAAAGCCCTTTTGGAAAGGACGCCTAGTCTTTTCTTGATATAAAAGCTTACAGAAGCTACATTTTTGACAGAATCATCCTCAAATTTGAATCAAAACATGATCAGACATTCAGTTTTATATTATGCTTATTTTCAGGACCTTAACATTAAAATCTCTTAATTTTTCCCTAAGTGAATAATAAAAAATAAAAAACGCGAGTCATTTACATGTATATTTACATGTATATTACTCTGTTCATATACAACTTTGAGCTATTATGACTCTTGGGTAACACTATTTGAAGTGTCTAGTTTAAAATAAGACCAGATTTATGAATATAGACCATAGGGTTTAAGAGCTGCAGACATTTTCATTTGGGAATGTCGTTTTCAGAAAATTTCAAAAATTGGGGCGCTGGTTAACAGGTTAACCACACCTTCAACTATATCTCGATCAAAAGATTGAGAACATTTATAGTTTAAATATACTTCTTTTTTTCTGTCTAGTGTTTTCTGTTAAGTGCAATTTTAAATATATTTCTGATATGTATAAAGTATATTTCTGAGAACTGCATAAAAGTAGACAATGTATACTTTCCTATTTTTAGTTTAAAAGAAGTTAATAATAGCACACTTGAATAAACTTCTTTTTTTTGTAAGGGATTCAATATCATATCTTCATCTTGTGTTTAGGAACACAGTTATGTCATTAGGCCTACTTGACTTTGATAGACCATTATGATAGACCATCTTTATGAGATGCTTGGAAGATGATGTAAAAAGAAACAAAACGACAATGTTAGCATATGTTTGGATGCAGCACAGGTGTGAAATTATATGAAATTAGAACAGAGAAGTCTGCTTACTTACACTCTTTGCTCTTTATATCATATGCAGGGACTTTCCCTCATTGGCGCATTTCATTCACTTAAACCTGAATATTTATGATAAACTATCTTCCTGGGTGCCACCCTGTTTGTGTGATGTCATAAACCTGCATATCTCAATAAAATCACATTTGAAAATGAATGCTAAAGATTCAAAAATAAGAACTCCAACATCAAGCTGAATTAAAGTGGCTCAACTTAGTAGGACGTTGGAAATTCCGATTTGCTGAGTTAAATTAAACATAGCACAATTGTGGAAAGGTATTTGTTAACCTTTTCAAATGTAGATCCTGTCTACAATGTATCAAACTATTGCATTTTTCATGCGAGCCTAGTAACATGCCGACGTTACTTCAACGTTCTTATGTCACCCATATGCAAACCTCTGTGAGCTGAATTTTAATGTTTATGAGTGCAGTTGTTACAAGCAGTCTCACTCTTCTCCCGTTCGCCATCTGTCAGTGCTTTATGTACTTTACAAGAAGCAGCAAAGCCAAGACAAATGCATGTGTCAGGCAGAGATTTGAATTGGTTTGCCTTAAAAACTATCCGTCATATGAACAACAAAAAGTAAGTTGCTGAAGCCATTTGAAGCACAGCACCATACGAGGCATTTATAGAACAAGCAGAAATGTTACATAAAGACATTCAAATCTAAAATAAGATATGTAAACTTTTTTGGTAGTTATTATTTGTGAGTAAATCTACAGTATGGAGTAAAATCCCAGATTAGCAGATATAAATGTGTGTGAGGAGCAGGTCATCTGAGAACTAACTCTGTTTCTTACACAGAGGTGGTGGCAAAAACAGAACTTTTACATTCTTCTGAGAAACTTAACATTTGCTCGCAAAACTTTGTGTTCCCCTGAGAAACTTTACGTTCACTAGCAATGCTTTTGTGTTCCCCTGAGAAAATTTTCTACGCTCTTAATACTTTTGTGTTCCCCTGAGAAACTTTACGTTCCAACACAAAACATTTTGGGAGAACGTAAATATTTTGCAAGAGAACTCAAAAGCATTGACATATTATTTGTCTTCCTCATATTTTTTCCCCATAACCATGTCCCTTTAGGAGCTCCATAATTTGTATATTTATATTAATATGGGTGTAATATCTAGAGCCTTTTAACCTGAATGTCTAGATCATTTTTTCTGTAATAATAAAATAATAAAATGGACACATTTAAAACATTAGCACATATGTTCATTTACTCACTGTTGGGAACACATATAGCAAATGCTTTTGCATGGATGTTTCCAGCCTCTTCCAGATGTTTTTTTTAAAGATTATTATTTGCATATTCTTTGAACACTAAGGAGCAAGTTTGCAAGCTATTCATTGTACTTCTTTGCCTATTTGAATAGTTAAATCAAGATTTGATTGCCAAATGTGGCTGTCTGTCTCATAAGACGTGTGGCAAGAAATGATCAGAACCAATGATATAAAACAAAGCATTTCTGCATGTTAAGAGTTATTTACTCTGTTATATCAGACATTGTTTAACTTTGCACATTAGTCCATTGATTCCAGTTATTTGTAATATGTACAATCAAAATTACTTTTGCACACACACACACGCACACACACAAAAAAAAAAAACCTTCATATATTTAACTTTCATCAACAGATACGTTCCTAGCAGGCAGTGTGTTATTTTGAACATATTTGTTTCTTGTACTGTAGTCTGTGAATAACACCTGGGGTCAGTCAACGGTAGGAAGGGAGGGAGGGAGCGGCTCAAGGGGGTCAATGCTGCTTTCTGTTAACAAAGGTCTCTTAAACCTCCATGAACAGACGTTCACTCATCCTCTGAGGACTGTGCGGCGGAGCACCTGGCAAGTGATATCCAAAGGTTTGAACACCTTACTTATTTCCTTTTTGTTTATTTGTAGTGATTTTTTGTTCATTAACGTTTGATCATATCTCGTTTTTTTTTGTTTTTTTTTACAATCAGTATGTTGTTGAATGAAGTTGGTGTCGTCTTGACATTTTAAAATAACCTAATGATTTTCAGTCTCTTTTTAACATGAAATGGCATCTATTGTAAGGAATCATTCAATATAATTTTTATAATTTAATATCTATTTAATAATTAAATTAAACTAAATATATGAAATCATACTATAGGCCTATGAAGATCTTTTTTATTATTATAATTTTAATTATTTTAATGTAATTATTGTCAGTAAATTGTCTTTCATATATGTTTTTTTTTTTAAATCCTGAAAAAATTCTTGGTCTATCATAAACATCCCATTTTCAGTCAATCCAAGTATTACGCATGACAACTGAAATTCTGCTGAGCATTTTCCTTAAGTTAAATCAGATTTTAACTCATCATTATGCAGTACTGAATTATCAAGGTCCTGTTGCTAAAGTTATTTTGAGTTCTTTTTTCAGTTATTGCTGCTAACTTTTGTCTATTTTCAGTAACTATGCTGCACTTTCTTACCTTCATTCTGCTTCTGGGTGAGACACAAATATACACACACAAATCTTTCTATTTAATAATTAATACGCATTGTGTATGTGACTCCCCTTAACTTTTTGTATTTTTGAAACAGACTATGTAGAAAATGCAGCTGATAGTAAATCCCTTTCAACCAGTACAACCGATAACACTATAGTGAGGTTGGTGAATGGTGATAATGGCTGTTCTGGAAGGGTGGAAATTTACAGCAATGACTGGGGCACCATTTGTGATGAAGGGCTGGACGAAGTTGAAGGCCATATGATCTGCATAGAAGCAGGTTGTGGTCCTCTCTTATCCATCCACTCTAGTAATGTGTTTGGCGAGGGTACTGGACCATTACTGACGGATGACCTGAGCTGTTTTGGGAATGAGAGCTCGGTGCTTGACTGCGAATGGGGTAACCACACCGACGCATGTGACCACACGAGAGACGCGGGAGTTTCCTGTGACTGTAGGTTACGTTCACGTTATTGTCTAATCATATATTATTCCAACACTCCCGAAAATAAAGGTTTCAAAAGGGGGGTTTCAAAGAGATGCAAAAGGAGAACCATTTTAGGTTCCCTGAAGAACCTTTCTTGAATAATTTAAAGAACCTTTTTTCACTATTAAAGAACATTTTGTGCAATGGAAAGGTTCGATGAATGTTAAAGGTCATTTAACCATCAATGGCATTATTTTTAAAGATTAAATAACGTAAACCTTATATTTTTACTTCCATAGCCATCATAAGGTTTCAAGATGGCAGTAGCAAGTGTTCAGGGAGAGTGGAGATTTTCCACAACAGAGAGTGGGGAACAATCTGTGACACCTACTGGGATCTCACAGACGCATTGGTAGCGTGCATAGAACGTGGCTGTGGAAATCCAGTGGCTTTATACTACAATGCTTATTTCAAGAAGGGAACTGGTAAAGTATGGATGGATGGAGTCAGCTGCAAGGGCCGTGAGACTTCACTGAAAGATTGTGTGTTTACCGGATGGGGAATGAGCACCTGTACGCATGCGGATGATGCTGGAGTCACCTGTTCAGGTAGGTATGCCCACCTGAAATGAAATGAAAGCAAATAAATACACAGAAATACATTTACGTTTACATGCACTAATTTGCGTCAATCCAACTTCATACTTGTCAGTTTTTGGGATTGAAACTATTTTACTTACAGAGTCTCGAAATGTCCCGTTCACACAGCAACTATACAGTAGTGTCTCAAATACTGTCTGTATGAACCAAGCCTGCCACACAAATCCTGAAAAGTGAAGCCAAAGCATCTTGATCGCCCTAGAAGGCTCTCCAATCTGTCAAATCTTCAGTAATCGAAAGCAGCTTTTATATCAGCTCTGCTAGAGAACAGAGACTGGATCTAAAAACTTCAGATGACACACAACTTATATCTCTGTCTCTTTGAGTTACCAAAACCACAAACCTGCAACACACAGTAGACAAGAGTTTGTGCAGTGGCTCTCTCGCACTGTATGATGAGACTATTGTCCAGACCGGTTCCATTTACACAGCAAGGGTTTTTCTGAGAACATGACTGTGAGTCCTGAAAATGTATTAAATTTAATATAATAACTGAACAGTGTGCGAATACAAATGTATTAAGGACTCAAATACAGAACATTTTCATATTCTGTTGCTGTGTGAACGTGATCTAAATAAATCCAATGTGATTTTAAAAGTTCTAAAAGTGATTCTAAAAGTTCTGTATCACGTAGCCGCGCAGAGGCCGTCTGACTGACAATACTTTTGAAAATCCTGTGTATAGTTGATCCTGATAAGCCCTCATTGTCACACGATGTAAACACAATGGCTTTCTTCTTCCACGATGGGGTTTGGCGACACACGCGGAAATCCAGTAGAATTGTCATTGTAATTGTAATATTGTAATTTTTAAGTTTTTTTCTGACAAATATATCAGAAGAGCTTTTTTATAATTAGCTAATAGTCTCCTCCTCTGGACAGCTCATATCGGATTATTTCATGTCTATACCACCCCTTTCAAGCCAACCATTTTTATTTGGATCGATCTCAGTTGGATCAATTGAGGGTTTTCAATCTGATTACTACTAACAGATTATTTGGGTGCATGTAAACATAGCAACTGTAAACTCATGCTGGTGGAGCATTTTTCTCACAGACGTCCCCCTCTCTTTTCTTTAGAGATTAGGCTTATAGATGGAGTAAACTCTTGCTCCGGGAGAGTGGAGCTCCTCTATGAAGGTTATGGGTGGGGAACAGTTAGCGATGACGGCTGGAATCTGTTGGGTGGAGATGTGTTCTGCAAACAGGTCAATTGTGGGAGTGCACTGAGTGTCACGGGTGTATCTTTTTTAAAGAAGGGTTTAGGTAGTATATGGATGTATGATACCAAGTGTGCTGGGAATGAAATCTCTCTGAAAAGCTGTATTTCAGGGGAAAGCAAAAGTAGACAGATTACACACAACAATGACGCAGGAGTTGTCTGCAGAGGTAAGTGTGAACGAAAAACTACAATGGAACTACAATGGTTATGTCAAGATTGCACGTCAAATGCAACATGAGTTAATCATAATGAATTCTTCTCCTTTCAGAGGTCAAAGTAGTAAACACCCCAAACCGCTGTTATGGTACAGTACAGGTTCGTTATAATGGAGATTGGGGCACAGTATGTCACTTCAATTGGGATCCACTGGATGGTATTGTGCTGTGTCGAGAGCTCGGCTGTGGTCCTCTTAAAGAGACATACCCTGGAGCTTATTTTGGGAATGGCACAGGTAACATATTGTTGGACAATTTACAATGTACCGGGAGTGAGTCCTCACTGAATAAGTGCCCATTCTCTGCGGTAAGCAGCCTCTGTACACATTCTCAGGATGCAGGAGTCATCTGCGGAGGTAAATTCAAACAAGAGATTTGAAATGAACAAATGTGCTTATTTACACTACCTTGCAAGCTCTCAGTTTTGTTGCAAGAAAAGGGCCATGCTGATAATTGCATATTTCAGAGCTCGTTGTCACTCTTTTCACTCCAGTCAGTGTGTCTCAGCTTAGGTTAATTTCTGAAAGTCAATTTCTCAAAACTTTAACGTATGGACCCTTTTCACGTTTCTGTGGTTCTCAGAAGCAGAAGTCGTCAAAATTGGGTAAACGTATATATTTGTGAACAAATATATATTTTTTGCATTTCCATTTGCTCCGATAGCAAACAATTTACAATAGCTTTTCTCTGACTTTCCAAAAGAGGATACACATGTATTATGTTGGTCATAAGAGAGAATTTTGCTGATTGCTGAAACCATTTTACTGGTATTTAATGCCAAGTTAGTAAAACTGTTATAAATGTAGAGTGTTAAAGGAACACTCCACCGTTTTTAGAAATAGGGCTTATTGAACATCTTTCCTACAATTAGATATGTGAGCAAATGCAATTTTTGTTTCAGTGCATCCATTGTTTTAGTTCGGCAGGGTCGCCTCTAGCTTAGCTTAGCATAATGAATAGAATCCTATGTTGCCAGCTAGCATGTCCCGAGTAAAAGTGATCCAAAAAAACCCCACCTAATTACTTCTTGTGTCCTGCGTATTCACAACGAGTACAAATAGCGATCTAGGTGATTTTCTAGGCAGATATTGACTTGGGACTATATTATGGGGAAGCACATGCAAAGCACTGCTACTTGGGCGCAGAGATATCAAACATTTGTATTTGTTGTGAATACGCAGCCCACAAGAAGTAAATAGGTGGAATTTTTTTTGTTTGTTTTTTTATCACTTTTACTCGGGACATGCTAGCTGGCAACATAGGATTCCATTCATTATGCTAAGCTAAGCTAGTGGCGACCCTGCCAAACTAAAACAATGCATGCACTGAGACAAAAATGCATTTGCCCACATATATAAATGTAGGAAAGAAGTTGAAAAAGCCCTATTTCTAAAAACGGTGGAGTGTTCCTTTAATTACTGGTAACTCAGTAATCACAAGTCAGTGAAAATGGTCCTTTATATATTTAAAAAAAACACAGTTAATTCAACACTATCAATAGCAATTCACAATGGGAAACTGACATATTATTATATTTTATGACAAATTTTAACAATTACAAATGTATTACATTTTTTAAATTAAATAATTGATAATTGTACATGAAAAAACGTGACAACCAGCTCTGACCTAAAATGTATTAAACATAATATGTAAATAGTATACAGTTATTCTTATATGCATGTTGTCTGAGATATGTGCTTACTCTGTCTCTCAGAAGTGAGATTGGTAAATGGAGACAGCATTTGTTCTGGAAGAGTGGAGGTTCTTATAAACAATCAGTGGGGAACAGTTTGTGGAGACAGCTTTGATATGACTGATGCTCAAGTTGTCTGTAGAGAGCTGGGGTGTGGAACTCCGGTAGAGGTAAAGACAGATGGTTATTTCGGAAGTGGTATAGGACCAATGTGGGTAGATGGAGTGAATTGTAATGGCACTGAATCCACATTGAGGTCCTGTCCATCAAAGCAATGGGGAGTAAACACCTGTGTGCACGCAAACAACGCAGGTCTCATCTGCCAAGGTAAAGTAGACGCCTAAAAACTTCCTGACAGCATTTTTATGTTGGTTTGATTGTTTACAAAATATACCCATGTATACTGTACTTTTTGCATTTCCGGGATTTCCGGGTCATCATAGTTGGGCAAACTTCTATAGCGGTGAACAAAAACTACAATATCTTTGTGTTCCAATTTGGCCCAAAAATCAAAATGTTGGTCAGAAGACATTTTGAAAAAATGTCAAAAAAAACTCCCTCAGCTGTTGTATTAGAAATACTTACACGGCAGCATTAACTACACAAAGTATAGTGTTATACATACATTTTTTTTTTTTTCATAATGTGCAACTTTGGTAATTGATAGACCCATAAGCAACAATGGTTACACTTTATTTTTATGGTCCCCTTTAGACATTCTGATGACGTTGCAACTACAATGTTAACTAATGGCGCTTTTCCACTGCGTGGTATAACATGGTATTGAGTGACATGGCATGGCTCACCTTGCTTCAAAGTGGGTGCAATTATAGACTGATCGTTATAGTTGTGCCGCCACCTCGTCTACTGACTACGAGGCATTTCTTTTTTCAAGATGCATGTGATAGTTTTAAAGCAAGTCGTTTAAAAAAATCTCTCTGACCATCCGTTATCTGCATTGTTTACACATCACATTTTAGTATCGGTACAGATCGCCTGGAACCTCAACCAAGGTGGTACTAAAAAAGGAAAAAGGTACCAAGGACTAGGTACTGCACACAGTGGAAAACCCCCCAAAAGTGAGCCATGTAGTGGAAAAGCACCGTAACTCTCATTAGAGTATTAGTTCGGTTTTAGTAAACAAAGAGGTTAGTAGAATAAGGGGTTAAGGTTAGCGGATTAAGTTGCAGGGCTGGACTGGGGCTAAATTCGGCCCTGTCAAATCCGGCCCATGAGTTCCCTGTGAATGTTTTTGCTGGGGTTAGGGCCTTAAATTTGAGTAAATAAATAAAATTAGGACAGGGACAAATAATGATAGATATTATTGAATTTACTGCAAATGTAGATAAC
Organism: Gobiocypris rarus; assembly: GCA_023029165.1. Lineage (NCBI taxonomy): Eukaryota > Metazoa > Chordata > Actinopteri > Cypriniformes > Gobionidae > Gobiocypris > Gobiocypris rarus. The sequence goes on along the minus strand of CM040923.1, from coordinate 24,596,655 downwards.
AAACTTAATATTGCACAGAATCACACAGAAATGCACTTGACAGTAAAGCACTGATGATTTTGAGCTAGGATGCAGTAAATTTACTGCTTTTAAATTCTCTCATTATTTACTCACTCTCATGTCATTCCAAACCGGTCAAAGACTTCCTCTCTTCCGTGAAACACAAAAGAAGATATTTTAAGGAATGTTGGCAACCAAGCCATTTTGGTTAGGCTACAATTGAATATTGTATGAACAAAAAAACAGACTCAAATTATTTTATTTTATTTTATTTTATGTTACACGGAAATAAATTCATTTAGGTTTGAAATGACATTATAGGGTGAAAAACGATCACATTTTTGGGTTGAACTACCCCTTTAAAAACTTTCATGAGGTTCTCATTGAAAATAATATTTAGTTAAATTTCATTAGATATATTAAAAAGTTCATAAAACATTTAAAGAGAAAACAAGATATTTCATGGGATCCAGGCTTTAAAGCTGCTTTATTGACTGTAGTTTAACCGTAGGCCAGTTTCATTTAACTGTTAGATCGTGGCAGTCACAGGTAAAACCATGGTCATCATTACCATGGCTATATAAAATATATAAAACATATAATAAACGATTATATTTGCAATTAAAAAATTTTTAAACACGTACGAAAATACGAAAACAGCCTCTAAAAAAGTGATTTATATTCCGCAACATTTTTAATAATTACGTTTCTTCCAAAACACCATATTTCTTCAATGTTAGTAGCTGCAAGGTCAATTGTGGTTGTGCTAAACAATGACAAGTTTGTAGTTGTGTGTATTGCCGTTTTCCACTTTACCTTGGCATGTATTTAAGATATTCGCCTTTTGCAGTTCCAAAAAAAATAAATAACCTATCGGCCCCAAAGTGCGTCGGCCCACCAGGAAAATGTCTGGTATGCCAGATTACCAGTCCAGCCCTGGTTGAATGTACTTGCAAAGTTACTTATAGTGAGTAGAATGTCTGTTGGCGGACCATTAAAATAGCACAGAGGTATTCAAACTTGGTCCTGGAGGGCCACTGTCCTGCAGAGTTTAGCTCCATCTTTCCTCAACAAACCTGCCTGGACGTTTCTAGTATAGTAATACCTTGATTAGCTGGTTCAGGTGTGTTTAATTAGGGTTGGAGCTGAACTCTGCAGGACAGTGGCCCTCCAGGAGCAGGATTGGACACCCCTGTGTTAGCAGATATTAAGCAGACAGTCTACTAATACTCTAATGGGAGTTAGTTGACTTGTAATAGGCCTAATGTTACTTATAGTCAAAGGAATGTCTAAAGAGGGCCATCAAAATAAAGTTACCAAAAATGTATTATTGTATTAAATGCATTATCATGTTACAAATACATTGTGTTATCATTGTCAGATGGACACATCATGCATTTGAATACGGTTATTATTAATATTAATATAACAGAGACAGATCAGGAACTCTTCTGAATTCTTTCTAGAGGTAAGGTTGGTGAATACGAACAACCCCTGTCAGGGCACAGTGCAGGTGTATCATGATGGCCAGTGGGGAACAATTTGCCACAACAGCTGGGATGTAGCAGATGGTTTAGTACTCTGTAGAGAGCTGGGTTGTGGTGGAAATGCACAGCCCTTGACAAATGCCTATTTTAGGGCCGGTGATGGGCCGATATGGATGGATAACCTCAGATGCAATGGAGACGAGTCAAACCTCAGGAAATGCCAATTTGGTGGGTGGGGAAACCATCAGTGCATTCATGCATATGATGCAGGAATCATCTGCAAAGGTGCGTACATAACCAAACCCGTAGGGGAGCGCTAGGCACAACGTAACGCGGGTTTAGTTATAAAACGTATGGTTTAAAACTTGCCAGGATGACGAAACTTTGTGTATTTACTAGTTGCCATATCAGCATTATTTAGAGAAAAATCTGCACCAAAATTAAAAAATCTATGGAAGATATTACTGAACATTTATTTAACCATAGCAAAAGTACATTTCTTAAGTTTATTTTTCATCCAAGTTTTTTGTGTTTATTTAAAATAAGACAAATCTGATATTATTGTAATCTTATATCTGTTATTTAACCATTGATATAGTTATTTAATGCTGCTAACCAACAGAAGAAGCGAGCCACGATTTACACCCCAGTTGTGCAGACGGGGTGTGTTGTAACACTGTGTTATGAGCCCATATTAGAATTACACTATAATATACTATACTTTTATGAATTATTTTGAGAAACCAATGAGAAAAGGGTGAATAAAGACTGAGAGTCAATGTTCAGAGATCATTCATTATTATTATGTTTTTGTATAGCTGTATTTAGCGATTTATTTGTTGTCAAACTAAAAAAAAAAAAGATTTATTTTTACTGATTAAAAAATGCCATTATTTTATTTTAAGTTAATAATTGTATTTTATTGACAAATATTTTAGTTTGTCTTGGATATTTTTTTATTATATCAGATAACATTTTAAGCTGTCATACGGTGATGTTACAATGTGCCTCCTCACATGTTACAATGTACCCCACCTATGGGGCATGTTGTCACATTTCACTTCCATTATTTTGGGGTAAATCAAGAAAAAAGTATACACTTTAACCACATAAACAAAAACCACATAATTGGTCTAAACATGTGTGAAATTAATGTAGGAAATGATAAATACTCTGAACCCCAAGTGGATTTTATATAAACTTGTGCCCCGCTCTCCCCTATCTGTTCTCTGCATTAGCAAATGTTAACTAAGAAAATGTATTTCTATGAAACATTAAACAACAACTGTAATAACATGAAACAACAACAAATATAAAAAGCTAATTTTTAAAAGAAATACATGGTTCAGTTATCTTGGGGAATGAGTATTGTATAACCATATTAAGATTTGCTATATCCTTTACAGAGATTAGAAATGTGCTGAGGATTAAGGTGAACGCGGACTCTGCCGACCCCAACGACCCTTCAGAAATGACAAAACTACTGGACAAAGTAATGAATATTCCTAATTCAATTACCTTTTTTTCACTTTTCTGTTGTTGCCATTGAGTGTCTGTGGTCTCATTCATTTGAATTGCACAGATTAAGAAAGAAGTCCAAAAGAATGGAAATTTCTCTGTCAAGTGGAGAACTCAGCCAAGTGGGCAAGTGTTTCAGGAACAGAAATTATTTGATCCCTGACAGGTTTGTAAACTCCTTCTGAATGGGTTTATTTTAAATATTTAACTTTCAGATCAAATACTTTATTCAAATACTTACAGGTACTTGTATCTGTTATTTCTGCAGGAGCCATATAAGAAAGGACCTTTCATGACAAATTCAAGAGAACAGTTCTTGCGAAATTACACAGATGATGAAGTAATTAGAAGTGTTTGATTACGGAAAAAGGTTTAATAAAATATAGGATCATATAAAGAACATCATTCTTTAGGTTGCAGCAGGTCAAAGTCAGAGAAGGATTGTCATCATTTTGAAGGTCATTGTCATTGGTTGGAGGTGAAAGGAATTAAAAATGTAAAACTGTGATTTTCTTTACATGTTAAATGTTTATTTGATTTCTGATGCAATATATATTAACACAACATAACCTCTTAAAATAATTAAATTCTGTAAGATAATTTTCTTAAATGTGTATTCATTTATATGGTGTTACGTCTCATTACATAAACATTCAAATTGAGTAAATCAGATTAATCAAGAAAGTCAAAATTCTTGTAATTTCACTTTAGTCTTTCTCTCTTCCAGACACCACCAAGCACCAGTACAATACACATTTCATTTCTATAAATACAATATTCATTATTATAGTGTTAAAAAGAGCTGTAAATATAAGGCATTCTCTGGAAAATTCTGTGAAAAGGTCTGATTTGATTGACTAGTGCTCAGTTAGTGTTACTTAAGCCCCACCAACCATATTTTTTTGGATGTCTTTCAATTATAATTATTAATAATTGAGAGTAAAGACAGTGAAGCAACAGGGGAAAAAAGCATTACTCCATTGTATATTAGGTGTTTTCTGGCTTTTCTATCATTCAAAAAAGACCTGTGAATATAACAGTGAATATATCAAATTATAATATTACATAAATATAAATAGTACAACACCATTTAGTTTACAAACCTGAGTCTGATTCCTGTTTGTGAAATACCTGCCCATCAGAATGTGTTCGCCAGTTCACACTATACTTCCCTGTACTTTGTACCACAGTCCTTATCTGTGCAATTCAGAGAAATCTTAATAAGAAAACACTCAAGCAACACATCAAACTTATTTATCACTTATTGAACCTCACCTTGTCCAAAAGAGCCTTCTTGATATCTGGGTCATTGACATTGACTCCAATCTTGGTCTTCACCATAATCTTCACCACAACTTGTCTCTCAGCTTCTGTGAACATTGACAAGGGCTTTAAAAGATGAACGGTGTGTCATAACAGCTTCTTTCCATTGCATTTGACAGGAAAACAACAGAGGAAATGAGATGTGAATTACATGATTCTTTAAGTTGTTGAGAAATGGAAGTTTTAATAGTCTTGTCTTCCCTATTGTGACAAATATCCAAGTGATATATCCTTATTAAACAAGAACAGGACTTAATTTTGTCAAATGGGAATTGATTGGATGGTTCTGGTTTGCTATTGGTCGATCTCATGTGAGTGTCAGGTTGTCCCGCCCTCAAGCCAGTAAACACATTATTAGAGAAAAGGAGGAGAAGATATTTTGCTATTTTGAATCCTATTTTGATTTCATCGTGACTTTCAGCCATACATCGTTTAAGAAGCTCACATGTAAGATGATCTTACTTTGGCAAGAAACTCCCGCATGAAGCCCATTCAAACAACTGCTCACACCCCATCCAGTAAAAGGACAGTCTCGCACAGTCCACTCATTTCCTGTACAGGACACATTATCCATCCATATTTGTCCAACTGAGGGAGCCACATATGCCTTTAGCTCTGCAAATTTTCCACAGCCCAGCTCTTGACACAATACTGTAGCATCGTCTAGATCCCAACCAGTGTCACACACTGCGCCCCAATGCTCACGATGCCGAATCTGAACTCTGCCATCACATGCACTGGAACCATTCACCAGCTTCACATCTGTTGAAAGGTTTTACATTTAAACCATTGCACTCTTATAGACCACAGATTGCGCCCTAATGTTCAAAAGGTAAAACAGACAAAACATCTTTGTAAATGCAATTTAGTATCCAAGAATCGCTGAGTTCTGTTTAGCATAACACAGTTTTTGTACTTTTCTTAAAATAATACTAAATAAACCCATCACAAAACACAAAGCAATAACATGTTTAATGTTTGTGATCTCTGTACAACTACACTGATACACTGATGTGCACTTATTGAATAAACTACTCTCACGATGCTGAATAAATAAAGCATTCATTTTTAGTTTTTGGCTAAACCAAATTTTTTTGACTTCAAAATAACAGTTCACCACTTAAAAAAAAAATATTCTGCTAGTTGAGCTATCTGGAATGCAATGGTAAACGTTTTTTTTTAAATACAGTCACATTTATTGTTAGTTAATGCATTAACTAATATTAACTAAAAATGTGCAATATTTTGTTGCAGTATTAATCGTTTTTAACGTTATTTAATAGAAATAGAACTGTTCATTGTTAATCCATGTTAGTTGAGGTTCATTAAATAATATTAACGGATGCAATTAATTTTAATAATATACTATTAAATGTTGGCATTAGCATCAACATCATCAAGATTAATAAATACTTTAGTATTTTTGGTTACACTTTATTTTAAGGTGTCCTTGTCCACAAGAAATATTAATTAACAATATGCACTAACTATAAGGTTAGGTTTAGGATTAGGGTTTGGTTTATGGTGAGTTGCATGTAATTATGCATAATTTACTGTTATTACATTAAGTACATGTAACATGTACAGTACTATATTTTTTCATAGCTCTTTTTAACTAATGTAGTTGTTAACTTACGTTAACAAATGGAACCTTATTGTAAAGTGTTACAAATGCAATGCATTGTGATGAAAGTGTCTGCCTTTTTTCTCTGCAGTTGGAAAATACATAAAAAACACCAGCATATTGTTTCAGAATGAATTAGTAAATAATGAGTAATCTGAGAACTGAGATGTAAAACTCATCAGAAACGTTTTAACTCACTGTAACATGTGGCTCCAGCGTCGTTTAAATGTTCACAGCTCTGTATTCCCAATTTTGTTGATGTGCAGTTCATCAATGAAGCCTCACTCCCATTACACCGTGCAGCGTCTATCCATACTGGTCCTAAACCTGGTCCAAAATAAGCTCCACTCTTTGCTTCTATCACATTCCCACAGTCCAATTCTTTACACACCACTGCAGCATCTGTCAGATCCCAGCCATCATCACACACTGTTCCCCATGTCCCATTATAGAGAACCTCCACTCGTCCAGAACAAGAGTCACTGCCATTCACCAACCTAATAAAGGCTAACATAAAAATAAAAAGAGTAAAGGGATCAGAAAACTTTTTATTTATTGAGTAAATGCAATATTTACATAGCTTTTATCCACCTTCACAGATGACTCCAGCATCTTCATGATGTCCACAGTTATGTATTCCCCATCCACGTGTCCTACAGTTCTTTAGTGAGGACTCAGTGCCAGCACAATTTACATCATCCATCCATATCTCTCCTGATCCTTGTCCAAAGTCAGCATTACTCTTTGCCTCTATCACATCCCCACAGCCCATCTCTCTACACACCACTGCAGCATCTGACCGATCCCAGTCATCATCACACACTGTTCCCCACTGACCATTATAGAGAACCTCCACTCGTCCAGAACAAAAACCTAAACCATTCATCAACCTCAGAAAAGCTTCGACAGGAGGTCCATTTCCGAAATCTGGATGAATTATAAAATGTCATGTCACACAAACCCATAACATACATCTTAACAATAATTGAAATCTTTCAAGAGTACACTGAAACAAACATGTGGTGTAGAAACTATTCACAATTAATTAAATGTGACATTTTGAAGTACAAAGAATGAAATCGTATTTTCTTGAACACTTAACCATTTTACTTGAAACTTTGTGGTATAGAAATATAGACAGCAGTATGTTTATGTCTGCATGTTTCTTCATACCCAGCATGAGAATGAGCCACAAGGAATTTAACATTGTGCCTGAAAGAAATGCAAAATGATTAATTTGACCGTTTTGCCTAATAAATAAGAAAATAAAAAAATCTACTTCAAGGTTTGTTCTATTGTTTAAAAGTAGTTTCTGCTACAAAAATGTTTGCAGAATCCAAGATTATAACACAAATACAAAAGTGTTATTGTGCTTTGGTTTAGAAACTTACTAGAATAGTTACATTTATAGCCAGTAGAATAAATAAGCATCTCTAAATTACACAATTAACAAAACATTTTTGATTTTTGATTACAAAAATTGTCAGTATCTAATTAAAAGGCAATGATTCATTATTAGATGTCTTAAACCTGTTAATACGCCAGTCCTTTCGAAAGCGTCTTCGTCTCCGTGATGGTGTGAGATCAAGTTAAGGATGTTTCCAGGTGATTTTATTTGTATGTTGAATGATCTGCCTTCTTGGCTCCTCCCAGTGATGACCTTACAAGACAATGATTAACATGAGAAAGAAAGCTTTTACTGTGCAACAGTCCAGAGTCATTGAGGATATAACCTGAAATGCTCAATTATAGCCATAAAACTAGGAAATACATTTCTCATCTTTAATACATTGCAGAAACACTGTTTGATGTAAGGACAACATTCAACATTTCATGACATGATTTCAATGTGAATCCACTCAATTATTGGGGAATTATAGGAATGCCATGCTTTGTAATTTGCTTTGTAAAAGCTGTGTAGTATTCAAATATCTAGATGGACCAGTTTCATAGAAATTTCTTTACAATATTTTTTTGGTGGGCCAATTTTATGGAAATTCCTTTACAAGGACATGCAAAGGACATGGAAACAAAATGACGAACGTGTATTTCCATTGACAACCCATCATACCAGTGTAGTTTTCCTTAGAATGGGCCATTTGCATATTTTTCAGGTTATTTGATTATGCGTAAGTATTGTGTGAATTCCTAGATGTTTTGTTTATCAAATGTGGATTCCAGTGTTATTTACTGGGTGGAAAAAAATGCACACATAAGTGTAATATCACATTTATATGAATCGGTTTGGATGACAGAAACAGCAGGTGTTCAGGCTGTATACCGGCTGTGAACAAGTGGAAAACAGTCAGTAGCCTATAACTGTCACACGTCCAATTTCCAAACAGACTAACTCAATCCTAGGAGAAGAAGAAGTCACAGCGGACCGTCTGACCAGGTATAACCACAAATACATTAGCACATACACATCAGTGTAATTTTGCATTCATGTAATTGGCTGTGTTTCAAGTATTATTATTTAAAAAAGTCATTTTAAATTATTAATGCAAACCCTTTTTTAAATAAAAAAAATAGATTATTATCACTATTTTACAGTGTCTATGTTACATACAGTGCTTGCTATAGTAATAATAACAGTAAATTATATATAATTACACCTAATCCTAAATCACACCCTAAACCTAACCCTACAGTACATTTTATTTAATGTTAAGAACTACATTACAGTTATCTAATATTAAATATATTTACAGCCAATATGCTGCGGTCTGTGCAACTCTTTCTGCTTCTGGGTAAGGACGACATACTTCCACAAAACTTAACCTCTGTATATTCTTCTGTCTGATGACCAATAATAATTTTCTTAATTAAGAGCTCATAGAAAAACTCATCTGCATTTGTGACTCTAACGTATAGGCTGCACAGCTGTCATTGGCAGTGACATCAGGTTGGTGAATGGCAGTGACTCTTGTTCTGGACGAGTGGAGGTTCTCTATAATGGTCAGTGGGGAACAGTGTGTGATGATTACTGGGATCGGTCAGATGCTGCAGTGGTGTGTAGAGAGATGGGCTGTGGGGATGTGATAGAGGCAAAGAGTAATGCTGACTTTGGACAAGGATCAGGACAGATATGGATGGATGATGTCAATTGTGCTGGCACAGAGTCCTCACTAAAGAACTGTAGGACACGTGGATGGGGAATACATAACTGTGTACATTCTGAAGATGCTGGAGTCATCTGCAACTGTGAGTCAAGGACATTTATAATTTAAAATAATAATAAATAATAAAAATATTGTACATTTTCTTTGGTAAGGAATGGTCATAGAGCGATAGATATACAAAATCATGAATTAAACAAGGTCTTGTTTGTTCAAATGCTATATGTCATTGCTCTTTTTCAAATAGAAGAAGGCAAACAAATATATGGGCGGAAAAAAAACTTGTGTTTTTATATTATTTGTGTGGATAGTATCTGTCAGGTTGGTGAATGGCAGTGACTCTTGTTCTGGACGAGTGGAGGTTCTCTATAATGGGACATGGGGAACAGTGTGTGATGACGGCTGGAATCTGACAGATGCTGCAGTGGTGTGTAGAGAGATGGGCTGTGGGGATGTGATAGAGGCAAAGAGTAATGCTGACTTTGGACAAGGATCAGGACAGATATGGATGGATGATGTAAATTGCACTGGCACTGAGTCCTCACTAAAGAACTGTAGGACAAGTGGATGGGGAATACATAACTGTGTACATCATGAAGATGCTGGAGTCATCTGCAACTGTAAGTCAAGACTATTTATAATTTAAAATGAAAAATGTAATATTGCACATTTTCTTTTGTAACAACTATAACCATCAACATGATGTTGGAGTCATCGGCCAATGTGAGTCAAAATATTACATAGAGTTCCCTGGGTACCATCAAAACATTAAGAGCAGATCGGTCAATAATTCCAGCTCTACTTATAGCGAGAGTTTGGGGTTACAGGGTAAGCCAAAGGGTGGGACCATGGTTGATGCGTTACATGGAAAAAGACATTCAGCTTTCAGAATTCACAAGCACCTATAAGAGCTGTGATTGTGATGTTTGAGTTGGGGGAGGCGCAAATGTTGTTTGATGGTTTATTATTCTAATTCCACAAGGTGTCACTAGTGTTGCAGAAACGATATACGTTAACTTTAAATAATGTTTCATGTAAGCAATAACGTACAAGAGGCCGTGCTGTATTTTGAATACAGTCATGGCTGAAGGGGTCAAAAAGGCACTCTGTGAAAATGTACGTATTAAAAGCACAATGTGGAAGATTTCTTAATTAAAATATCCAAAAACCACTAGAACAATTATATATATTTTGCTGACTTGTGTGCTTAAATTATCCCAAATGTTTCCAAGAATGTTTAATCCCAAATTTAGCAAATTTAACCAGGACATGGACTCTGTCCATGCGTCACCTATCAGTGACATAAATACCCACTTTACCTTCGACTTACAGCTTTATTTTGCAGAAACCATGGAAACACCAAAGACACTGAGCGAATGCATAGAGAAGCATTATTACATAACTTTCAACACAAGTTTGTTTGTTAGAGTGCAAGGCTTGGTAAGGCACAGTGGCCATTATTTCACATACTATGCTGGTAAATATATTTACATGTGCCCTTTGTGTTTGATTCATGTTATTCATCAGTCATTACTCTTTTTTTTCAGCTGTTACTAACATCAGCAGCACAAGAGTCACACTAGAGACAACCTCAGCTGGTAATGTAGTCTGATCCACTGCCAATCACACTCATCAACGCATTCGTTTGTTTTGTTTTTTCATTCTGATTACTACTAATCTATACTGCATTTAAAGATGTTAGAATGTATGCTATATGTAAGAATATGTATGTATTATTCGCTTTTTTATTGCCAATGTGTGAACAGCTTGTAACAAAACTTTAAAAACGAGACTTTCCTCAACTTTCTAGGTTTCCGAAATAGCCATTATGTGGCCTACTGTAAGTGTAATATCAATGTGTCATGCAAAGAAATTGTCAGATCAAGCCAAAATAACCTTGAATTTGGTTACATGTCGTTTTTTTTTTTGCCAAAATAACTTCAGAGATGACATTCCATCATGTAAGCAAAGTCAACAGTGATTACAAGGTGATTGGTTTAATTTCTTTGACGTGTTCAAGTTCTAGATTAATAGTCAATTCATGAGCTATGGTTTTAGACATCTATTAATTTATCACTGACAGCCCAAATTTTCCCTTGTTTTAGAAGAAAACACTGACTTTTACTCACACGCTGTGGTCGTATCAGAATGTTCCAAATGAATAAAACACCGTACAAATGGATATGAGGACTTTCTGATATTGGTTATTTTCCATCAGTTTTGTCTGACCCTGCTGTATTTTCATTCTGTTTTATTATTATTATCTTCATGCTGATTTCTGTCATTGCAGTAAATATAACGCTGCCGAAAGGATGCAATGTAAGTTTCTGCATTGTAGATATATTTGAAATATGAAGAATGTGATATTCTACTTACAAACTACATTTTGTTTGCTAATAATGTTGCAAAACTTCTACTTACCATTTAAAGCTCAATTGTGTTTTCAGGGTCAGACCTGTCTTAAAAATCTTCTTGATCAGCTAAAGAACATTCAACAGCTTTCTGTGACTGTAAGTCTTCAAGAGAAAAAGGACAAAATAATCAAATCTGTGTCGGCTGATTGACATAGTTGTGTCTTATTGACTCTCTTGACATTCATAGTAACTGTATTTATTTGATCAATGAATTAGGACGTGACCAACATTTTGACTATGGCCTTCAATGCTTCAGAGAAGATTTTTGATACAAACTCATCATCAGACAACGCAACTGAACTAGCCTTCTATGGAAACCTCATGTTAAAAACCAGCGAGGATCTCGTATCTAAATTGGTGAAGCAGTCAGTCACAAGTGACAATGTCAGTTTTACTCTTGCAACTGTAGGTGAGTGGAGAAATGATTTATGATGAAAATTAGATTAAAGGGGTGATGAATTGAGAAATCAACTTTCCCTTGAGCCTTCGATATATAAAAGTTCATCGTGATATAAGAATATCCTGCCAGTTTTGGAGCTGAAAACTTCTTTGTAAGTCAAAGAAAACTTTTATTGTCACCAGGCCTAGAAAACGCTCAATCTCAGAATATGTCGACCCTTGTATGCTGAAACGCCGCCTCAACAGATAAATATGTACGTCTGCTTCTGTAGCCCCGCCCACCGACTCGGGGAGCTAAACGAATCGTGCTCCCAATCAAGAAACATGCTGAAGAGAGTAGTATATTGCACTGTGCCTGGTTGTGGAAGAACACAGTCCCTGCATAAGCTGCCATCGGATTCATCGCTTTTCGCATTTTTATTTAGCTTCGGATTCTTCGTTTTTCACATTTGTGACAACCTCATTTCACAGCAGAATCGTTTGTAAACAAGACACATGTCGAGACATCTGCAGACATATTGAGATTAAAACACAATGCTTATATATTTGATCAGACAGCAAAGGTGCACTTATGTGAGTAAATGTGATAGTATTGCATTGTTACAGATCGTATTGATTATGTGAACGTGTCTAACTGAACATACCTTAGCACGCTGTCAAAGGCTGAAGAATCCTTTATTTGTGGTGTTGTTGGTTCATGGCGATTCGTGATCGGACTTGGACATGTATGGTTCAGTGCTCGCAAAGCCCAATGTCCCGGGGCTATGTGTTTTTCAGACGGGCTACCAAAAAACATAAGCCCAGCCTGCCCTCTTAAATGGTGATGTGCATTGTTCACTCTCTTGACTTGATATTTGAAGGACATGCGTGTGTGTGTGTGCATGGTTCGCGGTTATATTCACCGATCGGGTGGGCCAAGGAATAAAAAAAAAAATAACATTCCAATCAATCGCTCATCGGTGGATGAGAGATGAATCATTGTGTTTGTTTGAAAAAGACATTTGCGAGCCCTGTGAGCGATTAATTCCGGTTGGCGCTTCCCCACACGCTTTCAAAACAATTCCCACATGTACTGATGGCTCATTAAATTATCAAAGCCGTGGGCATCTTCCAAGTCTTCAGTGCGTCACACCCATAAAAACCGAGCGTTTCTTGAGAGAGCCTCAAAACCAGGGCAGAAAATGCTGCTAAAGTAGTATGAGTTACAAAAATTTTAACTGAGAGCAGAAAACACTGGCTGTGTCTTTTTGTCCAATGTCAAATGTCAATATTTTGATGCAAATTCATCCGTCATTTGGTAGAAATGTCCTGAAAAACCCTAATCATGAAACAGTAAAGGTTATGGGTTGTGGTGACCAAAATGTGTTTTGTAAATAAATGATAAAAACAGAATGTCAGTGCAGTTTATGGTAATAATCATTGTGTAGATTTTAAGGACATTTTGTTCACACTACATCAGAGATGAAGACCCAACAATATGGAATATTTATTTGATTTATTTGCCAATTGTGCAAATTGTGATTGAATTGGCCTTTCATTTAAAAAAAAAAAGATAATATTGCAAATAAATTAATATAGCACATAACTGCTTGTTTGTTTTTTATCAGAGGGACAAGTCTTCATGGTTGGACCAAACGTCACCTTAGATAAAATCCCTCGACTTGACACAATAAATTCTTCTGTAGACATTGATCTCATTGGGATTGCAAAGAACAACAATGAAAGTATGTGGAATGTTTGAATTTGATTTTAAAAAATAATAATAATAATAATAATTAAGTCGAATGAGACGTCATACCATCACTACTTAACCACTTTTTTTAACATAGGATTGCATGTGAGCTTCTGTTTCTATCACACAGGATCAGCTTCAATTGCGTTCTTGAGCTACAACACAATGGAGAATCTACTGAAGCCCGACTTTTTCAACACACCAAATAACACAAATAAAACCATGATGTCCACTGTGATCTCAGCTACTCTTCCCAAAACAACCAACGCTAAACTCACCAAACCAGTCAACTTCACCCTCAAACACATCAGAGTGAGAGAATGAAAAGTGTTTTTGTCCAACCCTGACAACATCTAATATTCAGTGTTGTAACATTTACTGCATGTTATTTCTTCTTTGTGCAGGAGCTCGACCCCAATGGTTCTCTGTCCTGTGTGTATTGGAATGTCAGTGAGTGGGTTGTAGATGGTTGTTCTGTCTTAAAGACCAACAGCAGCTTCACCGTGTGTTCCTGTGTTCATCTGTCGACATTCGCTCTCATCATGCAAACCCAATCTAACCCGCACTCATCGTTTTGTACCCCATCAGAGGTACAAAAGAGAACAAGTTAAACCTCTTCAAAAGACTGAAACATTGAACGCACTAGCAGAATTCAAATGCAATATAGTAGATGGTCAACATTTATAATGACCATTCAAGAACAGCACAGATTTACTCTTACATGTTTTCTCAGAGCGACTCATTGCTGGAGTGGTTGAATTTGGTGTCTGTGATCATCGGGCTGGTGTTCTTCACTTTGGCCCTGTTGACCTTTGCCTTTTGTCAGTGGAGCTCTGGAGTTAATAATGTGGCTCGAATTAACCTCTGCCTAAATCTGCTGTTGGCCCACCTTCTGTTCCTGCTCACACAACAGTTCCTGTGCTTCATACGGCATCAGCAGGTGAGAATGATGCCCTACAGCTCTGCACATCCTCACTAAGAATCATCATAACATCTCTCATGGTCTCCAGGTGTTGTGTGCTGTGATATCAGGTGTTCTGCACTTCCTCTTTCTCTCCTGCTTTGTGTGGATGCTCATCGAAGCTGTGCTGCTCTTCATCTGTGTCACGAACCTTTCACGGATTAGCTCCAAAAAGAGGGAGGTGCTTAGCAATGGATTCCTGTGTGTGATTGGATACATGGTTGCTCTGGTTGTGGTGAGCGTGTCTGTCGGGCTGGTTCCTGAAGGCTATGGCAGCGAACAGTGAGTGGTTGTTGTTTTCTTTTTGAATTTGAATTTTTTGAATTTTCTTCAACTGGATTTGGTTGTAAAGAAATAAAGCAGCTCGGTGCTTTTGTGACATTTCTGCTATCTGATAAAAATACATTTTTACAGGCGCTGTATCAACGTCAAGGGTGGAATTAAAATGTAATATTTAGTCAACATCTAAATTCATTCAGTTATTATATTGTGTTCTCCTCTAAACAGATGCTGGATTAAAAGGGATAATGGTTTTATCTGGAGTTTTCTGGGTCCTGTTAGTGTCATACTAGCAGTAAGCACGTTTTATTACATTCTTTTATTTTATATTAAAGAGAAAATGAGGTAAATTCATTTTCTTTCTCCTTTTCAGTTGAACATGATTCTCTTCATGAGGATCATCATCAGTCTGAGCTCAACTCTTAAAAATCTGAATGCTGAAATTTCACAGATGAAACAAACCAAGTATCAAACGTTCAGTTTTGAATACCCCATCAAAAAATATAAATATATAGTCAATTGAGACATTAACTCTTCCCTTCTCTGCAGGAGTATGACATTTAAAACACTGGCTCAGTTTGTGGTTCTTGGTTGCTCCTGGATTCTGGGTTTCTTCACTTATGGCAGGAAGGAGCTGGAGATCCTCTTCCTGATCTTGAATTCCCAGCAGGGAACCTTCATCTTCCTGATCTACTGTGTCTTCAATAATGAGGTCAGAAATCACTCAATTTATATCATATTCCAAATGTCAAAACTGAATATGAAAGACTATTACAATTGCTACTGCTTTTCCATTTCCCTCCTGTGATGGAATGTTCAAATGAGCCAAGAATCTTCAAACTCCAAATTCAAATTGAAACAAACATAGAATGCCTTTGATCGCCTGTCTGTCGGTCTGTCTGTCTGTCTGTCTGTCTGTATAGCATTAATCCTTTCAAACTCCAAGCATTTAAAACTATTTCAAACTTTAAGGCCCAGCTTTCTCAAGCTGTGTTCCATTTTGTTCTCATAATGAGTTCAGCCATTTTATCATCCCACTCCATAGGAAAATCATTTTACTCTCTGTCTCCAAATCAGTATATGGAAGAAAAGTACAGCATGTTTACTTCAGAAAATGCAAATCTAGTCTCTTAATGGGGTCATATGATGCTTTAAAATGTTTTAATTTTCTTTTAGAGTGTAATGAATCCGTTTCTGCATATATATGACCTGCAAAGTTACAAAGCTCATAGTCTCCCACAAAACGATATTACTTCCTCAAACATCTACATCACAATGTGAAATATTAGCATAAGGCACAGCCAAAAGCAAATGCAAAGAAAGAAGGCAATGCTTCAGTGAATTGTTGTTATTGTCATGTCATGGAGACGCTGTTTGTTTGGATGCAAAGGAAACCTGATTTGTTTGGCCTTACGAATACTGATGAAATTTGGAATCAGAAGTTAAGATTTATTTATAAAGATGTTCCTGAGTTGTACAACCCAGATGACAGCTTCCTGAACCTGAGAGAGTACAACACAGACTATATACAAAGACTAATTACCACTGTGAAACGTTCTAGTCATGCTTGTAAAGTTGGTTTCGATCAGTTGGCTTGATCATCCACATTTTCAGAATACGACACGTGGCACGTACTGATACGGTAAAACAGACGACATTATTAACTGTGTGTTTACAGTTGCTTAAAACCTTGGAAGCTGAAACTAAAAGTTTTAACCCTTACCCTTCCCACGCAACCTGTCCTAAAATAATATTTTTGGGAGATTTACCTTTAAATTACTAGATTGTATCAATAAATAATATAATTTAGGCATATTCTACACATTCTTTTAAATTAAATTCAAAATAACTCTCCAAAACATGCAAAACCAGCTCAAAATATTTACCTGCTTTTCGGTGCTTCAAAAAAAAAACAAAAAAAACAAAACAAATTGGGCACGATTCAATGCCATTAGAAAGCCAGAATATTATTTTATATCACTTTGACTGTAAGAAGAAAGTCATATACACCTAGGAGTGTGGGATAATTTTCATTGTTGAGTGAACTATTCCTTTAAGATAATCTACTCCCAATAAACAAAATTAACTTTTAAAATGGCATCATATGACCTCTTTAAAAATATATATCTTATAAACAGATTTCCAATTTAGTTTGAGTTCATTCATGTCATACTAGCAGTCAGCACATTTCTTATTTCTCATCATTTTAATTTATATGAAAGTGAAGTATCAGTTCATATATTTGATCTCATCATGAACTCGCTCAGATCCTCTTCTCTCATTCTTGCCCAGGTCAGGCAGCAGTACAGAAAGTGCTTCAGATGTCTTTGCTATGGACATCCCTGAGGACTACAGTATCATGTTCAGGAAATAAAATGCATATTTTACAGATTCCGCAAAATAAAAAGTTAAATGCAAATGTATAATAAATAAATATATATATAGCAAAATAATTACATTACATTACATTTACATTTAGTCATTTAGCAGATGCTTTTATCCAAAGCGACCTACAAATGAGAGTAATAGAAGCAACCAAGAACAGTCAAGGGCAACAATATGCAAGCGCTGTAATATGTCTCACATAATCTAGCACAAAACACATAGGACAGTTTTTTTTTTTTTTTAATAACAAACAGAAACTAATAGAGTGATAAGTGCTATTCTTTATTGGTCATGTGGGATGACAGCAAGGCTATTGTTGCTTCATTATTTGAATTGCTTTTTATCACCAATCAATCATGGCAGTATTTGAGGCTGATGGATAAGACTTCAGGAGGCAATTTGGGTCAGCCGTGAGCTAACGCTGTAAATCAGCTCATGTACTTGTTATAAGGATAATAAGACAAAGATAGTATCCAAAGATTTGCTAATTCAACCTGATTTTCACCCCATGGATATACAGAGTGACCTGAAGAATAAAGCTGTATCATATAATTGAAGTATGTACAAGGAATATACTGTTGGAATATAATGTATGAGCGATACGGCTCAATATCAGACAGGCTACAGCATTAATAATTCAAGCACTTTTCAAGTAGCCCTACCTCTTTATAAACATGGCTGTTTCCAAGTAGGCTACTTACTTTTCAAAAATGCAAATTCAAGTATTTGAAACAATTTAAGCACCTTGAATACTAGTATGCAGTTCAGACCATACATATCTATGGTTTTGACTACATTGTGAAATAATTGTGGACAAAACAATTGAAGGGCCCTATAATACACCTGTGCTATAGGCACAACCCAAGAGTTCTTTGCTATTTCAGCACTGCAGGTGTGCTGGTCTGAAAACGAGGTGTGTTCAGGCGCATTGCTATTTTGAGGGAACTGAAATAGACCGCCATTGACCAACTGAAACCTGGTCTAAAGTCAATAGCGCAATATTTTTTGTTACTTAAAGAGTAATATAGTATATAGTAATATAGTTAGTAATATGCACCTACAGGCAGGTCCAAAACACACATTGCTTAGTACACACACAGGGATGCGCAGCAGCACACATTTTTAAATATGGAAAATTTAATTAAAGAATTCAAATGTAAAAGATTATTATTGTGTACATAAACATAAAAATGCCTACATGTCATAATGGATAGTCATTGCATGTATCAGAATTACCTTTTTGCAGAAATGATGAATGAAATTAGCTAAATATTTGACCGATCGTGACAATGCGCACATGTTTTTAAACTGACTTGAGGGTGTCTATATTCCGCCATCGGATTCCGAATCCGCCATGGCACGAGCCCAACTGGCTTTTAAAGCAGGGGTTGGGAACGTTGATCCAGAAGGGCCACTCTCTTGCAGAGTTAAGCTCCAACCCTGAAAAAAACACTCACCTGCCTGTAACACTCCTGCTAACCCATGGCTATCTGATGTTCTTCGTGAACACCGGACAAAACTAAGGGCAGCAGAGAGAAAATGGCGAAAATCAAACGACCCGTCTGACCTGGGTAAATATCAATCTCTGCTCTCATCATTCTCAGATGATGTCCATGTGGCTAAATCCTCATATTTCCACAACAAAATCAACAGCACCTCTAACACACGCACACTCTTCAGAACATTCAACTCTCTCCTCTGTCCACCTCCACCACCTCCCACCACCTCCTTATCTGCAGACGACTTTGCCCACTTCTTCACAAATAAAACTACAACCATCAGCAGTCAGTTCCCACCCCCGCACACACAGGACTTTAGATCAGCCACACCCACAGCCAACCATCTTCTCTCCTCCTTCTCTACACTCACTGAGGCAGAAGTATCTAAACTTCTCCTCTCCAGTCATCCCACCACCTGCCCTCTAGATCCTATCCCCTCACACCTTCTACAAGCTATCTCTCCCACACTTCTACCAGCACTCACACACATCATCAACACATCTCTCAGCACTGGCTTTTTCCCTACCACATTCAAGCAGGCCCGGGTCACCCCACTGCTTAAGAAACCCACTCTAGACACATCACTTCTAGAGAACTACAGACCTATTTCTCTCCTGCCTTACATAGCAAAAACACTTGAGCGGGTTGTTCTCAACCAGGTTTCATCTTTCCTCTCACAGTCAAATCAGCTGGACGTTAACCAGTCAGGTTTTAAAAAGGCCCACTCAACAGAGACTGCATTACTGTCTGTCACTGAAGCCCTGCGGATGGCAAAAGCTGCTTCCAGATCATCAGTCCTAATCCTCCTCGATCTATCTGCTGCATTTGACACAGTGAATCACCAGATTCTTCTGTCCACCCTCTCATCACTGGGCATCACAGGGACTCCACTCCACTGGTTTGAGTCTTACCTCACAGGTAGGTCTTTCAAGGTTGCCTGGAGAGGTGAGGTATCCAAAGCACATCAACTGACCACGGGGGTTCCTCAGGGCTCAGTGCTGGGACCTCTTCTCTTCTCCATTTACACTACGTCACTGGGACCCATCATACAGGCACATGGCTTCTCATACCATTGCTATGCTGATGACACTCAACTCTATCTTTCATTTAAACCAGATGACCCCACAGTAGATGGACGATCTCAAGCTGTCTGGCTGACATCTCGGCATGGATGAAAGAACACCACCTTCAGCTCAACCTGGCAAAGACTGAGTTTCGCCTTCCCTGCCAATCCGACTCTACAACACAACTTCACCATCCAGCAAGGTTCATCTCTGATTACCCCCTCAGGGTCGGTCAGAAATCTTGGTGTAATCTTTGACGACCAGCTGTCCTTCAAAGACCACATTTCAAAGACAGCTCGATCATGCAGGTTTGCTCTGCACAACATCAGGAAGATCAGACCGCCTTTACAGAGCATGCAACACAACTTCTCGCCCAGGCCCTTGTCATTTCTAGGCTTGACTACTGCAATGCGCTTCTGGCTGGTCTTCCATCGTGTGCAATCAAAACTCTTCATTGATTCAGAATGCTGCAGCACGTCTTGTATTCGATGAGCCCAAAAGGGCCCATGTCATACCTCTCTTCATTTCCAGCATATTTCGACTCGCTCCTACGAGTCTACACCCCTACCAGAAGCCTTCGCTCAGGTAAGGAGCGTAGGCTTATGGTACTCATCACAGAGAGGCATGAAATCCTCTCCAGAACTTTTCATTCACCGTTCCTGGCTGGTGGAACAATCTTCCTACCTCCATCCGGATGGCAGAATCACTGTCATCATTCAAAAGACAGCTAAAAACTCATCTCTTCCGTGAACACTTATCATAAAAAAAAAATAAAAAAACTCTTCTCTTTTATTCCTTCCTTATTCTAGTTTAAGCTTATTCTATGTAATATCCAAAACTTGGTATTTAAGGCACTTTTTGCGTTTTGCGCCTACTCATGACCGATCGCTTCCTGTACTCCTATGTTGTAAGTCGCTTTGGATAAAAGCGTCTGCTAAATGCCTAAATGTAAATGTAACATCAGTAATCCTGAAGACCTTGATTAGCTACAGGTGTGTTTGATTAGGGCTGGAGCTAAACTCTGCAAGAGAGTGGCCCTTCTGGATCAACGTTCCCAACCCCTGCTTTAAAGGGAATGGGAGATGACACTCTGATTGGTTTATTGCACATTATGCCTGAAACATACCCATTACTCATTAAGAGAATAGGGACAACCCTTTTAGACCATGCACTGGGCAGGCCGATAATTTTTCAGCGCGTTAAACAAGCAAAAGTGGATTCAGACATGCCCTAAGTGCGCTTGTTTAGATTGTTAAAATAGTGCCCAAAATGTGCATGTCCAATTCATATGGGAGTATGCTCCTAGCAGCATACTCCTACTGTTTACTGCTATCTATTTGAATGTGTATTAATATGTGATTTTATATACATTGATACGCATCCTAGATTGTAAAATAATATGACTAAAAGTAAATCTGACCCCACCATTATTTGTGAAGCCTAAAGTGATTGATTTATTCTGAAATAAGAATGTGTCTCGATGATTTTTTCTAATGTTTTCATTGATGTCTCTGCTCATATTTGATTTGTGAATTGTATTATATTTTGTTATTTGTTAAAATGAGTACACGTCATCTAATAAAATAACCGGTTCATTTAATTTACGGAGTAAATATTTAATTCAGTGCTTATTTCATAATGCATTATTAATACACAACGATATTCAGGCTACATTGCATTTTATACAAGACCATTAACAAGCATATATACATTATAAAGCAACTCATTCTCCCCTTGACAACATACACATTGCAGTTTTAACTTCTCTTTTGTACACACAGTTGAGTGACAGCTGCATTCAACAATCAAATTCAATTCTGTAAAAAATTCAGGTGGTGACAACATTACATTTACATTTAATCTGTGGTATGCATTTAAAATTGAGTTTCTTTCTTAATGAATTTAAAGATAAATGTTCAACATCAACTTGTTGTCCAGTTTGCAATGTGTTTTATATACAACTGACATTTTAAAGCTTTCTGCAAAACATTTTCTGAATAAACAAATAAAAGTCTTACACTGATCCTGCTACTTCATTGTGTGATAAAATAAAACTGGCATAAATAAAAAAAACCTGTAAGTAAGTAAACAGCAATACCACTTCATTTGTTAAAATGCATCATTATAGAGAAGTTTTTTTGTTTGTTTAATAGTGAATCATTTCACCTATAATGCTATGATAAAATTAATTGTGTTATGTACACTTATAAAAATAAAGGTGCCAGGAATAACCTAAGGGGTTTTCACGGCGATGCCATATAATAGGGCTATTCAAATCTTGCCCTGGAGGGCCAATGCACTGCAGATTTTAGCTCCAACCCTGATCAAACACACCTGCTGAACATGCTTTTTAGAAAATGACAGGTAGGTGAGTTTAATCAGGGTTGGAGCTAAACTCTGCAGTGCATTGGCCCTCATGGTAAGATTTGAATAGCCCTGCCATAGAAGAACCATTTTTGGTTCCCTGAAGAACCGTTTTGTGAAAGGTTCTTTAAAGGTCCTTTTTTTCTAACCATTTTATAGTCTAAAGAACCTTTCTGCACTACAAAGTACCTTTTGTGCAATGGAATGGTTCTTTGGATATTAAAGGTTCTTCATGGAACCATAGACCCCGCCAAAGAACCATTTGTGAACCTTTATTTGTAAGAGTGTAAAAGACTTCTATAGACACAGGCTCATTTTTTTTAATCTTATCTTATCTTCTAAACAAAATAGGCCATGCAACTGCTCGAACTTAATATTATGTGGTAAACCACGTGTAAAATTAGAGGTAAAATTTTGTTTAACAAATTTTTTTTTAAGCAGCTGATGAAACACATCCACATGTCTACAGCACTTTTCAAAAAGACTGTCTCAATCTGAGATGAAGAACAGAACAGGTATTAACATTTTATATGTTTGTAAATTTAATTACTTGTTTTTCGATTGTTTGGTATTTTATATTGCTTATGCTAGCTATGTTCAAATATATAAATTAGAGGGGATACAATTTGTCTACTTGGACAATATACACAGTGTACTGTACTGTACTGTACTGTTGTTCGAATAAAATATGACAATACAATTAGAAACACTCAATTATACAATTAGACAACGGTCTCATAATTAATATTTAGAATAGACAGCAGTAAATTACTTGTTGTCAGAAAAATAACAACAAGTTGTTGTCAAGATTAAGCAGACAGTCTACTAATAATCTAATGAGATGACATGTAGTGGCAAAGTTACTTGTAGTTATTAATATGTCTAAATTTGACCATTGAAATAAAGTATGACCTAAAATCATCATGTTACATATCTATATGCATGACTGTTTGAATAAGCCATGCACATTATGCTCATAATTTGCATTCAGTTGCTTGTCTTCACAGTGTAAAATCTGTATTAAAATGCAGAACTAAATAGAGTAGATTTATATTCTTATTAATTGAGAAAGCAGTGCAGAAAATAAGACAAGACAATTAAAACATTTTGTGAGGATTCAACATGAATAATATATTAAATCTTATATTTATAGCCGCTATGCTGGGGTTCATGAAAATCCTTCTGCTACTGGGTAAGAGAACTCATGATACACTGAAACAAATCTTTGTCATATTTTTGTCACAGTGAAAGCTTAAATATATATTAATTCTGTTATTTTTCATAACTATTAATAACTATTATTTGTTTTAAATATTTAACAGCCTATTAAAAAATCATTTGGATCTTTGACTTTATAGCATGTATAGGTTATACAAATGCCACTAGTACATATGCAATTCGACTGGTCAATGGCAAAAACTCTTGTTCTGGACGAGTGGAGGTTCTCTATAATGGTCAGTGGGGAACAGTGTGTGATGATTACTGGGATCGGTCAGATGCTGCAGTGGTGTGTAGAGAGATGGGCTGTGGGGATGTGATAGAGGCAAAGAGTTATGCTTACTTTGGACAAGGATCAGGAGAGATATGGATGGATGATGTCAATTGTGCTGGCACAGAGTCCTCACTAAAGAACTGTAGGACACGTGGATGGGGAATACATAACTGTGGACATCATGAAGATGCTGGAGTCATCTGCAACTGTGAGTCAAACAACATTCATAACTGAAACATTTTATATTGAACATTTATTTTTATGACCCAAGAGAGCTAAACAGAAGAAATCCTGAATTAAAGAAGGTCTTGTTCTTTCGAATGCCATTGTTTTATTTACTTATTTTATTTGAAAAAGAGCAATTATGATGGTGGAATAAACAGCTTACTTGTGTCTTTATATTATATGTGTGTTTAGTATCTTTCAGGTTGGTGAATGGCAGTGACTCTTGTTCTGGACGAGTGGAGGTTCTCTATAATGGTCAGTGGGGAACAGTGTGTGATGACGGCTGGGATCGGTCAGATGCTGCAGTGGTGTGTAGAGAGATGGGCTGTGGGGATGTGATAGAGGCAAAAAGAGCTGCTTATTTTGGACAAGGATCAGGAAAGATATGGATGGATGATGTCAAATGTGCTGGGAATGAATCCACATTGAAAAACTGTTCATCTAATGGATGGGGAGTAAACAACTGTAGCCATCAAAAAGATGCTGGAGTCATCTGCCAATGTGAGTCAAAATATTCTTACAATTAAAGTTTATAATAATAATAATAATAATAATAATAATAATGTTAGGGGGAAAACTAGTTTGTCTTATTTTCTCATTTGTGTGTATAGTATCTGTAAGGTTGGTAAATGGCAGCAACTCTTGTTCTGGACGAGTGGAGGTTCTCTATAATGGTCAGTGGGGAACAGTGTGTGATGATGACTGGGATCGGTCAGATGCTGCAGTGGTGTGTAGAGAGATTGGCTGTGGGAATTTTATAGAGGTAAAGAGTTATGCTTACTTTGGACAAGGATCAGGAGAGATATGGATGGATGATGTCAATTGTGCTGGCACTGAGTCCTCACTAAAGAACTGTTGGACACGTGGATGGGGAATACATAACTGTGGACATCATGAAGATGCTGGAGTCATCTGCAACTGTGAGTCAAACAACATTCATAACTGAATAATTTAATATTGAAAATTTCTTTTTAAGGAATGAACCAAGAGAGCTAAATAGAAGATATCCTAAATTAAAGAAGGTCTTGTTGTTCTCTTTTTCAAATAAAAGAAGTAAATAAAACAAAATGTTGGGGGAATAAACAGCTTACTTGTGTCTTTATATTATTTTTGTGGATAGTATCTGTCAGGTTGGTGAATGGCAGTGACTCTTGTTCTGGACGAGTGGAGGTTCTCAATAATGGTCAGTGGGGAACAGTGTGTGATGACGGCTGGGATCGGTCAGATGCTGCAGTGGTGTGTAGAGAGATGGGCTGTGGGGATGTGATAGAGGCAAAAAGAGCTGCTTATTTTGGACAAGGATCAGGACAGATATGGATGAATGATGTCAAATGTGCTGGGAATGAATCCACACTGAAAAACTGTTCATCTAATGGATGGGGAGTAAACAACTGTAGCCATCAACAAGATGCTGGAGTCATCTGCCAATGTGAGTCAAAATATTCTTACAATTGAAGTATATAATAATAATAATAATAATAATAATGTTAGGGGAAAAACTAGTTTGTCTTATTTTCTCATTTGTGTGGATAGTATCTGTCAGGTTGGTGAATGGCAGTGACTCTTGTTCTGGACGAGTGGAGGTTCTCAATAATGGTCAGTGGGGAACAGTGTGTGATGATGACTGGGATCGGTCAGATGCTGCAGTGGTGTGTAGAGAGATGGGCTGTGGGGATGTGATAGAGGCAAAGAGTTTTGCTTATTTTGGACAAGGATCAGGAGAGATATGGATGGATGATGTCAATTGTGCTGGCACAGAGTCCTCACTAAAGAACTGTAGGACACGTGGATGGGGAATACATGACTGTGTACATTCTGAAGATGCTGGAGTCATCTGCAACTGTGAGTCAAACAACATTCATAACTGAAACATTTTATATTGAACATTTATTTTTATGACCCAAGAGAGCTAAACAGAAGAAATCCTGAATTAAAGAAGGTCTTGTTCTTTCGAATGCCATTGTTTTATTTACTTATTTTATTTGAAAAAGAGCAATTATGTTGGTGGAATAAACAGCTTACTTGTGTCTTTATATTATATGTGTGTTTAGTATCTTTCAGGTTGGTGAATGGCAGTGACTCTTGTTCTGGACGAGTGGAGGTTCTCTATAATGGTCAGTGGGGAACAGTGTGTGATGACGGCTGGGATCGGTCAGATGCTGCAGTGGTGTGTAGAGAGATGGGCTGTGGGGATGTGATAGAGGCAAAAAGAGCTGCTTATTTTGGACAAGGATCAGGACAGATATGGATGGATGATGTCAAATGTGCTGGCACTGAGTCCTCACTAACGAACTGTTCATCTAATGGATGGGGAGTAAACAACTGTAGCCATCAACAAGATGCTGGAGTTATCTGCCAATGTGAGTCAAAATATTCTTACAATTGAAGTATATAATAATAATAATGTTAGGGGAAAAACTAGTTTGTCTTATTTTCTCATTTGTGTGGATAGTATCTGTCAGGTTGGTGAATGGCAGTGACTCTTGTTCTGGACGAGTGGAGGTTCTCAATAATGGTCAGTGGGGAACAGTGTGTGATGACGGCTGGGATCGGTCAGATGCTGCAGTGGTGTGTAGAGAGATGGGCTGTGGGGATGTGATAGAGGCAAAGAGTAATGCTTATTTTGGACAAGGATCAGGAGAGATATGGATGGATGATGTCAATTGTGCTGGCACTGAGTCCTCACTAAAGAACTGTAGGACACGTGGATGGGGAATACATGACTGTGGACATCATGAAGATGCTGGAGTCATCTGCAACTCTTTTGTCTCTTGTACGTGATAAATGTACCTCTTTTTAACAATGTGCAAACCTTTTTTGTATTACAGTGATACAGTGAAACATCTTGCAACGTGTTTTTACCATATTTGAGACGTGTGTTAAACTAAGCAGTTACTTTAGAAACAAACAAATATATTAAATAATTAGCAATGAACAAAATATTAATATCTCCTTAATATCATAACAAAATGACAGAGATTCAGTTTCATGTCTATTTCAGATCACTTTACCTATATCAAAGAGTCAAAAAGCTGGATTGACGCTCTAGGATACTGCAGAGCTCACCACCAGACTTTGGCGCACATTTTAAATGCCACGGCACAACAGTACATCACACAGATGCTGCAGGGTCAAGACGTCACCAATGGAGTGTGGATCGGGCTTGAGCGGAGTATGCTCTTCACTTGCTCGCCCTGGCTGTGGACCGGTGGGCCATATGTGGACTATGCATCATGGCATCAAACGTTTCCAGCGGACCCAGGGAGCATGTTTTGTGGAAAACTTCTTACGGATCAACAGAACATGTTCAGATGGGTGGATGCTTGCTGCCATGAGCACCTTCCTTTCATTTGTCAGGTTAGTATGTTATCAGCTTTTTCACTGGATCCATGCATTGATGTGATTTTGATCATAAATAGCTGTGTGTACAGGATTCATATTCTATGTTTTGTCTGTCTTTAACTGAATGCTAAATAAAACTACAAGTAATATAAAACAACTCTCTTTTTATCACATCTTATCAGGGATGAAACACTAGGTGGAGCTGTTTCCTAGTTTGGAGAGAGTTGCTGATGATCACAGAAATAGTCATGATGCTTTGATAAACAGGTTTTGTTTAGTATGCAGCCTTGTTTGGTGGCGTGGACTTGCATTCGCATTACAAAATAATCAGTTTCTGGTTGTATTAGCGCTTAAATCTTTAATAATGCATGCAATGATTTTAAAACCAGCCTTTCTGCATTGCTGATGGAAAGCTATTTTGGAATCCACATGACAATGTGAATCTTCTTTCTTTGTTTGGTCATATAATACTGAGATGATGGCTAATGAACCTTATTAAAGTAAATGTTAGTTCTGTGTGTGTTTGGTTTGAGGTTAGTTTAAGGATGTGCTTTTTTATGATTTGTATTCAAACACCTGTCTATGTATATACTTAAGATTAGTAAATGCTTAACATGCACTATATATATATAGTTATGCCTTTTTTCTTTCTTTTTGTTTGGGGTTGGGGTGGAGTGGGAATAATATTTTTTCACAGTTTTCTTGTACCTGTACCCTCTTGTTAGTGTAAAAGTTCAATAAACCGATTTTTTTTTTATTCACATGTTTTTTTCCCCCTTTATTGACAGTATAAATGTATTTAAAATGCAGTCAGATTTTAGTGTCATGCATAATTCATAAATGTTCTCTAAAGATTTTTTATAGTTATTATATAAGTGATGATATATTTTGTAGAAAATATAAGTTGTATGTTTATTTTAAGATTAAGAGAATATAAGTTTATTTTTAGATTTGTTGTGAACAGCCATATACAGTTGTTTTTTCTCGTTTTATTATAAGCATAATAATAATAATAATAATAATAATAATAATAATAACTAAAAGGTTAATTATAACAGCATAATATGTTTTTTTTAATAACATGTATGGCTTCAATTGACTGCCCATCCCCCATCTCTCTCTCTCTCTCTCTCTCTCACACACACACAAACACACACACACATACACACAAACACACACACACACACACACATACACGCACGCGCGCGCATCACAGACGGTTCCTCCCATTTCTGGCAAATAGATGAAGAGGAACTAAAGCCGGCAGTCTCCACACATAGGCACATCTCCCATGCGGATGCGTTAATATTTTTCCTCACAGTTTTATAATAAAAAGCGTCTTTTCAAACGGAAGATATGTCGACAAGACCGGGATTCTACCGGCAAGAACTAAACAAGACTGTCTGGGAGGTGCCCGAACGATACCAGAATCTCACACCGGTTGGATCGGGGGCATATGGCTCAGTATGGTGAGTCCAGCAGGCGAGTTTACAAACACTACTATGAGTAAGGTTTGGCTAATGAATATTAACGACACAAACGATGATTGGCTGAAACGACTTCACACAGCTGCCGAATCCTTAACTGAAGGCGTGGTTCATGAATATTACATTAGCGACGCGCTGGCCGCTCCAGGAAGGTTACCAAGCAACGTCAGCGCGAATAAATTAATATTCATTAGCTTAGCCTTCGTCATAGTACGATTCGTAATTTAGCGTCCAAGAGGAGGAGAGGGTGAGGCAAAAATAAAGCTTGACAAAACAACATCCGGCACGCATATTAAGAGAAAACATTAATCTTACTTTTCCCATAACGACAATTAACGTTAACAATTTAACAAAACAACATATGCCATTGCTGTTTATATTTGATTATATTGTGATAAAGGCTGCTTCTCCTTTTTTTTACTGACATGTGTCAATCATTTATGCAGCAGTAATGTTTGTCTGACTTGATGTTTCGTGTCTGTAGATAAGTTCAAATAAAATACAAATGTTCCACCTTCATCTGAGCAATGCTGTATCGACACCTGATTTATGTATCTGGCTGTCCATCAAGTCATATCAGTTGTATTTATATACAGTATGAGTGCATACTATGGCTGCAGATTCTATGTTTAGTTAGGTTGTATAAACAACCTTCCGACATGCCCATCTGGTACGACAATATTTCTCTAGTAGACAACATGCTAGGCCGGTCTTAAAGTGAGCCCATCGAGTTTTACCCGTGCCACACCCCCACCAGCATGGGAAAACGTCCAGATATTTCATCCTGCCATAATGCACTCATTCTGAGAGATTTACATCGCACTGTACACTGTAGCATCTCAACTACAACATTAGAGCCCTCCAGCCTCCCTCTTGCTGTGACTGACTGAAACGGTTGCCATGGTGACGCAGCTTCTGGCTTCAGTATCTTCCCATTTTCACCATAGTAATTTGCAAATATTGTGAACATGTCAGACAGTTTATACTCAAGTCAGTCATGTCATTTTTTTATGTTCCAACAACAGTTGCATGTTCATCCGGATAATATACTAAATTAAGTTAGAAAGTGAACATGTTTCTCTTCCTCTTCCCAACTTTTTTTTTCAAACCAAGTTTCACAATTGTTGTGTAATCAAGCATTGCTGTTTCCGCTTAGCATTACATCTACAAGCTACTGTTGTGACAACTTTGCAGAAGCGAGCTGAGTTAGTCAAAATCAGGTGTCATGATGCTGTCAAGATATTCCTCATTAGTTATCGCAGCAGGAAAACCCACAATGGCTTAAAGAAGTATGAATATTTTTCAATTTCTCAAATAAAATTGCAAAAAGCATAAACCACACAACAGTCGCTTCATCCAAAGCAAGTGATTCCTTCTCTCTTTTGTTTTTTAAGCTACAGGCTGAAAAGACATTGTGGTTGACAATGCTAAATGGAAGCTAACGAACAAATATCCCAAACCCAAAGGCATCTGAAAACACTGCTTGAGGGCATCACATGGCATCCTGTTTTGGAAGGCATTACCAGTTATTCTTCCTGTTTGTTTGGGAGATTTGCCAGTCCTAAAAAAAAATTATGCGATGCATCTCATTTCATTGTCAGTGACGCAGATGCCCCACAACATCCAGAGACCACCTGAGACCTAATTATTTCATTATCCGTATTAAAAGATGCACAACACTAACAATGGATTTAATTGTTACTGATTGGATCCCATGTCGACTTGAATAGGTTCAGCTATTTCTAACAGCCTGGGGTTATGATTATAGAGACATTGCAGTGTATCATCTGACATGAGAGGCTTGATTAAGCTATTGTTATGTATTTTATTAATAATAAGCCCCATAGTGCTTTAATAAAGCATGCAAAACCAACAATGCAATAGTCATTTAGTCACATTCGATTAATTCAAATGAAGCCTGGTATGTTTGTTATCTGTTAATGTGAATATAGATATTCAGATCTGTCTGGATTAAAGCACAACTAGAACGATGAACAATCTTTATTCAAATGTCTGTCATTTTATTCCCCAAGAATCTCTTTCACACACACTCCCACAAACGCTTTCTTACTCAAATGAGCTGTGAATTTGCATTGTTCACGTTAAGCCTCTTTCTATTGTGTGATTATTTGACTTCTTCACAGCAGAGCTGATTTATTTTAAAGGAAGGGGGCAGGGCAGACCTGGTGTGTGGAAGGGTTGAATCGAGGGATGGGAGCATCCCAAATGGGGGTTGGGTGTTCTTGCCTTTAACAGAATCAGAGACTTAAGTGTGGCCATAAAATAATTAAATAAAATACAATAGAAATACATATATTGCATGATTAATTTGTAGATTTGAACATTTGTAGACTTTAGTGTGGCCCTAAAATAAAATAAATTTAACAATAAAAAATAAAATAAACAATGCATGATTCAGTTTTTAACAGATAGAGACTTTAGGGCCCTAAAATAAACACTGCATGGTTCATTCGTAGATGCATGATTACATTTTTAACAGATTAAGAGGCTTTAGTGTGGCCCTAAAATAAAATAAAATAAATAAAATATTGATTTTGCATGATTGTAGATACAAAACTCCAGCACTGCATCTTGCATCTTGATTAATACATTTAAGAATTCCATCACTAATCAAGCTCTAAAAACCTGCCAGATGCTTTGATTTATTTAATTTAATACACTAAAGTACATTCAGAATAATGAGTTAAAGCAGGAATTATTACTTTATTCACCAACTCAATTTCTTTTGCTTCCCTTTCACCTAATTTCTCAGCTGCCCTTCTGAAACATTAAAATAATTAGCCGGTCTAATCGGTCTCAACTGATATGACTCTAGAGTCTCTGAAAGGTGAGACAAATGCCCCTTTTACTATGTACTTATTAATTGCACTCATGTTTGACATGCTTCTCCAGAGTATTTGGTTCAAAAAAGAACATACAAGTGCGTGTAACTAAAGAGCCAGCTTAATATAGCCAACTGCTATGAGGAAGTGATACCATTTTCAAACTAAAGGTCAAAGTATAACAGGATGTTATCATACCAAAAATCCTGTTATCATGGCAATTATTTTAGTCTCAGCAAAAACATTTGTTCTAAAATGGATCAAATCATTTTATAACTCTTTTTTTTTATTTTCTAGCTCAGCATATGATGTGCGCCTCCGACAGAAAGTGGCTGTTAAGAAGCTCTCCAGGCCCTTCCAATCTCTCATCCATAGCAGAAGAACGTACAGGGAACTGAGACTGCTCAAACACATGAAGCATGAGAATGTAAGTCCCACGAAAACACATGCAGACATGAAAATATATGGGAGGGAACAACTCCCAAATGTCCATTCCTGCACATCATCAAACATCTGAATCAAGTTTGTTAGAACTGTTCAAACCACACCTTTCTTAGATTCATCTTTAAGTAAGTGTCACTCATGTTATATGCTCTTGTCATCCAGGTTATTGGACTGCTGGATGTTTTCACCCCAGCATCTTCTCTTGAAGAATTCAATGAGGTGTGAGTGTCTGCCCAGTGACAGTATCTGCATTTGAGAACACATAAAATTGCGATCAGATGTCAGCTAAAATGGCCTGTTTGGTTTGATTAAAACCCTCTGCATTTGCAGCTGACCATTTATCAAACAGTATTCTTTTGCATTTGCAAATGAGTGATTATTTAAAAAGCTTAGATCGGATATAAGCTAAGACCGTCTCTGCCTCTCTTTAGCTATCTTGTGACAAACCTGATGGGAGCGGATCTCAACAACATTGTCAAATTTCAAAGACTGTCAGATGAACATGTACAGTTCCTCATCTATCAGCTTCTCCGGGGTCTTAAGGCAAGTACATTTTCCGTTCTTTTTTTTCTCACAAACACACATATAAACTGAAGGTAACAGATGTTATATTCAGTTATTAATTGCATCGTAAAATCTGTCTTCTACTCTGTCCTACTGCGTCTTCTCACAGCTTGACTTTTTCCCCCCCCTCACAAACAGTACATCCATTCAGCTGGCCTGATCCACAGAGTGAGTGCCTTTCCTTTCCTCCATCACAGTTTCTGTTTAGCGTCCACTTTATAGGCCTATGGAGTCTTTACAAAAAAAATGACGTGATTGAACAATATGAAATGGAATAATTCATATTTTACCAATATGCAATGTCACAGTGATAATTTGCATGCATGTCTGCAGGACTTAAAGCCCAGCAATGTCGCAGTGAATGAAGATTGTGAACTCAGGGTGAGAAAAACTCTTTTGGTGCCTTTTCAGTCTACAATCACCATGCTACTGCATTACAATGCATTTCTCTGTGTCTAATTTCTTTATCAAAACTGTCAGATCCTGGATTTTGGATTAGCCAGGCAGACAGATGATGAAATGACAGGTTACGTGGCAACTCGCTGGTACAGAGCACCGGAGATCATGCTCAACTGGATGCATTACAACCAGACAGGTAAGACAGGCTTAACCTAAGAACCCTTCAATCTCAAGTGCTTGTGCTTTACAAAAGTGCAGATTGGATGGATCTGTGCAGCTGGTTGATTAAATACGATCATTTGTTTTACAGTGGATATCTGGTCTGTTGGATGCATCATGGGCGAACTTCTGAAGGGGAAGGTTTTGTTTCCTGGCAACGATTGTATCCTTCGTTCATGAAAGCCACTTATACCTCCTCAGTGTGTTTATGTGTGGTTTTTGAGTGAGTCTTGCTTCCTGTAAGGCAGGTGAGGAAAAGCAGCCTAAGTGGTTCAAATTACATTATAGTAGCTGACTGTAAGGAACTAGAAATCCGGCTCCAAAGATTGAGGCATCAGATGATCAATTCTCTATGCCAGACTTCACTTTCAGTTGCAACCTGGGATGAAGACTCTTAGGCCTGGTTTCACAGACAGGCCTTAGTTAAATTAAGACAATTTCAGTAGCTTTTATAAATGAGCCTTGTGGTGTGCATCTTGAGACAAAACATTGGCACTGACATATTTCAAGATTTGTCAGTGCAAGTTGCTTTCAGTTAAAACAGCTCAAACATGCATTTTAGTCTGGGACTATCTTAAGCATTGTCTGTGAAACCAGGGGTTAAAGTTCTATGCATTCATAAAAATATATCTAGGTGGGTCTAGACCCGGATATGATGCTGATCTGTATAATCTTTAACATAATTTCTTCAGATATTGATCAGTTAAAGAGAATCATGGAGATGGTAGGCACTCCCACCCCTGACGTTTTGAAGAAGATATCCTCCGAACATGTGAGAAGAAACCAATTGGTTTAATTTATAAATGCTAATAATGCTTTAATGTTCTTTATGGATGATAGATGGACTGAAATTAAAAGCAGAGTTTAACTTTTTTTTATATTATGCACCCAGGCTCAGAAGTATATCCAGTCTCTTCCACACATGCCCCAGCAGGATCTGGGGAAGATATTTAGGGGGTCAAATCCACTGGGTGAGACTAACACATTATTTTACGGTCAAGTCTGTAATAAAGTGCTTTTTTCTAAAGAATATTTAAAAATGTGAACTAGTCATTTCTAAATATTTACCCCTCTAGCGGTTGATCTGTTGAAAAAAATGCTGGTATTAGACTGTGACGGGAGGATCTCAGCCAGTGAAGCATTGTGCCATCCGTACTTTTCCCAATACCATGATCCTGAGGATGAACCAGAGGCACCTCCGTATGATCAGACCCCTGAGAGCAAGGATCGCACATTGGAGGAGTGGAAGGGTGAGAGGAAGTCTACCATTACATGTCTTTATACTAAACACTGCCATGCTGAAGCTATTTGTTCATTCAGGAAATCAATTTAAACATTGTATGTAAACATGCAATCAACATATTTTTGTCACTTATTTTAACATACATTTTGGAGCAGTGACGATGGAATTCAGACTCTCTTTCTCTCTCCACAGAGCTGGTGTTTGAGGAAGTAAACAATTTCAAAGATCCTCCCAAAAAATCTGAAAGTCTTCAGGTTGAACAATAAAACTGAGCGTAACTACAATCCAGAAAGATACCAACCTCACCACTGTCCGTCCTTCAAACATACGAACTACAGGACTGGACATATGAACAGACTGCACAGTCCAACCACAGCAGAAACAATGACAATGTATTTCCAAGGCATGACACCCATCCTGTATGTGGGTTTGTGTTCAAACACACATTTAATTAAGAGCAAAACAAGACTGGTATTGTTGGTATTAACACAACGTATTAATATTACAAGGTGCATGTTGTGTGTGTGTGTGTGTGTGTGTGTGTGTGTGTGTGTGTGTGTGTGTGTGTGTGGGGGCATGTTTTTGTGAAATATCAGGACACAAATGTGTATAATGACATGGGTATGACATAGGTATTACAAAAAGAGGGTGAAATATGAGGACGTTCCCCATGTCCTCACTTTTCAAAATGCTTATAAATCACACAGGATGAGGTTTTTTTCACAGAAAGTAAACTGCGCAGTCTCCTGTGATGGGTAGGTTTAGGGGCAGGGACAGTGTAGGGGGATAGAAAATACGGTTTGTACAGTATAAAATGCATTACGCCTATGGAATGTCCCCCACATTTCACAAAAACAAACGTGTGTGTGTGTGTGTGTGTGTGTGTACAGAGTTGTGTGTTTTGAGTGTTTTTTATATTTGATGTGAGGCATGTTGTCTAGGTGAAAGCAGGGTATGGTGTCTTAATTTAATAAATTAAGCAGGCAGAGAAGGCCACACTGGAAAAATATGTTTACAATGTTGGACGGAGTGGGATGTGTGTCTTAAAAAGTTCATATATGCATCAGTGTAAAAAAGTCTCTGCATAAAATCAAATCTGTTAAATAATCTGTCTTTACTCATTTTGTATCTGCAAAGCTATTTGAATATGTGTTTACACTGATTCACATGTCAGGTAACACGTAAAAAAAATTTTTCAAACGGTTTTTCTCTTTTTAAGTCATTTATAGGGACAGTAAGCAGTTTAATGTCATTTATTTTAATACATAATAGGCTTTCACATCCATTTTTGTCAATATTCAAGTCAGTTGTCAATATTTATATATGTTTGGGACAATCTCACAAAACCCGTCAAGAACTGTCAAGGGGTCATATATCTCATGATTAAAAAAGTATTTAAATTATGATGATCAAATTTAAAAAGAAAAAAGTAATACAATTAGCATAAATATTAATTTACATAGGACCAATAATGGTTTATTTATTCTCTCTCTCTCTCTCTCTCTCTCTCTCTCTCTCTTACATTGTGACATTATCATAATGGGATCTGAGAGAAATGTGCTTGATTGTCATGGATTTTTTTTTTCAAAAACACATTCCTGTGTGAAATATAATGAGTATAAATTTTGTGTAGTGTTTTTATTATTAAACCAATTTATATTATATATTTAGTACATAAAATGTACTAGCGAATGTAATAAGCATTAATTTAAGTATGAAAATAATGCAAAAATGCTTGAAATTACCCTGGTTAACAGTCCTAGTCTAGTCTTTTATAATATATATATATATATATATATATATATATATATATATATATATATATATATATATATATATATATATATATATATATATATATATATAGTCTACAAAAATTAATTACACAATAATTGAAAAGCATTTGGGTAACAGCAGCAATGTTCACAGAATTAATGTCTGTTTTTTTTTTTTTTTAAATAGGAAACTGCATTTCAGGAAGTGGTAAACTAGTGTCATTTCTCAATATGTGTTCTCAATATATGTTCGGAAGATTCTGAATGACTACAGTGTAACTGATGTCATGAAACTAGTTACCCTTATCTGAAGTTGAATGGGTAAAATGGGTGGGGATTCTCACATTTACATTTTGTGAAGATAGCCAATATCAACAACTGCCCAGCCTTCAGGACAGTACATTGCATTAGTATAAAATATACTAACTATTTGGTACAAAACAAGTGTCACTTTTGTGATGTTGTTCAGATTTGTCCTGGTTATGTGGCCCTAAATATCTCTCTACCCTCCTCCTGGTCTCCTGCATGCCCTTTAAAGAAAGTTAAAAACTGCCTTCAGCGGTTTCAGAGGGACTGGATGGGTCTATTCTCCCTTTGAGAGTCAGCCAGTCCAACCAGCATGTAGCCACGTGCCCCTCACCCACACTCTTAATAAAAATTGAACTTTTCCTGAAACCCGTCACGGTGTTAGGTGTTTTAAAACTAAAGGGAGTCAGTTAAACCTCATTTACAAATCTGATAACATCACGAAAAAGCTGTTCTACGAAGTGCTAGTGAAGATTCAGCGCGTCTCCAATGCGTAATCGTGGAAACTTTGAAACGCCCCCAAATCTGCTGGTGCTCTACCAAAGTTGGGCTCCGTTTGCGCTCTTTCTGTGAGAGCTTCTTAATCAAAATTCTCGATTTAAAAAAATGAGAACGTAAGAAGGACAGTATCACGTGTGAAAGAAATACTTTCAACAACCTCTGAGAATGTCACTGCGAACCAGGGCAGGATTTTATCGCCAGGACATAAACAGAACCGTTTGGGACGTGCCGGAGAGATACAGAGATCTCATTCAGATAGGGACCGGAGCATACGGAACGGTCTGGTAAGTGTATATTGTTAGTATTTAAAGGTTTATAAGTGTCAGAATTGGGCAGTTCAACTCATTTCATGGGGTCGACATTTCCGTTTCGTATTTTTCGGAATTTAGTGCAATTCGTCCTGCGCTATTGGAAGCTTTCTTAAAGATTGCGGTATATCCTACAAACATTTAACAAAATATCATGCTGGTGTATTTTCTATACTGATCTAAAAGGAATGCGTTTAAGTGGCGTACTGTTGCTATGGTTACCTCAGGCGAACGCAACTTCTGTTGCCCTTGTAAAGTTAACATTTATAGCTGCAGAAAGTTTTATGAAAATGCATAGATTTAAGACCCCCAACATTTAGTTTGGAGCCCCAAACCCCCCATGAATCAAGGGGGTTTAATTATAGGCTGTTAAAATTACTTTACATGTGAAGGAATGCACTGACTCTGTAACTTAAGTAGAAATAAGGATATTTCTTAAGGAAACTGCAATGAACGAACACTGATAGATTGGACTTGTTTTTATTTTTTTAATATTATATCATAAATTCCAACTGTTTTCTTTATTTTCCTGGCCTCGTGGCTTATCTGTGCGAAACTGAAACCTCTATAAACTTTTCTCCCTTTGCAAGACAAGAGGTTGCGTAACAAAGCCTCCCCGTGATGCCATTGTCTGGGTTTAACAAGCAGAAGTTACCGAATAAAAACACAGTGTTGGTCTTCAGAAGGCTTTCCGCTTTAATAGATTCTTCACTTGTCCAAGTTGCTCAAGTTTCAGATTGAGTAATCAACCTGTTGCGCACTACACTCAATACACAACCAATTTCCTGACCACATTGTAGGGTCCAGACATAGAAAAATGCAATCGACATGACCATGCAATGTCCATGGATGTAGTCTACTTCATTGCACTTTAATACCCCAGTGATGGTTAGGTAAAGTGTTACAAAAATGTGTCAAGAATTGATCTTACTCTTTTCAATCTATCCAAAGTTCAGCGACTGACCGTAAGACAGGAGTGCGTGTGGCCATCAAGAAACTGCACCGGCCGTTCCAGTCCAGACTGTTCGCCAAACGGGCTTACAGAGAGCTACGACTCCTCAAGCACATGAAACATGAGAATGTATGCTAAATATTTACCTTTTTTTTGCCTCTATCTCTATGAGAAGTCTGATATATATATATATATATATATATATATATATATATATATATATATATATATATATATATATATATATATATATATATATATATATATATGCCTAATATCTAATCCTAACTAACTGGACAGGTTATTGGGCTGCTGGATGTCTTTACCTCGGAAATCTTGTTGGACAGATTTCAGGATTTGTGAGTAAAAGTAAAAATTATGTACTAGATTTTTACACTACACTTTCAAAAGAAAAGGTACAAAATGTATCTTTGGGGTGGTACACTGTCAGAAAATTGTTAGCAAAAATAGGTTCGTAGTAGTATCCTAAAAGGATAGTTTAAAAGGATAGTGAAAATTCAGCATAATCAATGTCTTAACCTGCTGGAAGTTTCTAGTATGCCTGAGGCAAGCTGGAGCTAAACTCTGCAGGACAACGGCCCTCCAGGACCGAGTTTGGAGACCCCTGTACTAAAGCCTTTTTAAAGGATACATCCCAGTGACAACTTTTGTACCTTTTTTTCTGAGAGTGAACCATTAACAATAATTACATAAAGCAGATCATTAGCAAATGTTCATTAAAGTATTTATAAAGTTCAGTCATCAGACCAACAGTGGAACAGCAGGAACTGTCTTTTTCTCGCAGTTACCTGGTGATGCCGTTTATGGGAACTGATCTGGGAAAGCTGATGAAGATGGAGAGACTATCCGAGGACAGGGTGCAGTTTCTGGTCTATCAGATACTGAGGGGTCTCAAGGTTAGACATGAAACACTCAGTCCTTCCTTATAGTTTTGTGGTAGCCTATCTATAAATCTCTCTATAAATCTCTCTTGCTCTTTTCCCACAGTACATTCATTCAGCCGGGATCATTCACAGGGTATGTGACCTCTGAAAGTTTAATAAGATGCACAGAGGGGGTTGGGTGAACACTTCATTCAACCCTGACATCCATTCAACCTCTGTCAATCCCTTCTCTTTTCTCATCTCTGAGAAAAAAAATAGTATAAATAATAATAAACAGGAGCATTTTATTTATTAGATTAATTATATGTCTTATAAATCACACATTTTTTGTAAATGTGTACTTTGGTTGCCGTTCCTCAGGATCTGAAACCAGGAAATCTGGCAGTGAACCAGGACTGTGAGCTGAAGGTATTAATCCAACTTGGTCTACAGTGCAATTTAAACCAAGAATATCTACATCAGCTTTTCCTCAAAAGCATTCACTTCTTTTATATAAAAACCTCTTTGTTTAATTTATAATTATTTTAAATGTCAGATTACAAATATTGGTCCCCTCTTGACATTTGTAAAAAAATAAAATAAAATAAAAACCTTTGTGTGCAGATCCTGGACTTTGGACTTGCACGTCAGACAGATTCAGAAATGACGGGTTATGTAGTGACACGATGGTACAGAGCACCGGAGGTTATCCTTAACTGGATGCACTACTCACAAACAGGTGGTGTAGATATTACATCCCTAACCACTAGATGTCGCTGTAGGGCATCACAATGACCTCAGTGGCACTAGAGTCCTGGGCTGCATCTGAAATCGCATACTTCCCTACAGGTGCTGGTCATATACCGGTAATTAGAATATCATCAAAAAGTTGATTTATTTAGCTAATTTCATTCAAAAAGTGAAACTTGTATATTATATTCATTCATTACACACAGACTGATGTATTTCAAATGTTTATTTCTTTTAATTTTGATGATTATAACAGACAACTGAGGAAAATCCCAAATTCAGTATCTCAGAAAATTTTAATATTACTTAAGACCAATGCAAAGAAAGGATTTTTAGAAATC
Source organism: Gobiocypris rarus (assembly GCA_023029165.1). NCBI lineage: Eukaryota > Metazoa > Chordata > Actinopteri > Cypriniformes > Gobionidae > Gobiocypris > Gobiocypris rarus. Next base: position 24,556,412 of record CM040923.1, on the reverse strand, counting down.
TTGGCCAACTAAAAAGTATGAGCATGAAAAGTATTAGAATGTTCAGCACTCAATACTTTTGCCTGAATTACTGCAGCAATGTGGCGTGGCATGAAGTCGATCAGTCTGTGGCTCTGCTCAGGTTTTATGAGAGCCCGGTTTGCTCTGATAGTGGCCTTCAGCTCTTCTGCATTGTTGGGTCTGGCATATCGCATCTTCCTCTTCACAATACCCCATAGATTTTCTATGGGATTAAGGTCAGGCGAGTTTGCTGCCCAAGTAAGAACAGTGAAACCATGGTCCTTAAACCAGGTACTGGTTGCTTTGGCACTGTGTGCAGGTGCCAAGTCCTGTTGGAAAATGAAATCTGCATCTCCATAAAGTTGGTCAGCAGCAGGAAGCATGAAGCATGAAGTGCTCTAAAACTTCCTGGTATACGGCTGCGTTGACCTTGGACCTCAGAAAACACAGTGGACCAACACCAGCAGATGACATGGCACCCAAAATCATCACTGACTGTGGAAACTTTACACTGGACCTCAAGCAACGTGGATTGTGTGCCTCTCCTCTCTTCCTCCAGACTCTGGGACCCTGATTTCCAAAGGAAATGCACTATTTACTTTCATCAGAGAACATAACTTTGGACCACTCAGCAGCAGTCCAGTCCTTTTTGTCTTTAGCCCAGGCGAGATGCTTCTGACGCGGTCTGTTGCTTGGCACAAGGAATGCGACAGCTGAAACCCATGTCTTGCATACGTCTGTGCGTAGTGGTTCTTGAAGCACTAACTTCAGCTGCAGTCTGCTCTTTGTGAATCTCCCCCACATTTTTGAATGGGTTTTGTTTCACAATCCTCTCCAGGTTGCTTGTACACTTTTTTCTACCACATCTTTTCCTTCCCTTTGCCTCTCTATTAATGTTCTTGGACACAGAGCTCTATGAACAGCCAGCCTCTTTTGCAACAACCTTTTGTGTCTTGCCCTCCTTGTGCAAGGTGTCAATGGTCGTCTTTTGGACAACTGTCAAGTGAGCAGTCTTCCCCATGATTGTGTAGCCAACAGAACTAGACTGAGAGACCATTTAAAGACCTTTGCAGGTGTTTTTAGTTAATTAGCTGATTAGAGCGTGGCACCAGGTGTCTTCAATATTGAACCTTTTCACAATTTTCAAATTTTCTGAGATACTGAATTTGGGATTTTCATTAGTTGTCGGTTATAATCATCAAAATTAAAAGAAATAAACATTTGAAAAATATCAGTCTGTGTGTAATTAATGAATGAATATAATATACAATATACACTTTTTGAATGGAATTAGTGAAATAAATAAACTTTTTGATGATATTCTAATTATATGACCAGCACCTATATCGATGGCGAAAAACAGTATGTGACTAAATTAATTCATCATACCTATTAAAGAGTAGAAAAATTATGACATTTCTGGCAAGATTCCAAAATGTGCATATGAAGGACTCTTTACAATACCATGAGGCCATGGGAGAAGATTTGTGAATAGCAATGAAGCAGCGCAACTGATAATGACAACATGGTGAATGTAGTACATCTGGATTACATTCATACTACACATATTACATTCAAGTACTTATCCAAAATATGTATCTACACAAGAGAGTATGTGATTTCGTACACAGCCCCTGTTAACTTTTGATAACAGATTTACATACTATTATTGACTGATGTGATCAATCACTCTTTTTCTGTTTTAGTTGATATCTGGTCAGTGGGCTGCATCATGGCGGAGATGTTGCTTGGAAGGCCACTTTTTAAAGGAAATGACCGTATCTTTTTCCTCATATTGTAACAAACAAGTTCTGCTTTCACATGCTCTTGTGTTTTAATGATTAGCCAAATGATGTTGCTCTTTGTTTGTGTACTTACATGCATCACAGTAGCGATCATGGCCTATTTCAACATTTATTTGAATTGACATAGCTTTCGCCAAAAATGCTCTACTACAATCTACAAGAGATTACAGAAATCTAACTGCGGAAAAGGGCTTGTACTGTCTCTATTCTTTCACTGAATCCTTGACATAGATTTGTAGACTTGGACCAGCTAAGAGAGATCATGAAAATCACGGGAACACCAGCACCAGATTTCATAACGAAGCTACAAAGCCAAGATGTGAGTATTTCAGATAAAAAGAAACACTACATACATTTTGACATGGGAATGTACAATTGATGCATTTTTTTTTATCCATCTATACAGGCCAAAAACTATATCCGAGGTTTACCTAAAGTACCAAAGAAAGACTTAAACACTATTTTCTTCAAAGCCAGCACAGAGGGTAAGCTATTTATTTTCTTTGCTAGATTAGCTGTGTTTCCATCTAAGAATTTTTGCATCTAAGCATATGCATATGTTTTTAGAATTTATGCACAGACAAGCTCAAAAAAACAAAAACTCACTTGATTTTGCCTCAACTAAGGATGTGACTGGACAATTTATTGGACTACCCAATGGACTTTCACTGTATTCACTGAATTTCATTGCACAGCATCTCAAATGTTGGTTTGGAACAGAACTGTGATTGCATTTCCAAACACCAGGAATCCACCACTGAACGCAAGTTAACATTTGTCTGTGCACTCTGAGGCACAAGTAATGTATTATAATGGAGGAAAAGAGCCACAGTGGCTTCCCCGATTGCAGTAACTTCCATTTTGATAACAGATATTTTGCACAAATATCCCAATGACGAGTCTGTTCTCTTTAACACAGGGGATGGAAACTATATTCCAATTTTGCGTTTAATGTAATTTAAATTTGCATCTTTGGATGGAAGCATAGCTAGTCTTAGGGTCAATTGTACTGTTTTTCTAATAGTTATTTGTGTCTAATATGTCTCCTTTTCAGCGGTGAGCATTCTGGAGCAGATGCTTGTTCTGGATCCAGAAAAGCGTGTGAGTGCTGCCGAGGCACTTGAGCTCCCCCTGTTTACAGAGTACAGAGAACCTGAGGAGGAGACAGAGGCCCTGCCGTATGACCACTCCATGGACAACACAGAACTGCCTCTGGAGCAATGGAAACGTATGATATAATGTCTTGAAAGTTAACACTATATTGCAAAAAGTATTGGGACATCCCTCCAAATCATTGAATTCAGGTGTTCCAATCACTTCCATGGCCACAGGTGTATAAAATCAAGAGTGGTGCCGTGATAGGTTGCCACCTGTGCAATAAGTCCATTTGTGAAATATCCTCACTACTAAATATTCCACGGTCAACTGTTATTGGTATTATAACAAAGTGGAAGCAACTGGGAGCAACAGCAAATCAGCCACTAAGTGGTAGGCCACTACCACAGAGCAGGGTCAGCGCATGCTGAGGCACACAGTGCTGAAGTCATAACATTTCTGCAGAGTCAATAGCTACAGACCTCCAAACTTTGTGTAGCCTTCAGATTAGCTCAAGAACAGTGCGTAGAGAGATTCATGGAATGGGTTTCCATCACCGAGCAGCTCATCCAAGCCTTTCATCACGAAGTGCAATGCAACGCGTTGGATGCAGTGGTGTAAAGTAGTGTTTCCCAACCACGATCCTGGAGGCACACCAACACTGCACATTTTGCATGTTTTCTTTATCTGCCACACCCATTTCAGGTCTTTGAGTCTCCACTAATAAGATGATAATTTGAATCAGGTGTGTTTGATACATGTAAAATGTGCAGTGTTGGTGTGCCTCCAGGATCGTGGTTGGGAAACACTGGTGTAAAGCACGCCACCACAGTGGAGACGTGTTCTCTGAAGTGACGAATCACACTTCTCTGTCTGGCAATCTGATGGACGAGTTTGGGTTTGGTGGTTGCCAGGAGAACAGCACTTGCCTGACTGCATTGTGCCAAGTGTAAAGTTTGGTGGAGGAGTGTGGGGTTGTTTTTCAGGGGTTGTGCTTGGCCCCTTAGTTCCAGTGAAAGGCCATACATTTTGGACAATTTCATGCTCCAAACTTTGTGGAACAGTTCGGAAATGGCCCCTTCCTGTTCCAATATGACTGTGCGCAAAAAAGGTCCATAAAGACATTGATGAGCGAGTTTGGTGTGGAGGAACTTGCCTGGTCAGAAGAGTTGAAGCTGTTAGCCTACAGCCAACTCCATCGGGTGGGCCAACTCCATATTAAACCCTATAGATTAAGAATGGGTTGTCATTAAATTTCATGTATATGTAAACTAAATTTATTTAGCATAACTAAAATAAGAGAATTGCTAGGTTTCATTTTTATGCACTGAGGATAAGGAAGAATAAGCCCAGCTAACAGGGAACGTTCTCAGAACTTTGGCTAATGTTCTGGTTAGGTTCTCTCAAAATTATGAATTTCAATGTTATCTCGTCTTTAATAATGTTCTCAACATGTTAATGTAAAAACATTATTTATACATAGATTTTTTAAAAGCATTTTAGTTGGATAATTGTTTACTACTTGTTTCAGAATGTTCAGAGAACATTCAAAAGTAACGCTCCTATAATGGTAAATTGGAATGTTCCCTTAATGTTTGCATAATCAATCCCAGCTTTTTTATTAAATGTTTGAAAAAAACTGGATGTTTTTATTTTTTAGAGAACATTCAGAAATAGCATTTTCATAACTAAACAGGAACATTAGCTAAACATTCTTAGAAAGTTATTTTTTTGTTAGCTGGGAGAGATGTGAAAAACATGAAGAGCGATAATAAGCTCATGAAGTACAATGATGCTGGAGGCAGCAGACTCGGAATTCGATTCTTAGCTCTGATTAATTGTAATTTCTGTCTCTCACTTTGCAGGCTACACTTTTACAGAGATCCTGTCATTCCAGCCACCCATCACAGAGATCAGAGACTCCAAAGAAACATCCCTCTGAGAGATATCGCAAATTCACATACTGTGTCTCACTATGTCATTGATATGCATAAAACAAAGAGAGAGAAAGAGAACAGAAAATGGAAAGAATGTAATCTGTATGACTAGTTTGTAAGTAAGTAAATGTAAGTGAGTTTGTCATCATGTTGTCAGTTATAAGGTTCCATGCTATTTTAAGGTTATGTGAATAGTCTTTCTTAAACAATTTGATTATGCAAAATCCATATTTTACCTGCAACCAAAAGCAGCCCAAAAACCATTGTATTTAAATGCTAGTCTTAATGATTCCAGTGTTACAGTACAATATGTTTACTTTACAGATCAGTTCATATTTAATTTATTAATTTTTACACAGAATATGCCATGGTTAGCACATTAACACCAACCTTCTTTTTTTAATGAATAAATAAAACATCTACATGAATGTCTCATGATTAAATATAAATGTAATTATTTGAGAATTTGGCTGATTATTTTACTATTTTTCAATAAATAATGTGAATTTAATGTGTAAATACATTAATGTATAATTAATGTGTACAGCTCTGCTTATTTCAGTTTACTCTAAAGGTGCATATGTACTATTTTCTCACACAGACAATAACACTTCCTAATACTGGCTGATAAAAATTAAAAAACAAGAAGATAGTTATGCTTTCTTCTTAAGTCACTTTGGCTGAACTATGTGAAAGACGCTCCATAAGTTTTATTTGATTTGGCGTAAATTGTTATAGATATTTGGAAGCAGAAATGGCAGAAAGCTTTGTGCTTTATAAAGCTCACAATTAGATTGTGATCAATTTTTAAGAAAAAAAATGTCTGTGTCTTTATACTAGATGTCAAGTGCTGGCAAATAAAAACAATAAAACATTTCTGCTAAAAGTAAAAGTTTTTTTTTTTTTTTAAAGCACAGCAGGTGTGTCACTGAGAGAGGTAAAATCAGTCCCACCTGTTCAAACTTGATTAGATCCCACTGTTAAGTAACACTGAACCTTACATTACATATGAGGTCTTTATAAAAGCTGTAGGTTTGTCTTAAGTTGTCTTGTAATTTCACACAACACCATGATGATAACTGCTTTATTTCTACTGCTGATGGGTCTCTTGGCCAATGGACAAGGTGAGACACTTTAAGAAAAACTGTGTTTTTATAAATAATCAGATATGCTTGTTGTTAAGTGTTCAGTCTGAATCAAACTCAACAGAGTTACGCTGGGAAAACACCTTCGATAAGCCTCTAGATTTTACGTGCCCTCCAGGACAGTCAATATCCTACATAAAGAGGTGAGTAGAAAGCAGATTGTACTTCAGAAACGGTATAGATCTGTGTCAAAATATTGCTAAACTAAAAGTAAAAAAATCATGGGCTAACATGGTCCACAAAAACACAGATCAATTAATATAGCTGTGTCCAAACAGTTCACACTAAAATCATGGATGTTGTATGAAATATTTATAATCAGAACAATCGAGTTCTAATTAATTTGTTTCCCTGTCTAATGAATCCAAAGTGAACATCATAATCATTACGAGGACAGGCTGTGGAAGTTTGGCTGTAAGGACACCTTTGACTCCGGTTCAGACTGTTTCTTGTCACCTTATGCCAATGATTTTGACCAACCATTAAACTTTGAGTGTCCACCACACCACATCATCACTGGACTGAGCAGTTACCACAACAACAAGCATGAGGACAGACGGTGAGCTCTGATTTATATGTTTTACGCAAGTTCACCTGAGCTGATGTCATTACTATTTTCCACACAGGTGGCAGTTTAACTGCTGTAGAAGTAACCACCACTGCACTGCTGACTGCGAGTGGACTACTTATGTGAACTGTTTTGATGAGCTTTTCCACTGGACTGTCCCAAACCATAACTACCTGGTGGGTGCTGAAAGCTACCATGACAATAATTACGAGTAAGTACAGCTCCTTAAAATAATACACAAATCTTGTCTAATGTTATGCAAGTGTATATCAATAAATAAACTTCAGCAGGGTGTTCCAGAAAGAGTTTATTTTATGTTAATGACTGGCTAGCTGCGACTTTTGAGGCTGCTTGGACATGGCCATTTGAATGTGGTCATTATATAGTGCAGAATGCCATGATTGACCAATCAGAATTAAGGATTTTAGACAGCTGCACAATAAAGATGATGATACAAGAAGCAGATATTTAATTTTTTCAGGAAGAATTACATTTTTGTTTTTTCCCCTCCCTTCCCTTAAATATTTGGTTGATTTGAATATCGATAAAGGTTTTCAGTAGACTGTGAAAAGGGTGTTGAAAATAAGATGTATGAAATTGCATATTCCAATAGAAAAAAAATGCCTTTTTAAATGTTTTTCAGAGACCGCCGCTGGAAGTACAAGTACTGTAGCAAAGTGCAATGCTAAGACTCGATATACTCAAATTCAAATCTGAAATAAACACAAGCATTATTGACCTACAAATGTATGAATAAAAATAATTCTGCAAATATGCAAGAGTGTAATTTTTTTGTTTTTATAAATAACATTGAGTTCTAAATCCAGTATCAATGTACAATACCAAAGTATATACAGCATGACTACTTTTTTCTGATAAAGACTGTGGGAACAAAAACTCTTGAGACCACTATTCTGTATTTATATTTACTACTGTATATTTTGTATATATAAATCATCATCATCATCATCATCATCATCATAATATTCAGAGTAAAAATGCAACTAGAAAAATGTACATGAATTTCAGAATGTCTCTCAGCGTGATTTGAGATGCTCCAGAGCATTGGGCTTCAATGGAAGTAAGAACATCTGACATCTGCACATGGTTCACAAGGTCAGTGTCACAATTAATGTTTGCATATTTGATCAGCGACCTAGAAATGTGCTAGAATCAAACCTACCCAATAAGTATACTGAAAATAACAATAACAAAATATAAGAAAAGAGAGGAGAGTTCCAGTCTAAGATCTGACATGGTGCAGGATTCACACTTTACTAAACAGTGACTAAACTAAAACAGCATTCTGCAATAATTGTATCATATATCAAGACTCAATATTCTCTCCAAGTTCAATGAACCTATGAAATAAACGCAAGATGAAAACACAAACTGCGGCTAATCTCTGAAACCACAGAAACAGTACAAGGATTGTGCACTTTTCGTTGAAATTAGTATGCGATGGTACAAAACATGACAAATGCTGCCTTTATGACTGTTTTTACATATCAAAAGTTGCATACTAAACAAAATCACCAATAGATGCATCTAGGGAAGTATTTTGTTCTTAAAATACAAACAAATGGAGGGAAAAACTCGTTTTATCTTGCATAGGGCACAGAGACAGAACCGAGTCACAGCAAAGAATCCAAAATTAGATGAATTTACCTGGTGAGTGATGCTCAATCCTCATGAAACGGTTTCGCCCCTGAATCCAGAGAATTCAGCACTGACGGGAGACTGGTGAGGAACATTAGAAGTGATGAGTGAGGAACATTAATTACTTTTTGATTTGAAGAAAAGTTTCAATAAGAAATACATTGACAGAAGAAAAAAATCATGTTTTTTCAATGATAAACCAGAGCAAAAGTACGCACTTTTCAATTAGTGTGCAGTGGTACATTCATAAAATATGAAAGACTGTCAATATGACTTTACTGCAGATTTTCATATGGCAAATGGCACACTAGACTAAAAAACAAAACAAAAAAACAATACATCTGACACATCTGGGGAAATATTACATTATTAAAAAGTTTTTGTTGATGTTGTTCTTCTTCTTCTGTCATATTTTATCTTGCAAAGGGCAATTGAGTACTGCCACTATGGTAACTCATATAAAAAAAGAAAAGCCATAAAGATACATTTTCATTGGTGTACACAATTTTGGGCAACTTTAAGGACAGTAAGGACTCCTTACTAAGGACCCTGGATCACTACACATTTGAGACAGATGACTGATGATTTCCAGCGACATGACAGCATCCTCATTATACAACATCACTACTGGTATTTATGAACAACAGCACACACAATATATATATATATATATATATATATATATATATATATATATATATATATATATATATATATATATATATATATATATATATATATATATATATATATATATATATATATATATATATTATTTAAAGTAGCCTACATTGATAAACAGCCTACTTGTTACATATACGTGCAACACTTCAGCCAGAATAAATAAATTATAAATGTTAGATAGATTATGTTAATTACCTGGTAGGGATGTATGTTTATGCTTACATATAATTAAATAATGGTTTATATTTCAAATCTATCATCTATCAGAACATCGCGCTTCAAGTTGAACACACACATTATTTGTTTTTATTTTTTCATGTTATTTATGTTTCTCGTTTTAGAACTTCTGTTACGAGAACAGCATCGACGCTCCCTGGTTTTCACGGTGCATTGTGGGACTTTTTAGGGAGCGAACCTTCAGTGAACTGGTAGGATTTTGCGTTTGAGACAGCCCTTAAAATGGCTGACTTCCTGATTAGTGCTCTGACTGAACTTGGCAGTGCTTGATAGCCTACGCACCCATATCCTCGCGTTGTGACTGACCTTTTTAAGTAAACATTTAGGACACAGTTTAACTTACTCAGTTCAAGTAAAACAAATGTTTTCTAAAATCTTACCCAGCTTTGAAGTCGTTACGCTTGTTGAGAATACGCTAAAGCAATGACAGTCAAAAGTGTGCAGGTGAGAGCGAGCGTCACGATCCACGACATCACGTGATGCGTTTACCTGGTGTTTAAATTGCAGCCTGTGCAGTAATTTGTCATTTTAAGTCATACCTAGGCTAGTAGGCTATAATAATAATAATAATTAATTGCTCTTTGACCATAATCAGACCTTAAGCCTTTCCTTGGTTGTGTTTTTGAAATTTCAAAGAATTTCAACTTATTAATAAAAAGGGGGTAAATGTAGTAACAACATAGTAAAACACTGTAACATTTAATTTTTTTGCACAATCACTGATTAATGAGAAGTTCAAGTTAAACTAAAACCAGATACAATATGGTTTTAGTTTAAAAATATGTTATGTCCTGCCAGGTTAAAACTGACCTGGGAATACTAGAGGTGTATACATTTTTTTTAATACAGTGGTTTTAACAGAGTTAAAAAAAATAATATTTCAAAGTGTCAAAAGAAAGCTAAGTTCCAAACCGAGAAATTATTAGATATTATTCCACCTACGACCACAAAGTGGCAGTACAGACCAAGTTTGTATTGAAACAAAGAGAGTCACATCATATAGTGACCTAACTGCTAAACACTCCTCTCTACTGTAATCATTTTATCTCCTGCATTGTTGCAATTTGCATGTCCTCATTGCCCTCTTCCTGGTTTTACTTTCTCATTCACCCTCTCTTTCTCTCTCAGTTTATTTTCCTTCTCTTTTGAATCTGACCTTGGCTGGAACTTAATATTTAGCTTGGAAAAGTCACATGAGCTGAGGAAACAAACTAACAAACCCACTGTGTTATTGTGTGGAGTTGAGGAAGCAGGTTGCAGAGTGCCACAGATGGTCTTGGTGATGTATGTCTAGCAGGTGGAACGTAGGAAAGACGGGGCCGGTTCATGGCCACTGTGTATCCGGCTAAAACGGAGCTGATATACACACACACACACACACACACACACACACACACACACACACACACACAATGTTTGTCTGTGTGACCAGACACATTATAAAAAGAAACATCAGCAGAGACAGACATTCGCATGCATTATTAGATTATTCTCTTGTATTTTCCTATATTGTCTTTCAAAAGAGATAATTTTGGCCTCTGTAACAAAATTGTGCATTCAATCACTGCAATTCCTGTGCATTTTGTGCCAAATGAAATTCTGCTCTTTCAGTTTGGTGTGTGTGTTCGATTCCCATGCCTCTGCTTGCCTTTCACACGTCTCAGATATCGAGCTAAAAGTGAAACATCTTTCATTGTCAAGGTCTCGTGGGGGATAGGGGGAGGTGTTAGACAGAGAAAGAGGGGAGAAACAGAAAAATAAAGAGGAGAATAAAGGAATAGATGCCAGGGAGGGAGGGCGGAAGGAGAGAGTGATAGAGAGAGGGAGAGTGTGTCCCTGCCAGGACTCACGTAGACCCACAGCTGCAGAGCCTTTCTGATCCCAGTACCTCCCTTCACCCCTCCGTCACGCTCCGAGAGCTGAAAACGTGTGTGTGTGTGTGTGTGTGTGTGAGAGAGAGAGAGAGAGCATTTCTATTTGTAGGTCAAGCTGTTTAAATAACCTGATTGTCTGGGAGGCACCATACAAACTTTGCCACCAACATGTATGCGTGTGTGGTGCTGCTTCTCATACAGTAAATATACAGCACACACACCAGCTGAGAATAGACATCCAATACACACATACATCTAGAGCAGTGTCTTTTATGACATCAGCACATCTCTAGCTGGGCTGAGTTGCTTATTTGATTAATGCCTAATTCTGATTGGTTGCTGCTTTGCTCTTTCCATTTCTGCTTTAAGGTGATTGGTCACTGGTTTTCTTTGCCAATGAATGACTAGCTCTTATTGGTTGCAGCTTTAAAACTGTTAGATTTTCATTGAAATGCAGGTTCTGGTATAAAGAAGCTAGCCATTTATTAAACCATCTCCTTCATTGCATTAACTCAAATGTTTAATTTCAATTAACTTAAGGAAACCGGGTAACTTACTTTTTTTTATTTAAACCAAAAATGTTGTACAGTGAGCGATCATTATACAAAAATATTTTACCACAGAATGACCACCAATTTGATAGGTATAGTTTGCCCAAAAAAAAAGTTCTGTCATAATTTCCTCATCCCCATATCATTCCAAACTCGTAAAACTTTGATTAATCTTCGAAAAACAAACTAAGATATTTTAAATGAGGTTTCTGCCCCTCCGCTTAAAGTCCAGGTATTAGAAGATCCAAAAAAGTTATAAAGGCATCGTAAAATAAATGCATTTGAATTGGTTTAATATAAGACTTGTTTGGAGATACAATTGCTTTATCCACCTTATTTTGTGCTTCTGATTCATTATCCACTATAGGCAAATAACCAGAAGAATAACAAAGTGCAGTAAACGGTAAAACTATTTGCACTACAAACCAGTGTGGTTATGAATATGAGAATAAATGAAAATAATATGATATGAAATGCCATTTTCCAATATCAACCATGGGTTGGTTTTGGATGGCCAAGAAGTAACACCAGAAGTCTATACATTTGAGTTACAATATATTTATTTTATATCATTTATGTTTCAATAATTAATCAAAGTCTTATGGGTTTGGAATGACTTGAGGGTGAGGACATTATGACAGAATTTTAATTTTTGGCTGAACTATCCCTTTAAATATTTCAGAAAGTTGTAACATTAAATGTATTTCAAATTTGTATTTTAATGATTTAAGCGTCTATTTTTGCCTGTGCAGTCTGTACGACGTATGTAGACTCCGCCATGTAACTATAGCGAATCCATCATGGTGCAAGCGCAACTGGCTTAAAGGAAATGGGAGATGACACTCTGGTTTATTGCACGTTACGCCCAAAACACACCCCAGACTCATTAAGAGACTAGGTATTTTAATGATTTAAGCGTCTATTTTTTGCCTGTATAGTCTGTACGACATGTATATAGACTGTACGATGAAGACACCTATTGAAACGTAGGCTATGATGCAAGTTAGTAAAGAAGAATAAAATCTCATCAGCATGTGCTATTGGTAAACAAACAGACTAAGATGAATCCCACTTGTGGTTTTTATGCACTCTGAAAAAAAGAGGAAAGAGGAGAATATGGACACGGTCAAGGCATGGGAAAAAAGCCAACTTGGAATGCAAATGGAGTTTTAGCACCATGTAGCGTTGATCAAGATGCCATTTCATGTTGCATTTATATTGGCTATAGTGAGTAGACGTAAGTGGTAGCAGCAAACACACTGTGGGTCCTATCATACACCCGGCACAATGCGAGGCCAGGCACAAAGCAAGTGTTTTTTGCTAGTTTCAGTCCGACGCAGTTATCAATTTCACGTCCAGTGCCACATTGTTTAAATCGCAAATGCACTCGCTCCTATCTGTTCACCCATGGGCGTGCTGGTCTGAAAACAAGGTGCATTTCTTGGCACGTTGCTATTTTGAGGCAACTGAAAACGACTGCTCCATTAACCATTAGCATTAGTAATATGCGCCTATAGGCGTGTGCACAACACACATACACTCTGCTTATTACACACACAGGGATGCGCAGCAGCACACAAACATTTTTAAATATTACAAATAAAAGGATTCCTCTCTGGAGAAGCGTTGTCTTTCCGCTCGCAAATTCCGCCATGTAAATAGCGAATCCATCATGGTGCAAGCGCAACTGGCTTAAAGGGAATGGGAGGTGAGACTCTGATTGGTTCATTGCACTTTACTCCCAAAACACACCCATGACTCATTAAGAGACTAGGTAAAACCCTTTTGGACCATGTGCAAAAGTGGATTCGGGCACGCCCTAAATGCACCTGCACCATGCGCTTCAGACCATGTGCTCAGATCATTAAAATAGGGCCCTGTGAGATGCTAATGCTACATTTCTGACACTGTCTTACGACCAAAGATAGCCTGCGATCATTTTCTGACAGTGACAACTCCCATCTTTGAACCTCTCTCGCTATATGACGTAGGACCACCGCTTAGGAGCCACGACCACAGAAATCGCCACAATTGGTCATTTTTCGTCTGGGACAGCCCAAAATAGTACAATGTGCACCTGGCATAAGTCAGCATGGGCGTGATAGCTGGAACAGAAGCAGTGTGTTAAAGTCATCTGGATACTGGTCAGTTGCATTAGAACATTCTGTGATCAGACCCATCAGCAACCATATGATCTATTACACAGAGACATGAAACACTGCGAGGCATGATTTCGGAGCATAAAAGACGGCTGAGAAAGTTCAGTAACACTCATTAGCGTTGAAGCATTCCTCATTTGTAAGAGCATCTGCTAAATAACTAAAGAAAAGCCACTGTAGCCCCAGCTTAAACGTCTGAAATCTAAAAGCACACGCAGACTGAAGGAGAAGCCTATTTTTATCATTTCAAGGTTTCCTAAGGGGAGCCGTATAACATCATCTTGGCAGCCGGTGATGCCAGCTGGCTGTCTGGGAGCTGGTGATTCTGACATTGATAGTCTCTTACAACAGTAGGGCATCTGATTACACATTGTCTGAAAAGATGAGGAGCATCTGTGAAAAGAGAAGATTCAATCAGACACCTGTAATTAACTTGCAATCTGATTGTACATGTCGCTCATGAATCTTCTCAACAACCATGCACTCTTTAAAAAGGGTGCTTCAAGGCTTCTTAAGATACATTTTAAAATATATTAAAATAGAAAAGTTATTTTTGATTGTAATAATATTTTACAATTGTACTGTTTTTACTGACTTTTTGATCAAATGTACAACATTTAAAAGATTAAAACATAAAAAAATCATATTCCAGCATGTTGACTTGTAACGTACAGTATATTCCAAATATATTTATAAATTAATCACAGTGTAACACCTATTAAATGAACTAATTATCACAAGTATTGTACTTTGATATGTGACATTATATGCAGCTTGGGCCCTTAACCACTGTTTACCACTTCCAGTGTTTAATAAACCTGATATGAGGGAGCACATCATTGATTTTTAAGGATTTAATGATCACCTGTGTGAAGAAACTGTGAGAAACTCCGTTTACAGTACACACACCTTCAATTCTCTCAGACAGAAGATTTTCTGAATGAATCTGCGGCAGGCTATGTTGACCCAGCTTTGCTGTGTTTCTCACTGCAGCTGGTTCCCGTAGCGACAGCAGACATGGCAAGCTGCACGTTGCCACGGCGCTGAGCTCAGCCACTGAGGCAGAGCGCCAGACAGTCAGCTGACTAGAGAGAGAGAGAGAGAGAGAGAGAGAGAGAGAGAGAGAGAGAGAGTCTATGAAAGGATATCGCTGGGACTTGTAAAGGGGCCAATTGGGAAAGAGAGAGAGTGAACGAAGGACTTTGTAAGGACGTGTTATGTAGTCTGAGGCCAAAAAGCAGAAATGGACTTGAATTGAAAGAAAGAAAGAAACTGAGAGGGGGACTTTGAAAGGGTGTGGAAAAAGAGCAAGTCAGAGTTCAGTGCACATAATGACAGTATTTTTGTCCATCATTTAGCAGATTCAGTGTGACCAAAATGACTGTACAGTGCAATATACTGTACAGATGATGATTATAAAACCCCTTTATTGACATGAAATTCTTGTGAGAAGTGGATCTTTTGGAGTTAAGTATGTCACATATTGGAGTTTTATCATTAAAAGCTGAAGAAATAGACAAATTTTTATCATCAACTACCCTTATCTGTATCTGTGATTGCTGCTTTTCTGCCTCGCACTTTCCTACAGTTTCAGCTGACATTCAAATAGGAACTAGCAGGCTTTTTCACATTTCTCTGCTGATTTTAAAGGAAAATTTCTAGAATTTTGGATTCAAACATGGTATAAAAAAATTTGTTATTCACATATAAAAAATGTGAACTATTTTCTAGTTCTATTAGTCTTACTGGTAGCTGAAAGTATTATTAAATGAACAGACGGATATAATAAATAAGCACCTGCGGGATGTGCAGATCTTTTGGAAGGACGTTCCGATTCTGTGGAATTCTGTGGATCTTTTTGTGAAATTCTTAGCCTGTACCAGACGCCTAATCAAGATGGAGACCCTACAAAATATTTCACATTTGCTGTCAAACTGGTGAAATGAAGCTGGTTAAAAAGTCCTTGATTTATCCTCCTACCTGTTCCACCCAAAATTCACTTCCTATTCTTCGGAAATCCTCTGAGATACCATTTTAGAAATAAGAAACACAACCTGCTTTGTCTTAATGTCAACACCCACGCTGGGATGACAGCTTTTGGCTTGTTTGCATGTTTAATATAAATGTTTATGCTGGAATATTAGGGAATCTTCTCAGAATCTCCCAGTGCCAGGAAAAGCTGCAGGAGAAGGGAGTGGTTGAAGGCATTAGTCGTGTAAATGTTTATACTCGACTCTTTCAGGTCCTGTCATGCAAAAACCTACTGTAAATATGAATTATTTGCCTACTGTTGCCTATCATGGCCACGTGAGAAAGAGGGAGAGAAATCTTTTCAGATGCTAAACCAGAATAATCCGGGAGGGGATGTGAGGGTGCGTTTCTCCTATAAATCTTGAGTCGTCAACGCCGCTCAACAACTTGTGATCACTCTTAAACCTTGTAATATGTGAAAGTTAAAGGTGAAAGGATGTTCTATAAAGGCCGGTATCTGCTTACTGGTCTGGTTGCTCTTTAAATAGCCCCCTGTCCGCTATGTCCATGCTAACCATGGGCACAATTATTTCTTTTTAAAACCTCGACACATCACTTTCACTGTCCCAGTGACCTCACCAGATGTCACACACCTATCAAACGCAAGTGTTAAAGTCGAGGAGCACATGATCGACATCAGGAAAATTCTGCACTCTAATCAGTCAGGGGACATGTAGGTCAAGGTTGCCGTGTAGGTGAAATTCTTGACAAGAGGACAGTGAAGGCAAGCAACTCTTCAAGTTTGTTTCTGAACGGTTTGTCTAAAAATTCTAAAAGTTGTAACCTTAAGCTAATTTTTATATCATGTTTAGTATGTTTCTTATGGAAGCTTGTTTCCACCACGGAATAAAAAAAAAAAAATGAAAAGGGTAATTGCTATTTTTTCTCACACAATTCTGACTTTTTTTTTCTTCTTTTGTGAGAAGACAAAAAAAATCTGAATTGTGAGATCAAAATTCACAAATATCTTTTAAATCTTTTTATTCCATGGCAGAAACAAGCTTCCATAGTTTCTCCACCGGTATTATTAACTAGCCTAAAACTAAAATAAAGCTGAAATAAAATAACATGACTTGGCAACTAACTGAAATAAGTTTAAGATGAAGCACTAAAATGACTTGCTGAAAAAAAATTTAAAAAAATAATCTAAAGTGTAATATAAAAACCCCCATAAAATATACTAATTAAAATGAAAAATGAAAATACAAAAATAAAAGCTCATTTAAAAAAAATGATTAAAAGCAATTATAGTGTGTAAATAATACAAAAATAACTGTTCTCCACTTGTGTTTTCATTTATCATCTACAATCTTTCTAAACACCTGTTCACACCTGAGTACTTTTACACAAACAACAATATACAAAAAACAAAAAACAAAAATTTCGTACAACGACAACAACTAAAGACACTGTATTATTCATGCCAGGCCAGTAGTTGGCAATGTCACTTTGGAAAGAAATGTGCCTATAGACTGAACAGGTAAAACGCATATGCATGATGTTACCGATATTAGTAGTAGACGATAACTGTATTGTTTTCCAAAACATGCACTTTGAAACCCATTTTAAAAGGTTTGTGTTTTCAGGCCCCCAAAACACCACGGTCGTGTCAATGAACAGCTAAAATGCATACAAAGTTTTCTGTTTTGAGTTAGAACATGTAAATTGTGTAAAAACTGTAAATACC
This sequence comes from Gobiocypris rarus, assembly GCA_023029165.1. Lineage (NCBI taxonomy): Eukaryota > Metazoa > Chordata > Actinopteri > Cypriniformes > Gobionidae > Gobiocypris > Gobiocypris rarus. The sequence goes on along the minus strand of CM040923.1, from coordinate 24,538,980 downwards.
CCCTAAAGCCTAAAAAGTTCCAAAAGCCCTTGTCAACACATGTCATCTAAAGGAGAGATCAATGAAAATTAAACCGGTCATCATTTACTCACCTTTGTGTTCCAAAATCATATGACTTAGGAACACAAAAGGCAAATTTCTGAAGAATATTGTGGCCATATTGTTCAAATTTACATTAAATGTATGTATTTGGCAGACGTTCAAGCTGTACGTCAGTATGTTTCCGTAATAATCAAACTTGCTCTTTGCGCAATGCTCTCAAGTTTAGGAGCTTCTTGTTTACAGCTTCCTGTAATGAAAGTACAATGAAAGTGAATGATGACTAGGGCAGTCAAACTCCGAAATGACAAAAAAAGCACCATAAAAGTATCATAAAAAGAGAAATATTCACGCTTCTCTTTTCCATAATATGAAAGAGAAACCACTATTAAAAAAAGTACCATAAAACTATTCCAGATGAGATCTATGGTAAATGTTAAGCCTTTTATGTTATATTTTAAGCTTTTTGTGAGGAACAGATCTCAGTCTAAATGATCAATGATTGAAATCTTGTCCTTCAGTGTTCAAATCTAATTTGTATTCATGTGCATATACATTAAAAAAATACTTTAAATTCATTGTATGGAGAAAAACAGCATTAATATTCTGCATCAAAAAAAGGCTTTGCATGACAAATTTTTGAGTGAACTTTCTCTTTAAACCTCTGCTATCTTGATTTTAGCACCGTTGTGACTTTTGCTCCAGAGAGCTTCTGGTGCGGGCAAGTAAACAAACATACTGTTTCCTACATGCATATTCAATCCACATACACATTACATATGCATAACTCTAAGAGTGAATGTGTACATTGAGAAGACGAGAGAGACGTCTTTAAGCAACAGGGTGTCTTGTTTAAAAATTCTCTACACTTGCTCACATGCAGAGTCTTTAGGTTGTTAAGGCTGCAATAAAAGTTGATAGTAAATTCTGCATTTAAAAATCCTTCGACGCTTCTCACTGACCCATTTCACAGCCCTGCTTGGATAAGCAAGGTGACTTTGAGCCAAACATTGTGTGGTGTTTAGATTGGTACTCAGTGGAGGTCCAGAATCACAGGAGATCAAACAGACCCTTCACGTCAACCTTCAGCCTCTGAGGGACAACAGCAGTGGCATAACGCACTAAATATTAACCAGCGAGAGAAAGGGTTGTTACATAAGAGTGTGTATGTCACTGATCTAGTCAGAGGTAATGTAATATCGTTTCACATCGCTCTTCTCCTTTATTTAGCATCCAGACTGTCCATCTGGTTTCTGTCAGAGTGGGATAGCTAGGTGATTCGCCGTCTCATTCCACATGAATTGTCCAGAGAGTTAGTGACAAAGTCAGATTTAACAGCTAATATATTTTTGGAATGTTAAATAACTTCCAGGTGGAGTTTAGTGTAAATTTCCAAACTGTGCAGTCTACGATATAATTCTGCTGACGGTGTGTGTCCCGTGAGTGTGTTCCAGCATCCTTCCTGCTTTGTGGAGGACATCTGCACAAGGGTACAATTTGGCTGACTGGCTCGGCTGGTGCACCTGGGACGACATGGCCTCAGGAATAGCTGTGTAAAAAGCACTTTCGAACTCAAATGTTACGTTTTTTTTATGTCAAAGTTGTGCTTCAACACAACCTCCTCAGCAGACAAAAATATGTTCTAAGAACGGTTTGCTAATGTTCCCTTTAAGTTCCCTTTATTAATTCTGAATGTTCTCTGGATGTTCAAAACGGCAAATGTTCTCTGAACATTCTGAAAATAACGTTTGAAAAAAAAAAAAACATCCAGCTAAAATGTTTCAGGACATTACACATTCCATGAATGATGTATAAATAATGTGCTACGATTTGAGAACATTATTAAAGACCCGATAACTTTGAACATTCTATTGACGTTACCTGAAGAATGTTTGTTCATAACTTTAAGAAAACCTTGCCAGAACGTTCCCTGTTAGATGGGTCTGTTAATGTCATTTTGTCAATTGCCAAAAAATATATATATATATATATATATATATATATATATATATATATATATATATATATATATATATATAACCTGTCAGTTTGTAAAAACAAACAAAAATCTGTTTATAGTAATGCAGTTATAATCGTAGTCTATGGAACAAGAAACTGCACTAGGATAAATGTTCAAATATTCACTGTTGTGAAAGTACAGCCAAACTTAACATTATGTGTGTTAAGTGTGATAAAAGAGTTTACTAACCGTCTTGCCTGTTCAAAGTTTTATTCTAATTTGCAACTCCTGCCATGACTATGTAAACCCATTAAACCCAGTAAACGTCACATGATATTTGCAAGCAAATCAGAATATGGGAACATGGCTTTTTACATAAAGACAAATCCAGCCATGGAAATTACATAACCGTTCAAAAGTTCATGGGTCAGGTAAGATTTTTTTTTTTATTATTACATTTATCAAAAGTGACAGTAAAGACATTTATAATGTTACAAAATAATCATATTTTAAATGAATGCAGCTTTCTATGCAGCAAATAGTCTTGATATGATCAAGGTTTACACAAAGATGTTAAGCACAGCTGTTTTCAGCCCTGATAATAAGAACATTTTTTTGAGAACCAAATAAGTATTATTGGCATATTAGAACCATATCAGCATATTTTTTGAAGGATCATGTGACACTGAAAGCTGGAGTAATGATGCTGAAAATAATCAGCTTAGAATAATCACAGGAATAAATTAGCCTACATTCTATATAAATGTTTTTACTGTATTTTTGATCAAATAAATGCAGCCGTGATGAGCATAAAAAACTATAGTAGCCCCGTCACTTAAAGGATGAATTAAACATTTTAAAGCGCAAATAACACATGTTTGTACGGCGGAAGAATTAATATAGACGTGTTAACAAAAATACTACAACTTCTGCTGTTAATGCCTTCTGAATACCTTTCCCACAAGACTTCCATTATAAGTGCACTATTGTAAACACAAGTTTTTGTTGTTTTTACAAAAACTCAGGGACAGGTCAAAACCAACTTTTCTGATATAATCAGCAACATCTGCACCATGTTAAAAAAAGTGCAAAGTTTGGGTTTTATGTGGGCATCTTTTGGCATCTTGCCACAGGAGGGCGATCTTACTTTGTAAGAGACCCCTTCTAAAGACAGTGGGATGTCTCTACATTGCATTCTCGAAGCCCCGATGAATGCTTCCTAGTCTTTGTGCCAGAGCGTTGGCCTGAGATCAACTGAGCACAACCGCATGAGTCAGCTTAACAGATATTAACAGAACAGGATGATAAGCCACAGTCTCTTCCACTGTTCAACTTCATCTGGCCATGTCTTATCAGAACGTTTGAACTATCTGTTAGCATTAAACTCTAAATGAAAACTTAAGTTGTAATGATATCTAAGCAGGATTTCCACCCAGTGGTGTGTTATCAGATTACTGTATTGATTTTAAGATAGGAACACACGTTTCCTAGAAACTTCAGGGGTGCTCATGTCCGATGTCCTTGCTATGTTTAGGCTACGGTAGGTCATCAACCATGGGGGGAGGGTTTGTTAAAATGGGGCATTCGTATACGTGACGATCAAGCAGATATGAGCATACTTGGATACCCTTACCAAACACCCCAACCAATCAGAAGTTGAATGCCACGCTGTCCTATCATTGCCATGCAGTGCATCTGTGGCATAACCTTTAGTAGTGTTTGCGAAGGCAAACGTCATTCTTACCATTGCTCAAACTCCCGCATTTCTATGCTTTGGACATAACTGATGCCTCAAATCATGTGGTTCATTGAGGACAGCCATGCAAAACTTGAAACAATGGTGTAGGATTTACACTAAAACAATTTCACTCAAGATTTTCTAGTCAATTTCACCAGCATAAAAAATGGCGCTTTTAAGTTATGTAATGTTTTCTTAATTCTGCAATAATGACTATTTAAACTCAGCTCGGTTCCATTATCAAATATCACAAGCAAATGGGAAACACACTCATAGATCTGAATAATTACAATTGCCAGCGCAGAGCATTTAATTTGGAGTAACTACAGGTCCGCGTGACATGCTGCACTGAAGTAATTGTTACATGTGGAAAATCTGAGTGCCATAAAACCAATCGCATGACCCCCTACCTTCATCTATGGCCAAATATTTGCTGTGCCAGGCCCTCTGGCCTTAATGGCTCAGTGTTTTTCTAACAGAGGTGTGCAATGCAGCGTGTTTGAAATCCATTACTGCCATTATACTGAACACACAGCCTCTGTGTGCACGAGTCTAATGAGATCAGTACTGATATGATCTGTCTCTTCACCTATTCTCAGGTACTGGTGTGTCTAACACCTGTTGGTGGTGTTCATTTGAAGCATACAGAGAATGCTGGGATGGAAAAGACAGACATATAGACTCATGTAATGTAATTTGTGCTAAGTTTCACTCTAGTAGGCCACATTTTTGATGACAGTTATGCAAGTGTAGCATCTCTGTCATGCGGAAACCTTGCAGTGACAAGGGACATCCTGACACATGTGCAGTTTCCCTTAGTTTCCCTTCCTACAGTGTCATTGTGTTGCAACTAAGAGGGGTGAAAAATGATCTAAAATAGTCCAGATGTTGTGCTAGCTTTCTGGGCTTCAGCAACCGGTCATCATTGATTCTGTTTAATTAATATCTGTCCCACAAAGGCAACTCATTATTCTTCTAGACATTTGACCAAAGGCATTCTAGAAGTGATGTTTCTAAGGGAGCAGCTCACCTCGTACAGTTCTCCGCCATGGACTTGATTTAGAGACCAAGAAAAACAAAATTGATCATTGCAAACACCTAATAAGTATCCAGAAACTTACAACATCAAGATCTAGTTGGCTTCTTTTTCAAGCGTAATGGCTCATTTGGCACCAAACCTTGAATTTGTTCTCATCCATCAAAACTATACAAATTGGGTAATTTGGGCCATTTGTGCGATTACTTAAGTGTTCATCTAAATCACATGACATCTCAAAGAAATTAAATGTTCATATCAGTTGGGATGACCACACCGAAGATTTATGGAGGGTCGTTGAGTTATTTGGGCTTTTGAATGCACCTAATCCAACAAAAACATTTTACAACCATCTACAGTGTAAAAGCCAAAGCATTGTTTTGCTTTATCCTGCAGGAAAACCTTCTTAAAATCATGTATGTGAAAGGAGGACAGACTCTTGCTCAAAAGATGACAGATTCTCCGGATCTCTTTGAAACGGTGGGAAATATTTCATCTCTGTGACAGCTACAATTACATATATTTCTATTTAGGGACAGCAAAGGACATTTGTATGCATAGGCTTTTCCACAGGAAGACTAAGGCAATCAGGGTAACCACGTGCACTGACTCAGTGTCTTTCTATGAACTCTTCTATTCATTTGCCATTTCTGTTCTATTTTCTGTCTGTGGGAATGTGTTATACGTGTACACACACACACACACACACACACACACACACACTATTATATCATGGTGGCAAATGCCAACTCAAAGATGGTGTAATACCACAGAGAAACATTTTTGATGGGAAGTTCACAGTTTGAATTCTTTCACAACTCATTAACTGAAAAAAGAATTGCTTAAATCTGGATGGGCTGCATGATGCAACTCGCCACCATGATGCAGGGTTTTCTGAATAGTTATTAGTAAGTTCTATTTGGTTGCCACGTGGTTGTGAGGCGATTACTTACTTTTTCAAGTCAAAAAGTCATGATTTTTTATATTCTAGTCTGTAGATCTGGCTTGGGTCGCCTTCAATTCATGTCCATTGCATAAATGTTTAATATGAAGAAAAGTTTTATAGTTAGGTGTTTGTTTAAATCACTAGCTCTATATGAGCAAATGTTATACAAATTCACTACACTGCAAAAAAAAGTTAATAAAATAACTCTTTCTTCAAGTTCATAAGTTACTTGTTTCTGTGTAATGATTTGTGAAATTCACTAGCAATTTCTGGATAAAAAGTTTGTTAAAGTAATCCAACACCAACTTTTTTCAAAGTATTAAAGTAGAATAAAATAAATGTTCTAGGAAATCAGGGTTTTAAAAATACTGAATTAGAGAGAGTGTGTTTAAAGCTGTAAGTGTGTTGGCCTGCCGTTGGGAAAAATGTCAGAGCCATATTTGCCCGAGTGGAAAGCTCACACTGCTCCGGCACTACGTGGAGATGCCACAGCTATATATAGAAAATCAGATCTGTAAGGGAGAGAAACCATGAAAGAATGAGAGAGGCAATCCTTCCACAGCAGCAACAGATCTGCCTGATGAAGTCTGCAGACTGAACGAGGGGGAAAAAAACAGAATGGATTTAAACGTGGTAAAAATGCATATGCATAATGAAATTGAGCACAATATCTAATAGTAACTGCACACATAAAGGGTGGTTCAGATACACACATAAGGGACAGATGTTGCAGCTTTATGAATCCGTGGGCCTGCATAAAAGTTAATGCTTCATCATATAACAGACCTGGATAAGAGATTATTTTCTCTAGAGTGCTATTACCTGATTTGTTTAACTGGGTGCTAAAACAATCAGAGTCATGCCATTAATACTACAAATTGCAGGATCAGAAGTGATAGAAACAACGCAACAGATAATGATAGTAAATATCAAGACTTTGTCTTGTAACATCTTTAAGGATTGCATTTTTATTAAAAACTACTGAATACTGGGCTGCTTTCCCAGGTATTATCTGCAATTTCCAGAACCTGAGAGAGGTTGACAGCAAAGTATACACTGCAAATGCAGTACAAAACAAGCATTTTGTTTTGTTTTTTCAGTAAAATGTCACGAGACATTTACTTCAAAAGCAATGACATAAGATCATTTTTTCTTTAAGTGTCTTTATGCTTAAAACAATACATTTCTGCCATGACAAATCTCTGAGTGTTTGGCCTTGTAATGGATATGGCAATGTTGATATGTTCTCGAAGGAATAAATCTGCTACGCTGCTGCTTTTGGTTATTTCTGTTGCTGCTGCAGACCAATTACAGGACTTGCTACTGTGTATACATGTATATACATACACAACAAGCTGCTGTGAAGCAAGTAAATACTGTACAATTTAACACACATGAATTACCCATAGCAGATCTATACAGGTGGAGATGGGGAAGTGGAGGGTTTCTGAAAGGGCGCTGCAAGTATTTGATAGTTGAGCAGCGAGCTCATTGGCTACTGATATAGCAGGAACTAATCAACTGTGCCCTAGTAAATGATGTAATTGCAAGCAGTTAAGGACCTATCAGCCTGCGCCACCTAGAGTTTCATGAAAGAACTTAGTATTCTTCCAACGGGGTAAGAAAAATAAAACTAGTTTTCCCTTTTGAATTGTTACTTTTCTTAGCCTATTATATTTCTTGTTTTAAGTATAACTTAGTATAACTTTAAGTATAATTTTTTGTGACTTAATAGGTTAAGTAATTCTGCTTCTCAAGTAAATGTATCTTGATTTAAGAATGTTTCGATATTTGTACTGTATTACAAGTCAAAATACAGAGAAATAACATTTTTTTGTAGGGTACATTATGATGAGTGTGCCGTTACATCAATGACGCGACAGTTATCGACTGCGGTTATCTTCATACAGCTAAAACCAACTCTTAATATTGGGTTGTGACCCCTGTAAGTTAATTTGTAGTTTGCTTTTTAATTGTATTCTGCTGGTGAGGGTAACCTCAGTGACATCTATACACATTCCCTCTCTCTCCTTCCCCTATTTCTGTCCCTCTCTGTTACTCTTTCACCCTCTTCTCTCTCTCAGAGCATTTTGTATGACATATGAGATCAGGCCACTTTTACCCAACATACACACACACACACAAAGTCACTGTGATGGTCTGCCAGAGGTTATAACTCACCTCAGTGTTGTTTGGTCATCCCACGTCTTCCCGGCCAAACCCCCGGCAGTGGTGGTCGGGCTATCCGGACCCGGGAGGAGGGGGTTGAGGCCCATGCAGAGGCCTATCATAGCAGGCATGACTGAAGCATCTGCAGGGTCCCGTTACAGCCAGAAACTCTTGGCCCCTGCATAGCCCTGTCATTTTTCCATCCCTTAGGCCCACGGTGATGACATCGTCCCTAAGCACAGCACACAAAAGGGTCACAGGTCCGTAAGGTGAGAGGAGAGGGCGCTAACACAGGGATATGGCAATGAAAGGGAAAGTTTTCATAAAAAGATTGTTCGCTCGTGTGTCAGAGCGACAGCAGGTGCAAGTTTAGCACTCCCACACACTCATGCGCATTGTAAACAATGTCGTGTTGCCTGTCGTGTTGTGTTACTGGTTGTGTTGTGTTACAGTATACATATGCACATAACATTTTCACAATATTACATTTTGATTGCAGTTAGGATATGTTTTAAAAGTGGAAACCAACGCAAAAGACAATGAGCAGTTTAAATATTTTAATTACCAACAAAAAAAAAGACTTGGGAAAAGTTATATTTTAAGTGCAAATAAATCTTAACCAAAATAAACAGTTAAAATGTTAAAATATTCACTTAAAACACCACTCAACACATTTTTACTAAAAAAATCAGGGCAAATTGCAGCCAAAGGTTTTATTTAGGCTTTAAAAAGCCTTCAATTAGCCAGGAACTTTTAGTTTCTAATGCAGCATGCTTGACAAGATCTTAAATTTAGAGGTGAGATTCTTCACTCCATATAATATAAATAATCTTTAAGTACATTTTCCAAAAGTTTTGGGACGCACTGATGTTGGATGAGAAGGCCTGGCTCGCAGTCTGCACTCTAATTCATCCCAAAGGTGTTCTATCGGGTTGAGGTCAAGGCCAGTCAAGTTCAACCCCTGAAATACAACCCCACACCATAATCCCCCCTCCACCAAACTTAACACTTGACACAATGCAGTCAGGCAAGTACTGTTCTCATGGCATCCGCCAAACCCAGACTCGTCCATCAGATTGCCAGACAGAGAAGCGTGATTGGTCACTCCAGAGAACACGTATTCACTGCTCTAGTCCAGTGGACCGCCACTTTACACCACTGCATCCAACGTTTTCATTGCACTTGGCGATGTAAGTTGCTAATCTGAAGGCCAGACAAAGTTTGGAGGTCTGTAACTATTGACTCTGCACACTATGTGCATGCGCTGACCCCGCTCTGTGATTTTTTTTGTGGCTGAGTTGCTGTTGTTCCCAATTGTTTCCACTTTGTAATAATTCCACTAACAGTTGAGCGTGGAATATTTAGTAGTGAGGAAATTACATCAATGGTCTTATTGCACAGGTGGCAACCTATCACGGTACCACACTTGAATTCACTGAGCTCCTGAGAGTGACCCATTCTTTCACAAATGTTTGTAGAAGCGTCTGCATGCCTAGGTGCTTGATTTTATACACCTGTGGCCATGGAAGTGATTGGGACACCTGAATTCAATTATTTGGAGGGGTGTCCCAATACTTTTGGCAATACTTTTGTATTCTGAATTTAGAATGGTTAAAAACATATACTTGTGTTTACCAATAATTTCTGAGGTAGTGTACATGACTTGGAAAACAATGCTAAATTCTAATAATACATTGCAACATAATCATACAATGATGCATAATTATGATAACAAAATAAACAGGCTTATCAGCTTGGAGAAAATGATTACCATATCTTTTGTTATTGATGTCAAAGGTTGTGCATCTAATCTGAACTCATTTTTGGGCAAACACAAAGTGCATCTGGTAGAAGCTAGTCAAGCCAGATGCCAACATGGACAGATTGCGTGACATGCCATACCATCATCCTTGAATACCATGAAGAAAACTACACAGGGTTAAAGAAAATAAGCCTAAATTATATTAAATATGAGTTCAGTTGCAGCGAGTATAAACAAATGTGTTTTGTGTTACAAAGTATTGGCATAAAAGCCATCTAAATTCAAGAGACATTCGTAAAACCAAGACAAGACTGTTGTTTTGCCAAAGAAAGTGATGAAATCTGAACAAATGAAAACATATGGGTGCTGGTAATATTAATGAATTCCTATATTTGATTTTAAGCACTTTTTTCCCTTTGCATATTAAGCTTGTTTCCTACTTGACGCCTAATGTAAAATATGAACTGTGAAGCAAAACCATTAGAGAAACACTGCTGAAAGACGTGGCATTTTGAAATATGTAAATAAATTAATAAAGTTTATATAGCATTAGAACATGAGGATACATTTCTCTACCATCTGTTGTTTGAAGGACTTAAGATAAACATGTTGCATCACCTTCACAACAAAAAAAAAACAACTACTGTGCTTTGCTCTGGAGGGTTTCATAAAGGCACAGAACAAGACAAAAAAAACATTTCACAATGTTGCATTTTGATTGTAGTTAGGTTAGGTCACAGAATGTGAAAGCAATGAAGATGGATTACCAAAAAGTTCAAATTGTATACAAACAAAATAAAACATTGTGAAAATTGTTTAATCTTAAGGTAAAAATGTTCCATCATTTTCACAAGATTAAAAGCATAATTGTGCTTGCTGGGAAGTGTGTGATAACGAGAGCGACAGGAACAGCCAGTGAAAGAGTGCCAGTGAAGTGTTGAGGTCAGGTCAGTATATGGGTCACATACTTTGAGCTGATTTATTACACTGTTGCAGTTCCGCTTTGATTCTGTTCATGCAAAGGTGAAGCAAACATCTGTATAGCGGCCACCTTACTCTTTCTAGTGTGTGCGTATTTACACACATAGAGTTTAAGGACAAGCTGCCCCTTACAGTTAGCATATCCATCTGTTTTGATCTATTTTTAAAGTGCTACATTATTCCAGCAACAAAGCAAAGGCTAATGAGATGGAGATCTGTGTGTTTAGCCTCTCTGTGTGTCTCCAGTGCACTTGGAAGAAATCAGATACTCTCTACTCTCGACGCAGCTGATCGCATACCAGCCCCTTTGAAAGCGTCCAAATACAACCTGAACCCTGGCCGCCCACCAAAAACGCGTTATAACCTTTATAAACACAGACAGATGCAGATTAAAGCCTGTCAGTCAGACCTCGAGCCACCATGACACAAATGTTTGTAGTTGCGGTATGACTCCAGAGACATGCACACAATGCGCCTGACTGGCGATCTCTTTCGCTGTCTCTATCACACAGTTCAGTTGAGACATTTGATATTTTGAGTTGTGCTTTCTATGGTTTAACTGGCATAACGGACATCATCTTAAAATTAAATTACGGTCATTCTCATACACATGTGTCGTTGTAGTGACAAAATCCAGAACACTCATGATGCAGTGAACAACAGACAAAAAAGCAGCATAAAGGCATCATAAAAGTGGTCCATACAACTCATGTTTTCTGAAATCATATAGTTTTGTGACAGGAACAGCCCAATCACAACCATGATTCACTGAACATCTCGCCTTCGCCCAGCATTCAACATGTTTAAACCTGATGTGATTCAATCCACATTAAGGTGAGTACATGATGACAAAAATGTAATTTTGAGGTGAACTATTCCTTGGGAATTCCTGCACTTCTTGCTCACTGTCAATAATCAATAAACTAATTTATTCATGAAAAAATGACGCAAATGTGTAGTACATCATGGGCTGAGAGTACCAGTACTGTAAATTCAGATGAGCATAGACCAAGGCTGAAGTTGATCGTAGGGACCATTGGTGGCAATTGTTCTACGATCAACTTAAGCTTACGATGCTTTTGGGAAACGCAGACCAGGGCCGTAACCACCATAGACATTGAGGGGGACAAGTACCCCTGAATAATTAGAAAAGGCCAAATTCTCCCAACTATTTGATATATTTGATTCCACACCGCTGTTTGTTGCTAGGATGACAAAAGTAAAATATTACATTTTTAGCGCTTGTCACTTTCAGAATGGCAGATGGCCAATCAAATCAAAGAAGGCAGGGCTTACTGTTAGTGCGAATTCCAACGCAACACTTTATAGCAGTGAGAGAGTGCGTCTTAAGACTTAAGTAGCTAAACATTTAATATTTGACAACTGTTTTATGATAACCAATGTTAAAATCAAGTAATGCAAACTACTTGACATTTTTTACGAAATTTCTCCATTTTGAATTGAAAATATGACATTATTTATGTAAATTATAACTGAGTTTGACATGAAAAGAAATGTTTTGCATTTTTACATATTAGATGGACGAAAATAAGAGTGCATATTTAATATATATATATATATATATATATATATATATATATATATATATATATATATATATATATGTATAAGACATATATATTGACAAAGACCCAAACTTATAGTCTTAAAACCTTATATTAAACGTACACACACACACACACGTTTGTTTTTGTGAAATGTGGGGACATTCCATAGGCGTAATGGTTTTTATACTGTACAAACTGTATTTTCTATCCCCCTACACTGCCCCTGCCCCTAAACCTACCCATCACAGGAGACTGTGCAGTTTACGTCTGTGAAAAACCTCATCCTGTGTGATTTATAAGCATTTTGAAAAGTGAGGACATGGGGAACGTCCTCATATTTCACCCTCTTTTTGTAATACCTATGTCATACCCATGTCATTATACACATTTGTATCCTGATATTTCACAAAAACATACCCACACACACACACACACACGTAAATCTATCTTTTTTAAGGCATTCATTGACAGTGCAATCTCTAGCTCCTTACTTCTAACCCTACCCATCACAACCTAAGTGCTTAACCCAAACCTTTACCCTAAACCCTTTAACCTAATTATATCGTCATCCCTAAAACCAGGTCTTGACCCTATAGAAAAATGAGGACTTCACCAAAAGGATGTTTTGTTAGATTTAGCTCATTTTAGGGTACAAATTTGTCTCTAAAATATGCCTAAGTAGAAACAAATAAGCACACTACACAGTCCCTTTATGTGAAGCAGCACAC